>CM053769.1:703221485-703258269 GCA_028658325.1 Potorous gilbertii | reverse complement strand
CATTCTAATTACCCATATCACCAATCTGCCCTCTCTTCTATCATCCCTCCCTTCCCTTACCCCATCTTCTCTTTTGCCCTGTAGGACCAGATAACTTTCTATTCCCCATTACCTGTATTTCTTATTTCCTAGTAGCGAGAACAATACTCAACAGTTGGTCCTAAAACTTTAAGTTCCAGCTTCTCCCCAATTAGTCTATTTTTTAAACTATTCTTTCCTTCAGCATTTCTTGGGTTCCCTTTAGCAAGCAGTTGACTCAGTTTTCATGAGTTTCATGAGTTTTATTGCATCATTCTCATTTCTCTTCCCAATTTTTCCTCTACTTCTCTTATTTGATTTTCAAAATCCTTTTTGAGCTCTTCCATGGCCTTAGACCAATTCATATTTTTTCTTGGAGGCTTTGGATGGAGAAGCTTTGACTTTTTTGTCTTCTTCTATTTGTATATTTTGGTCTTTCTTGTCACAAAAGTAGGATTCCATGGTCTGATTCTTTTTCTGGTTTTTGCTCATTTCCCAGTCATTTACTTGACTTTTGAGCTCTTTGTAAAGGTAGTTCTCTGATTCCAGTGAAGGTGTGTGTGGGGGGGAGATGTACTGTCAACCACTTGATCCCTCCATAAACTGTGGGCCTAGAGCTCCAGAAACATCCACTGCCTCTGCCCCTGCTGCAGGTGCTGTAGGCTCCTCCCCCCCCTCCACCACCCTGGGACTGGGGTGGGACCATTCTATTCTCTCACACAAGTACAACAGGTTTTTTCCACGGATCTTCCAGTTTTTCCTTAGTGTTTTGAGGTTGTAAAGTCCAGAAGTTGCCACAGGTGCCAGAGATTCAGTCCCCCTGAGGCCTACTCATGTTTGGTCTGTTCTGGTGCAGCCCATTCTGGACTACACTCTATGCCCAGCCAGACACAATGGATGCTTCCCATCATCTTTCCAGTATCTCTTGGTATAGGGATTTGCTTCACTCCATCATTCTATGGGTTCTGCTGCTCTAGAATTTGTTTAGAGTAATTTTTTAGGTATTTGACTGGGTTTGGGGGGAGAGCTATAGAAAGCCCTGCTTTTACTCTGCCATCTTGGCTCCACTCACCTAGTTCTCTCTTTAAAACACAAACTTACTCATTTTTAACATCATTTTCTTTTCAATTTGAATTCTAATTTTTATCCTTCCTTCACACGCCCAGTAAGAAAGGAAACAAAATGAGATCAATTATACATGTAAATCATTCAAAATATATTTGCATATTAACCATATCACACACAAAAATAAAAAGGTAAAATTGTTGCCCTCAGAGTTTATCAACTGCATTTTTTATCATTAACGCATTGGAATTATCTTGGATTATTGCATTGATCAGAGTAGCTCAGTCTTTCACAGTGGATCATCATTATAACTTTGCCGTTAATATGCATGATCTCCTAGTAACTAGGGCCTGGTTCTTCTCACTTCACTTTGCATCAGTTCATATAAATCTTGCCATGTTTTTTATGAAACCATTTTCTTCCTCTTTTATTACATCATAATTGTACTCCATCACAATCTTATACTTCAATGTGTTCAGTCATTTCCTAATTGATGAATATCCTCTCAATTTCTAATTCTTTGCCAATATAAAAACATCTGCTATAAATATTTTTGCAAATACAAAATCCTTTTTTCTTTACTCTCTTTGAAGTACAGACCTAGTAGTGATATTGCTGCATCAAAACTTATGCACAAGTTTATTGCCCTTTGGGTATATTTCCAAGTTATTGTCTAGAATGGTTGCAATATTTCACAACTCCACCAATAATTTATTAGTGTGCCTATTTTCCCTTATTCCCTCTAGCACTTGTTATTTTTGATAGGTATGAGGTGGCATTTCAAAGTTATTTTAGTTTTCATCAGTCTAATCTATAATTTCTTTTCTTTGACAAAAACAACCTGTTATTATCCTTTAACCATTTATCAGTTAGAGAATGATTTTTATTTTTATAAATTTCATTCTATTTCCTATATATTTAAGAAATGAAGCTTTTATAAGAGACACTTGCTGTTATGTTTTATGATATTACTTCATTGTATTTGGTATCCTCTTTTTCTTAGAAAAATTAAGTTTCACTGATTATCTCTTCTAATTAAGTCTGTTTTTGTTTTTGCCTTGTCTGAGATTGTGATTGCTGTCCTTGCCTTTTTTTGCTTCAGCTGAAGCATACAAGAATCTGCTCCAGCCCTGTATTTTAACTTCGTGTGTCTTTCTCTTTCAAGTATGTCTCTTGTAAACAATATATTTTTGAATTCTTTCTAATCTATTCTTCTTACTCTTTCATTTTATGGGTAACTCTATTCCATTCACAGCTATGATTACTAACTGCATTTCCTACATCTTATTTTCTTATATTTCTCTCTCTCTCCATCCCTCCTTCTGTCCCTCTCCTATTCCTCTTCAAAATTCAGTTTTGCTTCTTATATCCCCTTCCCTTGCTCTTTCCCTCCTCTAGTTCTCTTGACATTTACAGATTTGCTGGTGGAACCCAGGAACTGTCATTCACTTATCTCATTCTAGAAATGACTTGGCAATCACATACTCTTCATATATTTATCTGACCATTGCACTGTGGAGATCTTCACCTGTGTTTCTTATCAGGGACTGTGGCCTTTCATGACTTGAAGTCATACAGCATCACTAGCAGAATCTTCTTTGTTCTTTCTGAAAGATGACCCTTTCCTTCAAGGAAAACTTTGGGATCATAAAATATCCTCTCTAATTTCCTAAAATTTCCCAAAAGTTAATCTAGGTCACTATCTCCTGTTCACTTGTGAGCACTGATTGTGCTTCATATCCGATCTACCTAAGATTCGTATACAGAAGAATTGCTTTGTGGGTTGTCTATTCAACTATATATCATAGTCTCTATCAAAGATTTTTAACTGGTAGTCTGTGTCTCTCAATACAATTGGTTTCTTTTGTAATCCTATATTTTTTATTGTATACATTTAAAAGCATTCTTTTGAGAAAGGGTTATCTATAGGTACCTCCAGACTGTTCAAGGGGTCCATGAGGAAAAATGGAAAAATTTAAGGACCCCTAGATAGTGAAATCTCTCTTCAGCACTGACTGTGCTGGACATTCTTCCTGACTGTGGCAGATAACTTTAGCCATTAAGTTTTTCTGTTTTATGATTTGCTTTATATTAATCATGAGAGGATCGTTGAATATTCTATATCTTTCAAGGAATCTTGCATGAATTTGACATATTCATGGGAGACACCTTGTTTGGGAGCCTTGGAGGGAGCTGTTTGCTTTATGGAATTTAAAGACTTGTTTTCTAGTCAACAAACTGCACATAATGGGCTCTTGCCTTCCCTCTACCTTACCATCAATTGTGAGACCATAAAAATGTCTCTTGTAGGGAATTATTTATAAAATACTTCTTTCAGTAATACTGTAATCCACAAGGTCTGTAATGCATATGTATGGAATATTTATTATTTCCTTTTTGGAGATGGAACCTCCTTGTCACTCAAGTACATCCTTCACTCATGAATCCACTCCTTACTACTAACCTGCTCCATTTCTGAACTGGGTTGAGTTGCCCCTCCTTATGAACTTCCTGCTCTCTGGGAATACTATATTGCAATTGGATTTAGTTTAGCAACTAAAGAATTTAGCTCTCTGCAGCTCAGAACTCCTTAGCTCAAGCAGTTCTCCAGCTTTAGCCGAAATTTCTAGTAGCTGGTTTACAAACCTTCATCACCATGCCTGGTCATGTATCAATTATTCTTATAACATTTTTGCAGCAATGGTAAAGCTGAAATGTAGATATTTTAATGCCCTCCTCATGCCTGTTTTTGAGGAGGAGGGGGCAGAATAAATGGGGATAACAAGGTCTGAGTTTTTTTGAGCAAGCCTTCAATGCCCCTCTTCCCTCATTTACATTCTTAAGGAGTCAGTCCTTCAGTGTTCTCAAAACTGTGCAGCTTCCACCACCTATCATGGCTGGTTGCAAAAATACATCATTAGATGAAAGTGCCCCAGGAGTGCATTTTGTTATATAGGAACAATATTTCTGTACGCCAAGTAGGAAACATGGTAACTAGTAAGCAGACCAGTGGCTTTGGGGGACAATGTATTGACTTGCATCCTTAAGATAACCATTAAAAATGGAGTGGAATTTTATGATTTAGGATTATAGAGCTAGAGCAGGGAGGGACTCCAAATGTTATCTAGTTCGACCTTTCATTTTACAGATGAGAAAACTGAGGAAATGATTTTCCGAAGGCCACAGAAGTAAGCATCAGAGAGATTAGAGCCTCTGTGTTCTTGGTAGGATTTGATAATACATTAATTTGATGTAGAATATATTACATAGTTTGATTATATTAATTGGAATTATAGAAGTTGTTTTTCTTGAGTCATATCAGTTGTGTCTGACTCTTAATGACCCCTTTTGGCAATTTCTTGGCAAAGACATTGGAGTATTTTGCCATTTCCTTCTCCAGTTTATTTGACAGATGAAGAAACTGAGGCATTTAGGGTCATGGAGCTAGTATCGAAGGCTGGATTTGAGCTCATGCAGTTGAGTTCTCCAGGCTCCAGGTCTGCCCCTCTATGCACTGTGCCATTTAGCTCTTCCTTCTCCCCCTCCTTCCCTTTTTCTCCTCCCCCCAACCCCCCCCACACCACCTAATATTTATATAGTGCTTGCTATGTGCCAGGCATTGCACTAAGCACTTTACAATTTTTATCTCATTTGATTCTCACAACAGCCCTAGGAGGGAAGTGCTCTTATCATCCCCATTTTACAGATGAGAAAACTGAGACAGAGGTTAGATAACTTGCCTAGGGTCACACAGCTCGTAAGTGTATAAGGCCAGATTTGAATTGTGATCTTCTTGACTCTGGACTCAGCTCTCTACCCACTGTGCCACCTAGCTGCTCCCGGCACTCCATTAGTCTGCCTGTCTTCTCACAGTCCCTCCAACATCGACTATTTCTGTCTCCTTTCATATTTGCCAGTTTGCTGTCAACCATTAATTCTTTGCCTTACGACTAAACTATTGACTTTTTTGAAAATTAAGTTAAGGCTGTATTGTTCCGTGTTACCATTAGACTTTAGCTGAGTTAATGAAGGGCTTTAATTCAGTGAAGCACTTTGTTTTTAGAGTTCAGAGATTTACACAATAGTAGATTTTCTTCAGGCTGGATTTATTGGTAACCTTAGTGGTAATTTGCACAGATGAAGTATCTCTGTTTTCTCATTTATTAGGGTTCTCAGGGTATAAATTAATAAACTTAGATGTAAAGTATTAAGATTTTTCATAGAATTGCAGAATTTTAGTTCAAGAAGAGACATTGGCGATTATTTTTAGCTTAATTCTCTCATTTTATACATGAGGAAATTGAGGCATAAAATGGTTAACAGAATCCTCTAAAGTCACGTAACTGGCTGTGCCCAGACTAGAACTCAGGATCGCTTGAATCCCTGGCCTTCTCATTGCTAAGCCAATTCTATTGATAGGAAAGAGTTCAGGAAAGCCAGATTCTTTCTATTTATTGCCTTTCATGATGCACTATTTTTCTGATTTTAAGTATATGATCTTTGATTAAGAAAAATACTGTAGTTTTACTAAGTAGCTATGAGGAAAAAATGAGAAAGTGAGAGAAGTGGGGAGGGGAGATAGATCTGTTCTACATGCCAGAATTTTCTGCCTTTTTTCTCTTCCCTTCTTCCTTCCTCCTTCTTTTCCTTTTTTTTCCAGTGTTCTATCAGACATTTATTAAGTATTTACTACTCATCTGGAACACCAAACATTTTTAAAGCATTTACGGTATGCCAGGCACTGTACTATCGGGGCAGCTAGGTGGTGCCATGGATAGACCTGAGTTCAAATCTCACCTCAGACACTTGATACTTACTAGCTATGTGACTTTGGGCAAGTCACTTAACTCCAACTGCCTCATCCTGGGTCATTTCCAGTCATTCTAATGAGTATCTGGTCATTGGATTCACATGGTTCTGGAGAAGAAGTGAGGCTGGTGACCCACACAGCCCTCCCTCACTCAAAACAAAGTCAAGTGCAAGTCATATCATTATTTCTCTGATGGCATGGTCTTCTTCAGTAACGAAGGATGAACACACACAAATAAATAGAAATGTTCTTCAAAACACATAGTATTTAAAGGTGAAGAAAAGTGTTTACTTTAAAGATTATCTTGTTTGAAATATTCAATTTTCCTCTTTATCTAGTTTATCATTTTAATACCAGAGAAGATATTTACATGGCGGGTGAAGCCTTGCCAAGCACTTGACAACAGACCCTTGACCCTTTCAATAACCCCGTGAGAGAGCAAGACTTATCATTCTCCATATTGTTGTTCAGTTGTGTCTGATTCTTCATTATCCCATTTGGGATCTTTTTGGCAGAGATACTGGAATGGTTTGCCATTTCCTTCTCTAGCTCATTTTACAGATGAGGAAACTGAGGCAAACAGGGTCAAGTGACTTGCCCAGGGTCACACAGCTAGCATGTGTCTGAGGCTAGATTTGAATATAGGAAGAATGTTCTTCCTGACTCCAGGCCTAGTGCTCTATGGACTATGGTGCCATCTAACTGCCCCATTATTCCCATATTACAGATGAGGAAACTGAGGGTCACTATGGTGAAGTGAGTGTTTCCTTTGACTGAGTTGGGAATCAAACCCAGGTCTTTTAATTTCAGGGTCGGTATTTTTTCCTCCTTATATCATGCTTCTTCCTAGTTGTGAAACTTGAAGGTATTTTCCACAGTAAAGAAGGTTCAAGTTCACTAATAACTTTTGCTGTTTACCAGGCAATAATGTGTCCTGTACAAATTGTCTTCCCCATTATAATGGAAGCTTCTTGAAGCTTTTCAATCTTCATTCAGAGTTTAGTATATAGATGGCAGCTAATGTTTGTTGATTGGTGGACCCCATGAGGGAAGACTGAAAGAAATTGATGTGAACTTAAAAAGGCAGAGGACAAGATCTCTTTTTTGGTTAGGATTTCACGGGACTTCATTGTAGAGACAACCTTGAGTGTATTTAGAACAGACAAATTCTTGTGTTTTCTTAGCTCTAATTATTTAGAAAATTGAGGACAATGGGTAGAGGTGATATATTTAGGAAAGGCAGGTTGGAATTTGTGAACTAAGTAGAAATTCTGCAGATCTAAGAATTTTAGAATTTTTTCCCCTTAAAGTTGCCTCAAGGATATTGAAAAATTCTTCCCTTTTTAGGACAATGCAAAGTATGTTTCAGACAGTTAAACTGCCATCAGGAAAGGTTATTCTCTTTGCAGGTATTCCCAAGACCATTTATTTTATAATAGAGGAAGGAGTGAAAACCCAGATATGGAATGTTGCATAGGATCACAGATTTAGAACACAAAAAGGACTTTTGAGACCACCCAGTCTTTTTTTAATTTGGTGTCCCTGGACTTGTTTGCTTTTTTTTTTTTAAAATTTGATGACTGTCTTTCAACATAATTGATTTTCTTTGTCATCCCTATATATTTCCCTTCTGCAGTTTAAAAACATTCTGAGAAGGGCTCCATAGGCTTCAGCAGAATGCCAAAGGGATCCAGAATACAAAAAAGGAAGGTACGAATCTCTTGTCTGAGAAAGTAAGGACCAGAACTTCCCAGGGTTGCATGGATAAGCAAGTGCAAGGATACAGGGCTGGGAAATCTGTGGTCTTGAGGCTACAAGTTCCCCATCCTTTGTGTAGCATGTCTGCCAAGGCACACTTAAAAGTCACGCCAATGGCATTTTATGCCTTATTTTAAAAAATAAAATAAACTTTAGGTAATTTTTAAACAGTTAAATTTTAGTTCCTTTAGCTTGCCTGGTAAAAGTCAGGAAGCCAAGAAGGGTTTTCCAAGGACACTATGTGCCAGGCATGGTGCTAAGTGCTAGAAAATAATACCTTGTGTGATTGAGTACTATTCCATAAAGGTTCACATTTGAAAAAAAAAGTGCCTTGGGTGCACAATCTAACAAATTATATTGTGCATGCCTCTGTGAATAAGTGAGTTACGGTATTCTGAGTTCAGGTCTTAACTTCAGATCTCTTTTCACTAAACCAGGGCTGAGGGAACAAAGGAGCAAGTTTCTCAGGAGCAGTATTCATTCCAACAAACATGTTTTCAGAAGCTATGAGGTATTTAACATGTCGGGCAAATGGAAAATATGAAATAAATTTGTGACCCAGTCTCTGCCATCCAGGAGAATGTCCGGACACCCTGAAGCCTGTCAGGAATTTTCGAAGCTTCAGTAGGAGTTTGTGAGCTAGAGGTACTTAGAAGTGGTCTTCTAAGGGTCCTGTGAATGATAACTTTGAAGGCAGCCCAGCCTCTGTGCTCCAGTGCTGAGCTATATACATTGCCCCCATGTGTTATGGTGACTTTGGGCCTTTGGAAAAAGTTGGAAAACATTAAATGAATATCATTTAAAGTGGAGGGCCCAAAGTGGCATGCTTGACATCTCACATAAGCTCCTGGGTGTGATGAAATGTTTTTAAAGACATCATGAGTGTTCGATTCAGTATAGAAAATGAAAAATAAATGGTAGGGCTGCAGCGGACCATTTAGAGATGCTGTGACTAATTACAAGAAAAATGTTAGAGCCACTGACAAGCTAGGGAAAATTTAGAAAAATGGCCTCTTTAGAGAGAGGCCTGGTGGGAGTGAGATCTGATGGTTTGGTTGGAATGGGATCCAGGGGCCTGGCTCTCTTCTTTCAAATATTTTCCTCCAGAGCTATACGCCTCCTCTCCATTTTCTTGGATGTAAATAATCATTTCCCTTATCCTATACAGGGGTTGACTATGATTAAAAATCCTGGTTCTGCAGTCATATAGCAAAACACAATTTCTTTTTGACAATTTCCTGTCTCATTTTTTTGTCTCCCCCATTTTATATCTTTCCTGGCATGGTAGGAAAGAGAAATGACCCAGAAAGGATATGTAAGGAAACCATTTCACTGCTGTCTTAAGAATTACCTTCCCTTGACCTGTTTTGTTTTTCTACCCTGCTTATCTCTAATACAATAATCTTCTCCATGGTAATTAAATATAATATTACAAGCAAAGGAATTTAACTTCAGGTGAAAAATAAATGCGAGAGTTGGTGAACCTTATACAATAACATTTGCATTTTGTGTAGCTGTGGCATAGAATGATGCTGTAAGGAGAGCTGGGCCTTAGCTGGGTGGATGTTCACCTTCAGTCTCTGAATCCCAGCCGTTGAGTCTTTGTGGACTGGAATATGCCCAGTCCCAAAATACTTTGAAGAATGTCAGTGGCACATTGCCACCTTGTGGTCACAAGAGTTTCCCTCTTTATTTATTTGTAACAGGAAAGGCAAAATGGAAAAAAGAAATTCCAGCTTTGTAATCCTAAAGTACCTTGATCTAATAGGAACTTTCATGTCTTATGTAGTAAATATTTTTATTACATCCACACCAGTAGAATCAGAATTTGGGTATATTTTGAGGACATGAATGGGCCTTTTTTGTACAATGTATGCTTTTTTTATATCTGTTTGGGCATTTGCATATCTGAAAGTATATTTCTCCTAAATATGTAAGAAAAATATGCTTTTGTTCAAGCTTGGAAATTTTTCTCCTAAAAACTGGGCAGATATTTTTAAAATTATTTTTGTCTATACCTATGATTTCATCAGGGTATAGAACTCTGTAATGAAGAAAGTCTATTAACCAGTTTATTGTTCATTATTTCATTAATTTCAAATTCTTCATGACCCCATTTTGGGGTTTTCTTGGCAAAGATACTGGGATAGCTTGCCATTTCCTTCTCCAGCTCTTTTTACAGATGAGGAAACTAAGGCAAACAGGGTTAAATGAGTTGCCCAGGGTCAGAGCCAAGTAAGTGTCTGAGGCCAGATTTGAACTCCCAGGTCCAGCACTCTATCCACTGTACCATCTAGCTGCCTCTTTACCCTTTCACCAATGCAGATCAACTATTTTGCAACCTACCTTAGTGAGTTTCCTGGAACGCTGAGAGATTAAATGACTTGTTCAGGTTCTACAACTTCATACTTGTACCTTTATCATACTGACTAAAGATTGTTCCTTATCAGTTTTCATTCATTCATAAAATTATAGCATCACAGATCTAGAGCTGGAAGTGATCTTAGAGACTTTTTGGTCGAGTTCAACTTCTTGTTTTGCAGATGAGGAAACGGAGAGAAAAAGTTAAGGGTCTTCTGAGGCAGGATTTGAAATCAGGTCTCCTAGAATTGATGTGTTTTCTTACAGGTATCATTAAAGTCAACATGGTCAGTGGTGTGACAGGAGGGATTTTTTTAAAAAAAAATAAACATTTTTAATAGCTGAGGAAATGGAGACTTAGGTTAAGTGACTTGCCTAGTTCTATAATTAATAAGTGTGAGCAAAAAGATCCAAACCCAGATCTACCCTCATTCCAAGTCCATTATTTTTTTTATTCTCTCAGATGGCCTCTCTTCAAGTGATCTTTGCCTATTGAAAACCCAAAGCCAAAAACCAGACATCGTATTTTTTCTTTTTCCTTGTAACAGATTTCCTTTAAAGTATTGTGTGGTGACAGATGGATCTGTATGTTGATGGCACTTTGAAAATACCTGCACGTATCCAAGAATCGATCTACAAGTAACTTTCCCTCTTGTGAATAACTGAAGATGTATGTTAATTGTCCACAAGCTCATTTTGCTACTCTAGGCAGAGAGTCTTACAGATGAAAAACACCACCTTGGATCTCTGCAATTCCCAGAACTAACCAATCAAGTTAAAGACAGAATGGGATGGGGAGAGAGGAAAAGGAAATGGGAAGCAAATAGCTCATTAGTATCGCCTTCTGGGCTTGGAGGGAATGTGATCCCTCAGAAAGTGACACTTGTTTTTTGTCTTTGCAGCTCGATCACATACTGTCCCCTCCGCCCATGCCTTTTCGAAAATGCAGCAACCCTGATGTATCGGCTGTGCCTGGAAAATCACTGAAATTTAAAAGACAACTGAGTGAAGATGGAAAACAGCTGAGGCGAGGGAGCCTTGGGGGAGCACTGACTGGTGAGTGCTGGGCTGGTGGCTTGCTAGTTTGTAATTGTGTTTAATACTACCATAGCTTTTCCTTTGAAGAGTCCAGAGTAGTTGGTTAGGTCCAAACTCCTCTTTCCATTGCTAGAATCTCAGCTAGTCTGTGATTCATGGAATTCCTCAGGAGCCATCTGAGGTACATAACCATTAGGGACACGTAGCTAATTTCAGTGGTCAAGACTGGGATTTGAACCCAGTTATTCTTGACTCCAAATCCACTTTATCCACTCAGTCAGCTTGCTTCATACTTGACTTAGGTCTAGCTGTGAAAACTGGTTCTTTGGAAATGAATGGGTTCCCAAGTAGACTGGCAGGTGAGATTTGCCCAAACAAAAACAAAAAATAAAACAAAGTAAGGAACTTCTGGAAGGCCTAAATGGGAATTCTGCCTTAGACTAAATTTTCTCATCACCACCATGCCCCAACCATCGTCTTTTGGTGCCTCCACGGTCCTATTTTCCCATTTGTGAGTTCCTCTTGGGACCTCCATTCTGGGGAAGACCAACCAACTCTTCATTCCCTGAACTTTACCTTCATTCCTCAACTGCTTTCTTCCTCAGCTCCTGCAGCCCACTCTTTCACTTCCTACCCTTGCTTTTCAGCTCCCTTTTTTGTGTAGAGCATAGAGAGAGAGGGGGGGGGGAGGGAGAGAGAGAGATCACTGATATATATATCTACTATGCCATTTAGAGTAACAATTACTACTACAAGAAGATTAACTGGAAGGATTTTGGTTCAACCACAAGAAAACAATAGACAGAAAGATGTTTTCCCTTCCCTTTATATTACAATATAAGCTCCTTCAAGGCAAGAGCTGTCATTCTCTTTCCTGATACATAGTAAGCACTTGCCCTCCCTCACTCAAAACAAAGTCAAATACAAGTCATGTCATTATTTCTCTAATGGCATGGTCTTCTTCGGCAACAAAGGATAACACATACACACACACACACACACACACACACACAGAGTAAGCACTTAATTAACGTTTGTTGACTAACTCTATGATAGTTAACAAGTCATTTAATCTCTATGTGCCTCAGTTTCCTCAAATGTAAAATGAGGATATTGGACTTGATGGCCTGTCTGATTTTTCTGTTTTTTTCATAGGAATTTTCTTGATAGGGCTAATCCTGTTCCTCTTTTCTCTAAACCCTTGCTATAGGATAAGGATTCCCCTTTTATGGCTATATAGCCTTGTCAATGGTCTTGTCTCCTTCTTCATCCCCACTTCCTCACTTCCTTCAAGCTTTACCTCAAGTCCCATCTTCTGCATGGTCTTTCCTAGGGCTCCATAGTCTTAGTGCATTTTCTCTGAGATTTCATCCAGTTTATCTTGTATAAGTCTTGTTTGTATATGTAGTTGTTTGCATGTTTTTTCCCTGTTTAGACTGTGAACTCTTTGAGAGCAGAGACTTTTTTGGGGGCCTTTCTATTTCTTACCAGTGCTCTCCTCAGTGGCTGACACAGAGCAGATCCTTAATGAATGCTTGTTGACTGGCTACCAAGTCTTGGTCATAACTTTGAGGCCATATTTAATTCCATGATTCTTTTTGTTCTATTCATTTTGTGCACTTTTGTGTGTCATCATCATCATCGTCGTCTCATGTTGTAAGTATCATTATTGACCATCTTTCTGGCTCTTGATTTCTTACAAATGAACCAAATTCTTTACTTCTAGTTTTCTTACTGTGTTATAACTGTTACTCCATTCTGTCTAGACATGCATGCACATATACGTATATGAATATTTTCTCCCTCTTCCTCCATATTCAATTTACAGACCTCTTTGATTAGGTTTGCAAGTCTCCAGACAGATATTTTGTATTGATCTCTGTTGGGTTTATTCTATCACTTCTCATTCCTGTATCTCAAGTCATAATCCAGAAAACCAAGTCTTCTTGGCCAGAACCAATCCCTTGATATATAAACAATTTCCTAGTATTTTTGTGAAAATGAAGACAAGGCTCCAGATGATACTCGAGAGCAGAGAAGTCACCCTTACTGCTAGATCCATACTGCCTGAACCAGATTAAAATGCAGTTGGTAAACGTTTAACAAAATAAGTAAGGAGTGCAGTACTCCCTGTGTAATGTTAACTGGCAGTTTTCTAGTCCGTATATGGCCAGCAGAGATCCTTTCCTATTTAGGTTTGACACATTTGTCTAGACGACTTGGAAATTCCTATTTCTAATACCATTTTGCCCACCAGATATTTCAAACTAGATGTCCTGGAGACAGCTTGAACTCACCATATTCAAAATCAAATTTACTGTCCCTCAACCCTCTTCTGTATTATTCTATTTCTGCTGAAGATGCCATCATTCTTCCAGGCTGCCAGGTCCACACCTTGACATTACTGCAGACTCCTCACTTTCTCTCACTCCACATAATGTTCTCAGTTGCCAAATCTCGTCATTTCTCTTATGACATCTCTTGTACCTGGACCCCTTTATTCTGCCCTCACAGCCACCATCTTCGTTCTGGTCTCTTACCTACATTATTGCACCAATCTCTTCTTTGGTCTGCTTGCCTCAGATATTTCCTCACAGCAATCCATTCTTCACATTGTTACCAAAGTGATTTGCCTTAAACTCAGCCCTGACCATGTGTTTCTCCTACTCATTAAATTCCTAGTAGCTCCCTATTTATTGACCCTAGAATGAAATATTATAAATGCTTTTATTAGCTTTTAAAGTCCTTATGTCAGTTTATTGTTTCAGCCTCATTGTATTTTATCCTTTCTCCCACACTTTACAATTTAACCAAACTGCCTTTCTTTTCATTCCTTCCCTACATCATTCCATCTTTTCCGTCCCTCATATGGTACTGAGTGCCTGTCCTGCATACTCTTGGTGTTGTTGTCCTCTCGTCTCAGTTGTATACAACTCTCTGTGACCTCATTTTGGGGTTTTCTTGGCAAAGATACTGGAATGGTTTGCCATTACCTTCTCTAGATAATTTTACAAATGAGGAAACTGAGTCAAACAGGGTGAAATGACTTGCCCAGGGTCACACATTTAGTAAGTATCTGAGACTAGATTTGAACTCATGAAGATGAGTCTTCCTGATTCCATGGGATCTATTCACTGCACCATTTAGCTGCCTGCTTGTAATGTACTCCCTCCTCATACTTGAGAATCTATCTCTTCCTTCATGAGTCGACTTTTCCTTCATAAGGTCTACTTCCTGGTAACGATTTTTCCTGATCCCTTGTGTTGCTAAAGCCTCTTTACTTAAATATTGCATTTTTGCCTTTTATTTAAATGTTTTATATCTATTTGTATTTTTTAAATATTTATTCTAAATATTCTTTAAGTCATTGCTATTTCCTCTCAGCACTAGAACAGTGCCTAACACAAAAGAGATGCTTAATAAATATTTGTTTGTGAATTGATGTTATCCCATTTTCACACAGGAAAATGTCCTAGATTAGTATTTGAGATTTCTGTTTACTTGGAACCTTAAACTTCAGCCTCACTACTTGGAATCAGTCACATGAGGTGGTGGTGGGAGGAGATCTCCTGAGAATATGGCACTGGCTTAATTTGGGTGCCATCTGAGTGTCTAATCTAAAAATACATAATTTAATTCCATGACCCCATAATATGGCTGTTGAGACCAGACATTTTCTAAGAACAAAGCAGTCCAGCAATAGAGACAAGGGGATGAGGGGGAAGGGAGAAGAAGTTACTGCTTAATCAATTCTTGTTGATTGAATGACTGATAGCAGAATCCTTGAGCAAACACCCAGCTTTGGAGATAGAAAAGGTCTGTCATTCCTTTCCACCTTGACCCAGTGGGATAGTTACCATTGACAAGGTTTTGTCCTTGAAACAATCTATACAAATCGTTTCTTCTTGACTACCATTTTGATTCAGTAGCTAGAGATATTTTATTAAAAATAAAATTGGACAATTTCTCTTCAGTGCTGGTCAGAGGTTGGGGGCACGTAAACAATAGGACCCCAAGGGCTGCAGTTTATTGTGTACCGTATCATCTGGTGGTGGAGGTTATTTGGGAGGAGGGGGCAAGGAGGGGGAACGTGATTCACTTTTTATACACCCCAGCATGCCAAGGTCTCTTAAAAGTACTACGTAAACATTTACTGAGATTCCAGTATCCTGGTGAGGGAGATGAGGCAGTATTCTAATCATTTTTCAGACCCATAAAGTGCAGTCAGAAGATGTTGTAGTATGCCTGACAGTTCACAGCAAGGAAGTTACAGAGTGAGAAACAGAACCTCAGGATGTCGACTTCTGGCTCCTTGATGTGTAAATGAATGCCCAGAAACCATTTACAGTCCCTGGGACTGGGGTCTGCTTCATGGACTTCATAGATCCTTTCTTTATAAAGAGAAAAGCCGCATTTCTTTTGAATGCTTGAATGTTTGGCATAGAGGGAGGGTGGAATACACACATATGTATTATACATAAGTACCACAGATGTATTATAGGTATGTATTTAATACCCATACGTGTGCAGCACATTATAGCACACACACAATGCTATCCAGTTCTCTGTATACATGTATATTCATGCACACAATGCACATGCAATACACATGTTCTCACACATATACATACATACATGTGTATTATGTACACATAAGTACATATATTTATGTGTACAGAATTTATAGTGTGTTACATATGTAAATGCATGCATGGTATATATGTATATGTCTCTGAAGAACTTTGGAATTGATTGTGTGAAATGGTAGACACTGACATAGGACACAGGACAGTATGGCATGCCCATATCAAAGAAGGGGCTGTCTTCCATGAGCAAAGCAGAATTGAAGTAGCTCAAAAGCAATGTGAGATTCATAAATTGATAGACTCCACTCCAAATGTCATATGGGCTATTTATCCCCACCCTGTGGCAGAGCCTTCCAAGCTCACATTGGTCTGTTCGACCACAGCTGGATGCACTATACTCCTCCTTGTGAACAAAGAAAAGTAAGCAACCTACAACCGATACATATATGTACAATGTGCAAAACATGCATCCATATACGCTATATGCATTTGTGAATACACTGCACACGTTGGATAGTCATTTATGTATATAATATACTTATGTACACATGTTCCGTGAATGCATATACACACATCTAATTAGAAAAACAGTGAGAAGTAAAGTATTAGTATATAAATCAGAATTCATATTGGATCAATGTTGTAGTGTTACATTCTGTGCAAAAAGCATTGAAGTATTGTTCTTTACTTAAGTATGGGAAGTAAGAATGACATACAGGGGAAAACCAATTTTGAATAAATGACTTTGGGGATAAAAGAAAACGCAAAACCAGTGGAATGTGCCTGTAGAACTCCACAAGCATGGAGTTAGAATGGACTTCCCACTTCTCTAAGAATCCTTGAGACCAAAGTGATTTTGTATACTTGGAGTTCTTAGCTTTTATTTAAATTTCTTGTGTCAAAAGTTACAAGTATACTAGCCTTGGAATACTGAAAACATTTACTGGGTTTTTGAAAAGTTATACCAAAGCCACCGAGATACTTTCCATCTGATGTTAGAAAGCTGGAGGTTGTAAAATGGTTATTCTCACATCTCAACTGATGAGCTGTTTTCATCTGGGATTTCTGTGTAGATCCTCTGGATTCATTTGTCTGTCTCTGGAAATGAAAGCAGCTTTGGATTGATGAGGAGTCAGGGCCAACCACCTCACATGCCAGTGGTCTCTGACTGAGAATAGTTTTATGTATTTATTTTTTTGATTAATTAATTTTTTTTCAGGGGGAAGGCAAGACAGTCAGAGTTAAGTAACTTGCCCAAAGTCACCCAGCTAGAAAGTGTCAAATGTCTGAGGCCAGATTTGAACTCAAATCCTCCTGACTCCAGGACCAGTGCTCTATTCACTGAGCTACTAGCTTCCCCTTAAGAACAGTTTTATCACGTCCTTTTGGGATGTAATTTTCCCCCCGCATTTTTCTAGTGACATGAAAGCACTCCTTTATTTTTTATTATTATATTTTAATTTTTTTCAATGAACAAAAATCTTTTTTCTCTTTCTCCTTCCTGTTTCTCCCCAACCCCCAAAATTGGGGAAAAATTAAAACAACAAAAAAACCTTGTAACAAGTATGTTAGTCAAAATATTGCTGCATTATCCATCTCCCCCAAATGTCTTCATCTATACCCTGAGTCTATCAGCTGTCAAGAGATGGGGAGTCTGCCTTGTTGATCCTCTGGAACTGCAGCTCATCATGGTATTGATCAGAGTTCTTAAGGCTTTCAGAGTTTAAAAAGATTTTTATTGATATCTTTTAATATCATCAGCTATTAATATCTTTTAATATCATCAAATATTTAATATCTTTTAGTGTCACCAGAACTTCACTCAGTATCTCTCACCTTTTCCAGTGTTCCATCTGATATAATAAATAACATCTTTTAAGGAAAAAAAGGAAGAAAAATATTATCTGCAAAACAGATCAGTGTATTGGAAAAAAACCTGAAAATAGATGCACACTATCACATACACATGGAAATCTCACTTCTGCAAAGTAGTGGTGTGGGAGTATTTTCTCATATCTCTTCTTTGGAGCCATGTTTTTGTTTGTAACTGGTGTTATATAAATGTTTCTGCTCATTCAACTCTGCATCAGTTCACACAAGACTTCCAGCTTTTTCCGAAAAGGTTTTTGTTGTTTCTTACAGCACAATAGGGTTGCATTATATTTCCCCCATTGGTGGAATCCCTCACCATTAATTTTCACTTCTTTGCCAGCAAAAGAAAAGTACCTCAAATATTTTTGAACAAATTGGTCATTCAGGGATGCTTTCAAATATTGTGTGTTATCTCTTTGTTAATGAATTTGTCATTAAGTCATTTCAGTTGTGTCTGATTCTTTGTGACCCCATTTGGGATTTTCTTGGCAAAGATACTGGAATGATTTGTCATTTCCTTCTCCAGGTCATTTGACGGATGAGGAAACTGAGGCAAACAGTGTTAAGTTACTTGCCCAGGGTCATGCAACTAGAAAATGTCTGAGGCCAGATTTGAACTCAGGAAAACTGATCTTGCCGACTCCAGGCTCAATATTCTAGCCTCTGAACCACCTACCTGTCTCATGGATGAGTTTAATATTACAATTAGGGCAAGGCTGTACAAGGTTGTCAGTGCACTCCTAATGTGAGGCTCTGCATAGTTAACAGGGTAGGAGTCTGGGTGGAATATCTTTATTGGTTGAAATGAATGTTTGAATGTTATGAGCACAGGAACAGCAGAGTGCCACAAGCCAGGCTTGTTTATCTAGCCAATGTACTGTGTTGTGCATGAATAGTTTCTCATCGAAGTGCCTCATTAAGCTCCAAGAGCAACTTTAAAGGAATTTAGATGTGGATAAATCTAACTAAAATATGGCTATTTATAAGTGGCTTTGGCACTGAGTGAATATTGCCTCTGAAAACCTAGGATGCACTATACATATCACTTACTGTTTAAGACAGAAAGGCTTGCCAAGGATGGTACTTGAATACACGAGTCTAAAAGATGAATTCAGATGCACATGAATAGTTAATAAGGACAAACTAGGATCTCATTTATCCCAGAATCACCCCATCCTCTAAGGCCAATGGTAGATTTGAATAGAGAACATTTAATTCAAAACATTTATTAAGTGCCTTCTCCAGGCTGGGTGCTGTGTTTGGTGTGGAGCTATTTAATACAAAGATTAAAACAAGATGCAATCACTAACCTACAAAATTACACTTTCATGGTGGGAAAAAGCTGGGACACGGGTAAGGAAATAAAAAGTAATTTGAGGTAGGAGACAGAATGGATAATTAGTGGGATCAGGAGGGTGGCCCTTGAGCTGGCATCCGAATGAAGCTAAAGATTCTAAGAGGCAGAGGTGAAGAGGGTCAATTTCAGGCATGGGGTTGGGGAGAGGAACTTTTGAGAGTTGTCTACGCTAAAGCATGGAATCCTGAGTTTGGAGAATAGCCAGCACGCTAGTTTGTCTGGAATATAGAGTGATGGGAAATAATGCCAACTATGCTTGGTTGGAGCTTTAAATAAGTTTTTATTTTACCTCAGAGGTAATAGGGAGTCATTGAAGCAGCTATTTGAGAAAGAAAATGACAAGTAGTTTAGGAATGTTATTTTGATAGCATTGTGGAAGATGGATTATAGTCTGCTTTTTGAAAGAAATGCCAAGATTTCCTTCCTAAGAAAATATCAGATTTGGGTTTTCCATTCTTATTCCTGGTTTCCACTTTTCTTGCTATGGTGTGTACCATATTGTACAGAGACAGACCCACAAAAGACAGCACCAGCCTCACCTCCTCACCTTGTAGTAGACCTTGCCTGTTAGAAAGACCATTCTTGCTATTGTCTGCTATTTTCTCTCCCAAACTTATGATACATGTAGGTTGAGAGTATACATCTAGGGGAAAAGTGTGAATCCTTCTCCATAACACAGGGCAGAAATTGGTTTAACTTAATTCCACTGAATCAAGCCCATTTAGAACCGAGAAAAATAAGTAGCTTAACAGAAATAATTTATGGAATTGAAGAGTATTTCTGCTTATTTGAGTCTCTAAGCAACGGATAGACTCACTGGACTAGCATTTTGGCCTTGGTAATAAGATTTTTGAAATATTTCTTGTTTCTATGCTTATAAATCATTTTCTATCTTGGATATTTTATTGATCATCTGGGTCATATAGTTAGAAAATGAACACATGTATCTGTCTATTGTATCTTTTCTTCCTTCTTTCCTTCCTTCCTTCCTTCCTTCCTTTCCTTCTTTTTCTTTCCTTTTTGAAATTAAGCTTTGGTCTTAGGAGACCTTCCTAATGAGACATCCAGATCTTCCACAGTTTTTGGACAGATGCTACTTCTCAATGAATTTCTGTCAGGGAGACTTACTTTGAGTCTGATTTCCCATGCAGATGGCCCACATGATGAGTTATTGCTTGTTTTAACTCTCCCTCCCCTTCCCTCACCACTCCTTCCAGGAATTGAAGTTGCCTAATGACTAGGAACTTCCAAATGGCCACCCTTTTCAGAACCAGACAGGCAGAGAATTCTCTTGGAAGCTCATCTCTTTTCTTCAAATATTAAAACTCTATGGCTTTTTCAAAAGAAGATGCCAAGTAAGGATAGAAAAAAGGTAAGAAGAGTGAAAGAGAAATTAAATGAAGCATCCTAGGATGGAACAGGTTTCTTTTGCTTGGAGTCAGCTGAGTTGATGCCCTGCTTGAGTTTAAGAACTCATGGGGGCCTAGAGTTTGCTCTGAAAGCTTCCTTACTTTGGGAGGGAGTCTCATTTTATCATCAAATTTCTTTGTCCCTTTTGGGATCCTATTTTAATATTCTGAAGGATTTAAAACTAATTAGATGGAGTAATGTGTGTTAATCGACTGCTACGTCTACCTTTGTAAAGTCTCCTGTGTTTGCTCTTTCTGTCTTCTGACCCTTCCACTGTTATGGTACAGGCTCTCCTCTCCTCCCATCTGGATTATTGTAATAGTTAGCTTGTTGGTCCTCCTGCCTTAAGTCTCTCCTCTCTTCAGTCCATCCTACACTCAGCTGCTAAAGTGCAGGTCTGACCATGTCACTCCCCTAGTCAGCAAACCCTGATGATTCCTTGTTCCTCCCAGGATCAAATATAAAATAAAACCCTCTGTCTTTTATAGCCCTTCACAGCTTGCCTCCCTTCCTACCTCTTTTAGTCTCATTCTTTATTGCCCTCTCTGTATGCATTGATCTAGAGACATGGACTTCCTTGCTGTTCATCACCCAAAAGGTTTCATCCCTGATGCTGGGCATTTTCACTGGCTGGAATTCTCTCCCTGCCTCTTCTTTGTCTCCAGACTTCTTTCAAATGTTAGCTAAATTTTCACTTTCATGAAGCCTTTCTCAGCCCTCCTTCTTCTTCATGCTTTCCCTTTGATATTATCCCCAATTTTTCCTCTACATACCTTGTTGGTACATACTATGGTTCTTTATGTGTTGTCTCTTTCCTTAATTAGATTGTAAGTTCTTTGAGGACAGACACTGTTTTTTTTTATATTCTCAGGGCTTAACCTGGTGCCTGGCACATAATACACTTCACAAATGTGTCTTGGAGAGTGATTTCCAAGGATGTTGGTTTGTCCTGTGATTCTGAAAGTACTGTCTGCAGAAGGAAAGTAATTTGGACCCAAGTTTCTAGAGGCCTTAGAGAATTAAACCTCAGATTGTTCAGATATCTAAGAACATCTGTTGTGTGGTATACAGTTATCCCTTCCACATTACGATTTTCCATATTGGGGTTTCAATATATTGATGGTCAGCATGAGAAATTAAATGGAAATCTTGTGAGAGTTTTGTGGAAGCTATAGACAACACAGAAAAGTTTAGAAACTCAGAAATGCATAAAATATATGTGTACAGCTGCATAATATCAACACATTTTATCCTTTAATACCATAATAGTTCAGACTTCTTCTCTGGTACAAAGAGAGAGCCAAAAACTTTTATGTGGATTTTCTAGATCACAGGGGCATCAACTCCCTAACCCTCAAGATGTAGTAGGGATAACTGTATTGGATTTCTTAATTATATATGACAGTTGGAAGGGAGTTGTGACAAACCAGCACAGTGGCTAGCATGGAGCAGGTGCTTAATAAATCCTTTTTGACTAAGACCTCTTATGAAAGAGTCAGGGACTATGTCCAGTTTAAAGTTCCTTTGGGGGGATGTTTGGTAATCTGTATTTGCAGCTAATCAAATTCAGGTAATCCTTCAGCTCATTTTACATAGGAAACTGAGGCAAACAGGGTTAAGTGACTTGAACATGGTCACACAGCTAGTAAGTACCTGAGGCTGGATTTGAACTCAGGAAGAGGAGTCTTCCTTACTCAAGGCCCAGTGCTCTATCCACTACACCACCTAGCTACCCCTGAACAATAACAAAAAATACCTGTTGAACTGAACAAACTGGATTTATGGTGGTTTAAAAAATACAAACCAACAAAGCAATATGCATGGTATTAATATCACATAGAAGCTAAAGTTTTCAGTTTCTGGATTTTTTTTCTACTTTTTGCCTTCTAATGTGGTTCTTTCTGTTACAGACCTAAGTTCTCATTTAGAGAAGAAAGGAAAGAAACCTTTATGGTGCACCTACTGTCTACTAGACACTTTACACATTATATCATTTGATTCTTACAACAGTCCTCAGAGGTAGATGATATTGATGAGATTTGAAAGGTGGGAGGATTCAGGGACCCCTCAAGGAGTGGAGTACAGGGGAGGGTGTCTGGAATGAATTCTCGGACTCAAGTACTCTTGAAGTCAAGATGGCAAAGCTTTATGGTTACTCCTTTCAGCAGGCAAGAGTTCTTAGGGAACCTTCTATTTAAAAGGGATATATTTAAAGTTTATATAGGATATTCTTTATTAAAACAAGTGCCAAATATGCTAACTAGATGGTTCAGGGTGTGTTAAGGAGTTGTCAGTTCTTAAAGGAACATGCACTTTTAGTAACTACTGTGCAAGCATTTTACCTAGGGAAATAGCCCAAAGTGGGGACTACCGGGAGGGGTGGTTTTAGGCGTGCAACATCACTAAGTCATTTAATGGTCAAGGCTGACTGAGAAATACCCAGGCTGCCCCCATCCATGTCTTGTTTTACAAGATAAATGTGGGGAGTATACATATGTCTAAGTCTAGGATGCACATTATGAGTAGTCCAGGATGCGTATGGTAGTCCTGTGAGTAGTAAATATCTTTATGAGCCAGTACAAAGCCAGTTCAAATTAATAAATTCTATAGGCACAGCAGACTACTGTATCAGGAAGAGCGGGAAATGTTTTACTAGGACATGCTGTCCTAGAGCTGGGGAGAAACTGCCAGGGACAGTGTTTTGAGTGAGGGAAAAATGTGAGTTTGAAATTGGGGTCCAAGCACTGGCACCCAAGCACTCCATAAATATTACTTTCCCCATTTTAAAATTGAGGAAACTGACATAGAAATGAAATGGTTTTTCCAGTATCACACAGCTGAGAAGTGTTGGAAGCTAGATTTGATCTCAGGTCTTCTTGACCCCAGGGCCAGATCTCTATTCACTTCACTATCTAGGGGGCACAGAGTAGGCATTTCTTTGTAAATGTATTTTACTCTTTACCTAATTCTCTCCTATAAAGAACAAGTTGTTCATTTTAAAGCAACTTTTAAAAAATGAAAATTTTGTGGTAAAATTTGAATTTGATTCATTGAAGGGTTAATGACATTAAATTTACATCATTATCACTTTTCCCCCTTCTTCTACCATCAATTTAGTATAAATCTGTCGACAAACATTTGTTGATGACCTACTCGGAAGGCAGCTAAATGGTGCAGTGGATTGAACACCTCCTGGAGTCAGGAAGATTCATCTCCCTCAGCTCAAATTTAATCTTAGACACTTACTGGTTGTATGACCCTGGGCAAATCACTTCACCCTGGTTGCCTAAGTTTCCTCAACTGTCAAATGAACTGGAGAAGGATGTGGCAAACGTCTCCAGTGTCTCTGTCAAGAAAACCCTAAACAGAATCAAGAAGAGTGAAAAAAATACTAGGTATTATTATTGTACTATTTTCTGGGGATACAAAGTTAAAAATTAGAAATAGTCTCTTCCCTCAAGGAACTTTCATTTGAATGTCCAGCATTTTAATTTAAAATAGCCTGCTGAAAACTACACAGCTTCCCTGTGGGAAGATATTGGGTGGGATGCGAAGATTAAATTATAAGGAGTGCAAAGGGGGAATCATCAGTAGCCCTCAGGAACTGAATAGGTTTCTTTTGTTGGAGTCAGCTGAACTGATGCCTTGCATATGTCTCTGAAAAGTGCTCTGTTTCATACTTTTCTGTGCAAGAAGACAACCCTCTAAAAGAGGCAGCAGTCAGAATCTATCAAGGGCCTAGTCTTTTGAGCAGCTGCTTTCCTGCCCAATAACATGTCCTTTGTGTCTATTCATGCTCTTGGAATCATGCAACTTAGGACTTTTCATCTTTATGACAAAATCTTCATGGAATACTATTCTACGTTGTAAGGAGAAAAACATGGTTCCCTGTCTTCTTAGAGTTTTACATGTACGTAGAGGGAGACATGATAAAATGGATAGTAATATGTACCGTAGAAAACACAGGTTTCAGTCAGGACATTGGGAAGTCGTAGAAGACTGTCAGCACAGATCATAGAAAATGAGAATAAACTGGGCTAGGGCTTTAGTTCCAATTCTTTTTTTTTTTTCAAGACAATGGGATTAAGTGACTTGCCCAGGACCACACAGAAAGCGTCAAATGTCTGAGGTCGGATTTGAACTCACATTCTCCTGGTGTTCTTTCCACTACATCACCTAGCTGCCCCTAGTTTCAATTCTTAGAGTACTGAGTTCAGTCTTATCTAGTCATAAGATTGTATAGATTTAGGTCTAGAAGGAATTTTAGAGATGCTTTGGTCCAACTCCCTAAAGAGGAAACCAGAGGCTTTGGGAAGGTTCCACAGCTAGTAAATATCTAGTGGTAAATATCTGGTGTACAACGTAAATTTGGTTCTTCCTGATTCCAAATACGCACTCAATCCTCTGTATTACCTATCTTTCTCCTTACCTCTGCATGTATGCAAAATTGGGCAGAACATGTTGTGGGCTTTCTCTTGCTGCTATCTGAGTCATGAACCAAAACTCTGCAGTAGGGATAATTTGGGGTAACCGAGTTTAATGGGGATGTGTATCTAAGTGCCCAGGATAATTACAGAAGGACGTGAGATGTGGTAGTCATTTGGGAGTCACTAAAGCATTGGATGCCAGATGTACTTAATTGAGAAACTTTCATAGAATAACTCAATTTTACTTTAAAGCTAGAAATGAAGTGACTTGACAGATGGGTGGTGGTGCCTTAGTGCTGCCCTTGATCTCAGTCCTCCTATATAGATCTGACGTCTATCCAAGGTACTTACTTGTACTCTCCCCACTCCTATTATTTTCAAGTACTTTCCCTCCCCCCTCCCTTCCTGAGGATGGAATGTCACTTTCATAGCACTCCCTAAAGTCCACTGCTGACTGAACAATCCAGGCATGCTACCTCATGTTTTAAATTCATTTTTGGTGACTGACAGAAGATAAAATAAGTAGAAGGCTTTGTGTTTATTGGGTAATAAGCTTAAAAACAGGACTAATTTCATGTATATGATCCACATGAAAAGTATGTGAAGAACTATAAAGGCCACCCACCATGAAGTTTAAAGATTTATAAAACTTAGTGTTTCTGAGATATTAAGGGCCCTGGTGATGGTAGCTGGCATTTGTCATTGTCATTTTCCATTGTCATTCAAGTACTTAATCAACCCATATTGTCAAGGGTAAATTTATTTTCACATGTCTGCCTAGCCTGATGATTTCTCTTTTCTTTGACATTAGTGCCTCTGGATCTGACATCATCACATGGTGTCCTCAAATGAGAGCTGAGGACAAGTCTTTTCTTTGTTTTTAACTCCTTCCTGACTTGTTCAGTGGTGTTTTCTAGTCTGTAAAAGATGTTCTAAGCTCCCTTGGGAATCTGCCTCCTTCTGTCTGAGCAGGAAGCTACTAGAAATAATCCTCTTCATCCTCTGTCCATTCTATACTACTGACAATATTGGACTGGGCACAGAGGCTGTATGAGGGTATTAGTGTAAAGTCACAAGTTAGCTAAGGTGCACCTGAGTTTATACAAATCTTCATGTAGATGTAGAGAAGGAAATGACAAGCCACTCAAATATCTTTGCCAAGAAAACCCCATACAGGGTCATGAAAAGTTGGATATGACTGAACAGCTGAATATATATGTATATATACATATACATACAGGATGTTTATGGTACATACATTTAGGCAGATATTGGTATGCATAGAAGTAATGCAGAACATTGCAGTTAGTTGATATATAGAGAATGAGGGGCCATGTGTGTATGTGTGTGTGTGTGCCTGTGCCTGCACATGCACGTGCTTTCCTTCAGAAACTGAGCAATCCTATTTGAGTTGGGATCGATCATTCATCCATTCAACAAATATTTATTGAGCATACACTCTGCCCTGCTATCTCCAGTTGCCGGGTTGTTGGATCTGATTTCATGCTCTTGCCATGTGAAAAGACTGTTTGAATTTGCCCTTTGTGACTCCCCCAATCCCATCTATTCAACACCTCTATTACCATTCGTGAAGGAGAGCCTACAGAGAATAAATGATTTTAACAGAATGGGCAGAAAAGTGATATCACGGTCTTTTTCTCTTGAGAATTGGGTTTGCAAGTGAATGAAATAAGTACATAGCCATATACCTCTGCATAGCACATTGCAGACCCTTGGAACACAGAAGGAGATTTCTTAAAGGAATGTGAGAGGTTCTTATTCTCAGTGGAAGTGCCACTCTAACATATGCATGAGGTAACATTCTTGTGCAATAGCTGAAATTTAATCACATCCTGACATTTGCCTTCTTGGAGACAGTCAGTGGCAAAATAATGCACCAGAAATTTAGATAGTAAATGTTGTAATTTGTAGGTGATGTGCTAACAGACAAAGGAGGCTATAGGAGAATGATAGTGTATAATCCTTTTTAAAACATCCTTGTTCTTGTTCAGGTTTTGTAAGAGTATTTGCAAAATGATATAAAACTGGCTGCCCATAGACTAGCTCCTGTTCTCCATTGGTAGCTACTAGCAAGATAAAGGGAACACAATTAAATGCCTCAGCCTATCGAGTGGACTTAATGAGAAGGTGGTCGCATGGTACATGGACCCACAGCTGCATTGTGATATGCCTCATTGAAAGGAACACTGATTTGTCAGTGAGATGGCAGATGTTTTAGAGAATAGCAGCCCAATTGGTGTGGCACTCTTAAGGTCCTATATCTTACAGTTTTTATTGGCACCTGGGTGGCACAGCGGATAGAACATGGGATTTGAAAATAGAAAGACTTAAATTTGAATCCTTTACTAGCTGGGCAAGCCTCAGTTTCCACTTTTGCAAAAAAAAGGATAATAGTCCCTACCTCCTAGTGTTGTACAAATCAAGTGAGATAACTGATATAAAACATTGTGTAAACCTCAAAGCACTGTATAAATGGTGTGGTGGAGTTTTGGTTGTTGTTCCAACCCTGTGTGTGTGGGAGGGTGGCAGGGGCTGGGGGGGGACTACTTACTTCTCCTGAGAGGGGTAGAAGGGAAAACTTTAAGTATTCCTGGTTTGATGTCTGGTTCCCAAGAGAAATTTGAATACACACACACACACACACACACACACACACACACACACACACACACACACATATATATATATATAACTTGAATATATATTGTATCTGACCCCTTTAAAAACCTGAAGTGTGTAGAAACTTAAGGGAATCTAAATATTTAGTCTCTCTCCCATCTTCTTTCTTTTCTCTCCCTTTTCTTCTTCTCCTTTCTAACCCCTTATCTTCCTCTCTATCTTTCTCTATCTTATCTCCCCCTTTCTTCTTTACCCCTTTTCCTCTTCCACTTCTTTCTTTTCCCCCTCTCCCTTTCTCCCCTCTCCTCTCCTCCCCTTCCCTTTGCCCCAGTTACTTCTCTAGTAGGAGAAAATGCCCCTAACAAGGAGTGGAATGAGTCAATAGTGGTGGCCTCTACATAAGAATCACATTATATGAACATATGCATATTATATAATGTAGCTAAATGCCACACAAACATATGTGTACATTCTACGGTTCAATAGAATCTTAGTTCCCTGAAAACATTTTTTTGGTCTTCATAACCTCATGCCTCGGATAATGTACCAATGAAACTGTTCCTCTCTCTTAGGTTTTCATTTCCTAACTTGTTTCATAATAATCTGTCTTGCTTGTGTCTCATGGTAGATTATAAGGCCTTTGGAGACAGGAAGTGTTTCTTTTTCATCTCTGTATCCCCAGCACCTACTTAATAAACATTTATTGAGTTTCCAAACTTGGGGGTGATGATAGGGGGGATTGGAGAGAGTGAAAAGACCCACATCAAAGACATCCAGCTCTTTTAGGGAAGCCTCCAGGAAAGCCCAAGAAAGTCTTTATGATGTGTACATAAGGCACAAAAGAGAGACCCTGAAAGGAAACATGCAGTTGTGTGTGAAGTTCTAACAAGGGACGACACACGTATCTTTGTTTGGTTCTGCTGTTTAAACTCTGATACTGAGTGAGGCTTAAATCTTACCTCCCTGTGGCTGCTTTCTTGTTTTTCTCTTTTGTGGATTCTTGTGCTAATGACAAGTAACGACACAAGTCCCTGGCCTTCTTCCTGACTGTTTAAATTTAGGGGGAATGTCAAGAGTGCTTAGTGTGGTAGAAGAGATGTAGGATTTCCTAGGTAATTTGGATATGTCAACAAATTTTTGAATCTGCAAAAGGTTATTCCTATGGACTTGATTTGAAATCCTTTCAAAACACAAGGTACCACATTAGAAGTGTGAGTTACTGTCTTATGTATTGCTGTTATATAATGTACTTTCAGAATATAGTCTACTCTGGTTCTTGGAGTAATGGAAACACTTCTTTGGAAGCGTAAAACAATCAAGTTAAAAATTATCATAGTTTTTACTGGGGCATGATTAGATTGCCCCTCTAATTATAATAAGAGTTCAAATAATAGATAATGAGATGATTTGGCATGTAGCTTCCATCCCGCAGGATGCTTGTCATCTAAATGGAACACAATTGACTCATAGGTAAAATGTACTTTATGTGTTTGTATCCATGGATACAGGAACAGAAAACTGGAACTATGTATGTAAGACACAGCAGGTGACAGGTAAGCAGCTTCTGTGATTGGGTTGAGAGAGGTGGTCACCCAAAAGGCATGCTTGTATGGGGGGGAGCAAGTGTTGTTCCAATGCGGAAAATATAGGAGAAAGAAATTTTAAAATATGAATGAGAAAAGCTATGTCATCTCGGTGTTCCAAGGTATTGAAGTAAAGAATAAATCTCTGAAAATGGATCATAATGTGGAGGAATGGGAAGTGACTGCCATTAGGTAGACTGGGATCAGCTGGTGAAAATCTTTGGACCATTTTTTAGATCAGAAGAGGGGTGGCAGTGGACTCCACAGAGTGAAGAGTGACCTGGTTACTCAAGCAGGAATGGGGAACCTGCATCCTCAAGGCCACATGTGGTCCTTGGGGACCCACTTGAGGATCTAGAGGGCCACATGTGATCTTGAGGCCACAGGTTCCTCACTCCTGTAGGATTTCATAGAAAGGAATATTTTGGTAGCACATTTTGTCAGTTGCATTTTAAAATGATTGGAATAAAGAGAGAAAGAAACTGCTCTCCTTCTTACTAGCTAGTTTTTAGTTAGCTTTCTCTGGAGAGGTTTTCCCTGAAGAGTTGAGGAGGGTAGAGAAAGCAGATGGAATGAGGAGGAGGAAGAGGAAGAAAAGTCAGTGAGATTGCAAGTATTTTAGCAGCTGCTCCACACATCCACGACTGCCTCCTAGAAAAAATGGTTCTATTTATTTGCTGTTTCCATCCATATATCTTGCTAGCAGCATTCATCAATACCTGTCATTTCTCAGAGAGTTTAGACATGTCTAGCAATTCATTCTACTGAATTATATTTCAATACACGAATCAGGGGGAGGCAGAATTGCAGATGTTAACTTTGACCTGTGCTCCAGCATCACTTAGACACCACCACCCACTGAGCAACCTGACCTCACTCAGACATACATTCTAAGCAACACTGCACACTGTTATTTTCTTGTTATCACACTGACTTTAGCAGACTGTATTTAATACTGTTTAAAAAATCAATTTTGAGTTGTCGCATTAGCCATTGGACTATGCAACTGAGGCTTAGGGGCAAACCACTATTTATTTCTAATAAGGATTTTATATCTGGGTAACAACCACCTAAGGAGGAGCCCACCCTGGTGGTCCAGGAACAGCTCCCTGTGAAGACAGTCGCCCTGACCCAGGCTGAATTTTGAGGTGGGTTGTTTTATTTGGGAGGATGGGGATAAGGGAGAGGATGATTTTATTGTCGTTTTTTAAGAGGAGCATTTGACGTCTGTGGACTCAAGACTGACGAATAGCAGTGCTGTGTTAGAATCTGGTAGGAGGTGGTCATCTTGCCTGAGGAAAATAGTCATTGCAACTTGAAAAATATGGGAAGAAAAAGATGAAAAGAGAAGATCTCTTTAGGAAGGAACTTGGGAGCATCTCCAGCCTTTCCTGTATTTAAATGTCTTCTGTATGCCCATGCCCTTCTGAGGGCCTGGCCTTCTTTTAGCCATTGACAGTATTCACAGTGAAAGTTCTCTGTTGGTGCTGAGGAAGAGACCACAGTAGAATTTGATCTGCCACGAGGTATTGTACATGGTTCAGTAAGCCTGTATTTACTATGAGGCTATAGCTTATCACTTTGTTTCAGTGAATGAATGTGTGAAAAAAAATTATTAAGCATTTACTATGTGCAAAGTACATAAATATGTTCTCCAACTTTGGGGGGGATAGGTGAATAGATAAATGGAGACAATCCCTATTCTCAAAGAATTCAGCTTCTAATGGGGAGTAGAAAACTTTTTTTTCCGACTTTTCCTTTCAGATTAATGGTCTGTTGGGATTCTGTGTTGAATTTATTTGAATTGAATATACAATTCATATAGAATAATATATGGGGACAGGTCGATAGCAATTGGGGGCATCTGGATGAGTTTCATTGAAGGAGGTGGCACTTGAATTGAGCCATAGAGAAATTGAGGGATTTTATAACATCTAGGGGAGAATGGTATAGGGTTGCAGACTGCATATAAAAAGGCTTAGAGGCAGAAGATTATAGGATAACAAATTTCAAGCTGCAAGGGACTTTTCAGGTCATCTGGTCCACACCCCACATCTTACAGATGAGGAAACTGAGGCAGAAGAAGGTCAAGTGACTAGTAAGTGTCTGAGGCAGAATTTGAATCCAGATTCTCCCAATCGAATTGAACACTTTACCACCACACTCAATGCCTCTATTTGGAAGCAATGTATACCCACCAGCCTTGTTTGGGAACCACTGCTATTTCCCAACGCCTCAGCAAATCTGCTTTTTTGGATGCTCTCCTGTGTAATCTTAAAGATTAGGATCACAACTTTAATGGTGAAAGAGATGTCAGAGGTCCTGTATGGCCCTCGACTTATGGATCAGGAAGCTGAGGCCCAAGAGATATTAAATGACTTGTCCCTGCAGTCAAATAGGCGGAAAGTGACAGAGGTAAGATTGAAACGTGTTCTTTGACTCCAGATCTCTAGCATTTCTAAGTTTGCTCTGGTGGTAGTTTCCCTTTTACAATGGATACTTAATGGTTAATAAATACTGGTTGACATTCAGTAAATGTTTATTAAATACCTTCTACATACAGTTGGTGCTGGGAATACAAAGTTCTCCCTATCCAGAAGCATATTAAAGTTTAGTGGGAGGGAGGAGAGGCCAGACGCTAACATGATAAAAGTTTTAATATTCTAAGTCTGTAAAAGACGGATTTGAGAAAAAGGAGATCATTTCTTGCTGAGGAGCCAGGAGGCTTCCTGGAGAATGTGAAAGCTCGGCGGGGCCTTAAATGGAAGGGAAGGATGTTAAAATGTATAGAGATGCTGGAGAGATAGATTGTCAAGTCCTCAGGAGGCCAGACTATTTCACTGTTGTCTTTGTATTTTAGAACATATAGTCTTGAGGACACATTTGTACTTAGAATATGTGCGTAGGATTAGAGACAGTTATAAGAGGAAACTGAGGGCCAGGAAAATGAAATGACTTGGCTAAAGTCACACAGATAGCAGATGGCAGAGACAGTATTCCTCACTCTTTTTTTTTTTTTTGCTCAAGGCAGTTGGGGTTAAGTCCCAAGGTCATTCAGCTACTTAAGTGTGAAGTGTCAGGTCCTCCGGACTCTAGGGCCAATTCTCTATACACTGGGTCACCTAGCCACCCCATTCTCTGATTCTTAATCCAGCATTTTGGACTGTTTCATTGCCTAGAGGATTACCTGCGACAGAACAGAGTTCTCTCATAGATGCATATTGATTGACTGGGGATTTATAGGGTGTTGATTCTGAGGAGGTAAATGAAATACACCTAGAGTCAACGTGGGAAAAGGGAACAGTGAATAGTAAGGTTAGTGAGAATTGTGACGTGATAGTAGCATAAAATGCAGAAGTCCATTGGAGGAACCAAATTGTGAAAGGTGTTGAAAGGTTGAGGAGTTTGTAGTCTGGGAAACCTCTGAAGTTATATGAGCAGGAGAGTGATTTGGACACAGTAAGACATTGTAGAGGGTCCTAGAGTAACCCTACTGAGACATTAGAGAAAGCAGAAATTAGTGACTGGGAAGTCAAATAATATAACTTGCCTCTTAGTGGTCTGGTTTAGGCTCATGGTCTGTCTCTAGTTTTGTAGAGGGGTCAGAGAACTCCAGGTCTTACTCTTCCTTTCCTCTTTCTCTTCTCTTTCTTTCCCCTTCTTTCTTCTTTTCCTTTTTTTCCTCCCTTCCCTTTCCTTTCCTCTTCTTTTCCCCTCCTTCCTCTTTCTCCTCTCTTCTCAGTCTCTTTTCTCTCCTCTCCTCTCTTCTTTCTGATTCTCCTCCCTTTTTCTCTCTTTCCTCAAGTCTCTCAGTTTCTCCAATCATATTAATTGTGTCATTAAGAGTAGTGACTTTGTGGTGTTGTTGACTCTCTGCCAGTATAGTCATTCCCTTGCATTCTGGGCAAGAAATTGAAAGTCATTCACCCGTGGGGAAGGGGGGATTAAAGGAGCCAAATCTACTGTAGCCCAGCTAAATGATGAATAAGGAGGGACTGCAATTGCCTGTGAGTAGAACAGTCACCAGCAAGAGGGAGCAACTGTTTCGGGGTGAGCAATGGGGCATGAATAGGAATAAGGAGCCATGTTCTAATGAGGATGGAGTACTGTTTCATTTGTATGCTTGCTGAGTCACGGCTTATACTCCTGATTCAATCAGGGGCTGACTGCTCTCTTAACTGGTCTCTATCTCTGAAATCTATAGGGAATGTGTATTAAGCCAGGAACTTCTGACATATCAGCTACTCCCTGACTCTTACATACAAGGTCAGGCTAGTCTGTTGAAGGTATTTTCTTAGTGTAAACCTGCAATTTTCAAAGTATGGCATAAGGTCCCCTGGGAGGTCCCCACAACCCTTTCAGGAAGGGTCTGTGAGATTAAAATTTTTTTTTGTAATAATACTGTTTTCATTTCTAATATGGCAAATATTGATAGCTATAACTCACATAAACAAAAGCTCTTTGGGGTCATCAATAATTTTCAGTAGTATAAAAGGAAAACCACTGGTATGGGCTTAGTCATATCATGTACTCACGTTGGTTTTAAATGATTAGCAGCATCCTTCCTGAATTTTGTGCCTCTTTCTTTGGATTCTTTTGTAAATCTAAGGGAGGTCAGAATTGTGTGGATGTTTGCTTTATCTGTGTAGGTCTTAGGGGATAGTTAATGGTATGTTTTTTAAATCTTGAAATCTAGCCCAAGTTCCCTCTTTTCTTCCCTAATAGCTAGGTGCCTTTCAAGGTTGCATCGACTCTTTCAATAGGGACGGTGCTGAGATTGTAACTGGCTTCATGCTTATCTTTCACAGTGAGCATTTTGAGATACTCCCACAATGCATCAGTATAATCAGAATTGTTACATTAGTAGAGGACTCTTGTTTATTGTGGCTTGTTTATTGTCTCTCGATGGAACAGATTTCAAAGGACAACAGGTATAAATCCCAGAGAAAGTACTATGTGACAAATTAGGAAGGCTCTGGGGAAAGACTAGTGGTAGACTTTGTAATCCATTTGAACAAGATGGTCTTAGAGACTAAACACCACCATTACTACTGTGTTTGGGAAAGGTTATAAAGCAGTGCATCAAAATAAATGATTGTCCTAGGATGAAACGCTACCCATCCACTACCAGATTTGAGCAGGAATTGGCAGTTGTAGTTGTTGCTTCAATATTCCAGTTGCTTAAATTAGAAAATATTTAAATATGTTCTGAAGGATATATTAAAATTTTATTAACTTGATTCTATTTTGACCTGGACTCCCAATTTCGTTGATGCAGGGAACTCCCAGTGAAGAATCCTCGTTTACCAGCACAGATTGCAAACTGTGCTACAATTTTGTCTTGCAGAGATACCCATGGAGAAGTTGAATGACCTGCCTAGAGTCATATGGCCAGAATGTGTCAGACATAGGATTTGAACCCAGATTTTTCTGATTGAAAGTCTAGTTTTCTATCCACGTTACCGTATTTCATCTACTAGACTTTATTTGAATTGAAAGAGAAAAATTAAACCATCTATTCAGGGGTAAGGGACTCAATTTAATATTAAGAAGGGATAACTTTGGTGGCAGAGTTAACCTCTGAAATATAAGAGTAGCTCCCACTATTGTCCATTAATTTCCACCACATGCATTCGAGAAATGCAGTTGATGGATGCTGATTTTCTTAAGTCATAGGCAGCCAATGATGTATAACTAAAACAGCAGCACTTTCTTTTGGCTTTTGATCCTCATCAGAAATCAATTTTACATAAAGTTTGATGTAATTATGACTAACTAAAGCATGATGTTAGTACCTTCTAACATTTGCCTGAAAAACACATCTACCCTCTGCGACTCTGTTAACATTAATGGGGATCGAAGCACGAATGAAATGACCTTTATGTGGTGTGTCAGGCCTTAAACTTACAGCGTCTCTGTTCTTAAACGTTGATTTGTGAAGTAATAAAGCTCCCAGGATTTTGTTCGGGGTAGAGACCAGAAGCTTTATGGGTACTTTAATGCTTTTGTGATGTCCTGAACTGCTAGGTCGTTATTTATTATGGTTACTGGGGACGACTGAGATTTTTAGTCTCCATTAGCTTTGAAAAGTAGATAGGGTGCATTCCAGGGTTCAGTGAAAGTCAAATGTCATGATGGTAAATTTGGAACCTACAACAAAATTCAATACCTACAACAATGGCAGTCACCAAGGGTGGCTGAACGAAGTCCAGTCTTGCCCTCAGGGATCTTAAAAGATATTGCTTTGGGGACAGGAGGAACTTTGGAGAGCAATACAGTATAAAATAAAATTAAATGTTAAAATTGTGTGGTCCAAATAATAAATGTTAAAGGAATTCACAAAGGGTAGAAAGGAGGTTCCTGGAGCAGAAAAGTGTATAGTTAACAAGCATTTATTAAGTGCCTACTTTTTGCACAAAGACAAAAAATAGAACAAGTTTGTGCCCTCAGTTTGTGCTTATGTTCTAAGGAGAAGGCAATTGTGGGAGGAGAGCAATATGCATATAATAAACATTTATTAAGTCAGTAAACATTTAAGAAGCTACTATGGCCAAGCACTATGTTAAGCACTGGAGATACAAAGAGAGGGTTAGGAGGACTTTAGTCCCTGCCCTCAGGGAGTTGCAACCTAATGGGGGAAATAACTGTCCAAGCTGTATAGGGGACTTTGGTCAAGTGACTCCCCCTTTCTGGGCCTCAGTTTCTTTCTTTGTAAAATGAAGGTGTTTGACTGGATGACTTCTGAGGTTCATTCAATTTTAGGACTCTATGCTTTGGTTTTGGTGGTGGTGTTTTTAATTTTCAACATTTACAAAAGATTCAGAGTTCTAAGTACCCCCCTTTGTCTTTCCCCCTTCTTAAAATGGCATGTAATCTGATATAGGCTATACATGTATGATCATATTAAACATATTTCCACATGAGTCATGTTGTGAAAAGAGAATCGGAACAACATGGAAAAACCATGAAAAAGGGGAAAAAGCAAACACAATAAAAAAGAGAAAATAGTCTGCTTTGATCTGCATTCATATACCATAGCTCTTTCTCTGGATGGGGATGGCATTTTAGTTCATTGCATTGTTGAGAAGAGCTAAGTCCATCAAAGTTGATCGTCAAACAATGTTACTATTACCGTGTACAGTGTTCTCCTGGTTCTGCTCGCTTCACTCAGCATCAGTTCATGCACGTCAGACTGTTACTCTTAAGAATTTTTGCTTTTTAAAATATTTTGCTAGAACAGAGGGAGAGATAAGATGAGCACCAATGTGGATACACAGGAAATTCATTACCCAATTGAGAATTAAGAGAAACATATAGAGGGTGGAATGAGCAACTAGGTGACACAATTCATAGAGCATGGGGCCTGGAGTCTGGAAGACTCACTGTGAGTTCAAATTCAGCCTCGACACTAGCTCTGTGACCCTAAGCAGGTCACTTAATCCTTTTTGCCTTGGTTTCTTCATCTGTAAAATGAGCAGGTAAAGGAAACGGCATACCACTCCAGTATCTCTGCCAAGAAAACCCCAAATGGGGGTTAGAAGATGGAAATAATAAGTAATGGAGATTGTTAAAATTGTGTGCAAATGAATGATAAGTAAGATGAGAACTGAGTTGAGTCAACAGAAGGAAGATTGAAATAACTCATCTAATAGTCTCCTTTTGAACATGCAGAAGCAAGGTCTTGGCTTATGGAACTTGTCAGCTACTAGCAGAACAGGTCCTAAAACTTGGCATACTTTGCTCTCAAGTCCAGGGTTTTCTTGCTTTCAAGTGAACAACCTTTGATCCTTGGCAGTCATTGTGGCATCCATTTGGCCTACATTGTGGAAGAATAGTACATCCTTCCATTTTTAAATCAA
>CM053769.1:703203919-703220985 GCA_028658325.1 Potorous gilbertii | reverse complement strand
GAAGGATCTCTCTAGAAATGACTATGATGTAAAAATTAAAAAAGCATCAATGAAACTTAAATGTGTGCATGTGTATGCGCATGCACACACACACATGCACACACACACACACCACACCTGAAATGAACCTCAGTGGCAATCTAGTCCAATCTCTTCATTTCTACAAATATCCTACTACCTGAAAAAATTGAAGTAAGTGCTTTGATTAGGCTCATTCCTTGACCATATACTGCTTCCTCACCTAATAGAATAAAGCAGATTATAAATTAGAGCCAAAGTCAGCTTGATTTCAACTCAAAAACCTTGACTCCAGCTGTTTGACCTTAGACTAGCCACTTCACTTGACCCTCAGTTTCCTAATATGTGAAATGAGGATGTTAACTATCTTGCCTATATCTTACAGGGTTGCTATAAAGCTTGAACAATATAATAAATTGAAAGTGCTTTGCATAGTTTAAAGCACTATGTAAATATCAGTTATTGCTATCACAAGGAGTGAAATTGAAGGCTAATATGCAAAAACTGAAATAATACCAAGAAAGTACTCAGTAAGCTCAGAGGAGAGTGAGATCCTTTCTAGCTGTTAGAGAAGGATTCACAAAAGAGAGAACATCTGACATGAATCTTGAAAAATGGAGATGGTTGAAGGTACATTGCAGGCCGAGGGATATGCCTAATGGATGGAAAGCAGAAAAATCAAAGGGATGTTTGGAGGCTAGAGGATTGTCCACTTGGGAGTAATCACAGCAGTTCACAGTTTTATAATACTTTAAGGCTTACAACAATTTTATGAGGAGGTAAAGTGCCAGTGTTGTTTATTTTTTAATTTATGAAATAAAACAAGCATTTCCATATCATAGAATTTAAAAAGATGACCACACATAAAACTGAACACCTATTAAGTAGAACTTGCTATTCCTTTGAAATATAGAAAGTTAATAGGCAACATTCTTTTTTCCTTCTTCCCCTTCCCCCTGTTACGGCTACCATCTCACAACAATTTCGTGAGGTGGGTAGTGTCTCATTTAACCTCATTTTACAGATAAGAAAACAAAGCTTCAAAGGAGATGAAATGACTTGCCCAGGATCATTATCACGAGATTTATACCCAGTTATCTTCTCCTTCTAGGCCCATACACTTTCCACTAGGCCATGCCAGGCTTTCAGGGGAATTACCTAGCAAAACAATTGGCTCTCAAAGGAAACTGGAAGATGTACAGGATGTTTATTTTTTTTTTTAAATAAATACTACTTAATGATGTAGAGCATTTTTTACCTTGTCAAATTCTCTTTTCCCATTTTCTCATTTTAAACTTAGAAAGGCGAGATGAGAACCACAATTTTACAAATTTGAAAAGTAGAGCATAGAAAGGTTTCATATTCGGTACTGGAGATGAAACTGGAGCTTGGAGGTGCCTTACTTTCAGCTCTATACAATGTCCTCTATACTTTGTGGTTTTAATCACTAGATGTCACTAATCACCTCAACAGAATACTCATGAAATCCCCAAAAGAAGGAAGGAAGGAAGGAAGGAGGAAGGAAATCATTTTAATTCTAAAATTCAGGGGCAGCTAGGTGATACAGTGAATAGAGCACCAACCCTGGAGTCAGAAGGATTCTGAGTTCAAAACTGTCCTCAGACATTTGACATTTACTAGCTATGTGGGCAAGTCACTTAACTCCTTGACATGCCTTCCCCCCTCCAAAAAAAACCCCATACATAGGTACAGAAAGTAGATGATGTATCATGAACCAACAAGAGGTTTTGCCTCATTCCAGATATGAACTACAGCAATGAACACAAAATCAGAATCAAGTACACAAAGTTGTTAAACTTCCAAACTAAACCCAAACATGATATTCTTTCTTTTTAAGAAGAATCAATTAAAAGTCATTTCTTCTTCAAAATATCTTGCTAAGTTAATCTGAAATAGACTTGAACCTGAATATATATTCTAAAACTAGATAAACAGAATAAAACTAATTAAACAAAATCTTCTCTGACCTGAAATGTACTTCCTGTTGTTACTTACTAGCTCAAAGTCCTTGGATACTGGCTCGATGAAATTGGGAAGGAATCTTTACTATCTAGAAATAGTAGTAGCCACATTTTTGACATTCAGAGCTATTACTTTTCAAAGAAGATGAAAAATCATCTTAGTACTAAATATCTATATAAGAGGCAATATGAACTAATACACAAAAAACTGGCCTTGAGGACAGAGAGACCTGGCACCAACATCTATACTCACCAGCAATGAAGTGCTCATCTAAACTGGCAGAGGAAGCTTGTCATCCAGACCTCCCTATACTGATCTGTATCATCCTTCATTTTTGAAGAAGACAATGCCATCAGAGAAATGATGACATGACTTGCACTTGACTTTATTTTGAGTGAGGGATAGCTGTGCAGGCCACCAGCTTCACTTCTCCTCCAGTGCCATCTGGATCCAGTGACCAGATATTCATCAGGATGACTGAAAATGGCCAGAATGCAATGGGAAACCTTGGCCTCTTTAGGCTGGCCTTTTCAAGTACTCACTTAGAAGTAGGGTAACTCCCATTGAATGAATAGGCCTCCTTAAGAAGTAGTCAGGGTATGGTGGACCTTTTAATGAACAAAAGAAAAAATAACTAAATCAACAGAAATGTTACTAGTGATAGATCACTTGTAAGGCAGCCATTAAGTGGAGCTTGGGCAGTGACCAACTGGGTTTAAGGTTTTGGGGAAGGGAGGGAGGAAGGAAGGAAGGAAGGAAGGAAGGAAGGAAGGAAGGAAGGAAGAAGGAAGGATGGAAAGCAGGGAGGGATGGAGGGATGGAGGAAGGGAGGAAGGAAGGAAGGAAGGGAGGAAGGCAGGAAGGAAGGAAGGGTCCCCACTCAGGCAGCTCGGTCTACTCATAGTCTGCCCCTCTACTGATGAAATCACAGGGAAGGCACAGACAGAGATACTAACACAGAGACATCAACACAGAAAGATAGACAAAGACACACAGACAGAAAAGTACTTAAAAGGGGTCTTTTACAAGCAAATTTGTAGAACATAAATTTATTAAAAAGGTTCTGTCCTTTAAAAAAGCCAAAAAAAGAATTAAATTTCACAAATCCAAATTCAAAAATATTTATGAAAGTCCTCAAAGGGTTTTTGGAAGTAAAGCACTTTGTAAACTCCAAAACATCATGTAAATATGTGTTATAATTAGATGAAAATAAAGGTTGTATTTTCTCAAAGACAGGTCTTTGGCATATAATTATCAACAAACGCAGCATTCAGCACACTGAACATATGTCCTTACTTCTAATTAAAGATGGTTACATTTGTATAAATAACATTTAACCCAAAGCAAACAGATTTTTAAGAATGGGAAAGGGGAACATGGGTATTCTCATGAGTGTTTTCTCTAGAATACCAGTAAAACACCTGAAAGTCAAGAAGTAAGGATCCAGCTGGTCACCACAGCCTAAAGTGATTCACAAACAGTAAACTTCCTAAGAAATGTTTGTGAGATTTAGCATGGCTATGAAGAGAAGTCCCCAGGATCTCATCTGCCCTGATGTTTGGGGCCCAGAGCACATCACTCCTTGGGGGAAATTCTCAGGAGTAGGAAGGCTGTGAAGTCCATATTCGGAGACCAGGGAGACAAAGGGGGCAAGTTAAGCGGCAGGTGGAAACAGAAGAAAAGGCTCTGCATGGCACAAGGGTGCCATGGTGTCCCCAAATTAGTATAGCTCAGTAGAAAGCCCAGCAGATTCGAAGTCAAAGGTCCTAGGTTTATATCCTGGCTCTGTTTTTTACTATTGGTATGACCGTCTGCAAGGTGGAGTTTCCTCATTCATCCCTTCCAGCTCTCAACTCTGATACCATAATCCAGGAACTGTGAATCCTGGCAATCCTAGAGCCAACAGAAAGCCAGTATCTGCCCTGAGAGGCTAGAGTAGATATGTAGTTAACTGAGACAGACCCAAGAAGAAAAGGCGAGATCAGCCCAGAGAGCACCAAACCGAAATGTTTCCCCCAATGGGCCTTTTCTCTGAGGTGACTGTGTCCCTCTCCTCACTCCTGGAAACAGCAGGGCACTGGTTCATTATCCCTCTACATCCTTCAGGGCTTTTTGAACCCATTTCTGTATGGGCAAAGTAAGGGCCAGAAATGAATTACTCTCCTTTCGATTTCCCTTATTTCCCTTGCTCTCCTGTCTCAAATGTTTTGATCTTCCACAAAGTTCCGGCCTCGTCTACGAGTAAGTTGTGCACAGAAATGGGGGCTGTACTTATAATAGTTTCAAAGTGTTTTCCCTCCAAAAACCCACTGAGGACTTTCATAAATATTTTTGCATTTGGGTTTCTGAAGTTTAATCCTTTTTTTCTTAATGGATAGCCTGCACAAACACCCTACACAGACTCCAGGTAGCAGGGGGATCTAGAATTGCTTCTGCATTAAATAAACAAATATCCTGGGAACTGCTCCTAACCTAAAGGATTAATAGAAAGATCTCAAAGAAGATACATACCAATAAAGATACATATAAAGACACAAAGAGAAAATGTCAAAACAACTGCTTAAAACAAACATACGAGAAACCTAGTTTCCTATTTGTGCCCAGGAACCGGACTACCCCCAATAATCCAAATTGAACATAATTGCTCTCTTACCTAAAAAGAAAAAAAAAAACATTGTAACTATGTTTTCTAGCAACTAAAAGATAAATGGGAAAATAGATTTATATTGTCATACATGCCCTAACCCTAAATGGAGAAGCAAAAGGAGGAAGCTTCTTTTTGCATCCTAACTTAGAGGTATAACATGTTCCTTAACGCTATCTTCAGTTTAACTAATGATACAAATCACAGATTTGTTCATACTAACATTCCCGACCAAGCTGACTTTGGCATTGGCACGCAACTCGTCCAATGTTTTTATTTTCTTGGCTGAACTCAGTTTCCAGATTTTCTTCTTGTGATTCATCTTCTGTCCAAAATCACTGACTTAAGAGGTGGGGGAATGAGAAGGAAAACTGAGATCACTGAGTCCAGAGTTTCTTAAACTGTGAGTGACAACCCCATACAGGGATTGTGAAAAATTTGGCAACTGTAGCCTTGGTTCTGAACACAAAGCATGCACACTTTGCACTGCACATGCCCTCAAGCCACACAACCTTGCTGCTGAAACACAGAAAGAGCTCACAAGTGGCAAAAGTTTAAGAAGTCCTGAACAGTCCATCCCCTTCATTTTATCCAAAAAGGAAAGTGAAGTCCAGAATTGGAATTTTAACTCAGATCCCTGAAACACCAAATCAAGTGTTCTTAGGAGGGCACCCTGCCATATTGCTACTGTGATTGGAATTACAGCTATGTGGCAAGGTAGATATTACTGATCATGGTGGTATTCTTCAAACAGGAAGGAACATAGATCCTGAACCCAGGCCAAGTCTTCCCATAGTCAGTAAGCTATCTCACAGTAGTATGTAATTTAAAAATCATGTTCAAGCAAGATTAATTTGGCAACTAAATGAAGTCAATGTGCTATCAAAAACTCTATACATAACTGTATGCTACCCAAGCTTCCACTGTACCCAGGCCATTACTAAAAAGAATGCAGAATCAGCGGGGGGAAAAATCACATTTATTAATGGGAAACTGTTTAAAGTAAACATCAGCGCACAGTGAGGTATATACGCCAGTGAGGTCAAGGATCTTAGAATTAGTGAAATTCCCAATGCATGCTAAATGAAATGCCCTATACGTACCAAAATATTCATAACAGCACTTTTGTGGTAGCAAAAACTAGAAACCAAGTGAGTGTTCACTGATTGGGACTTAGTTATATAAATTTTGTAATATGAGATAAACGAAATGTAATTGTTTCAATAAGAAATTTCAAATATGAGAAATTCAGAGAAATATGGAATAAGGGTAGGGACCAATTGAGTAAACATTGCAAAATCACTCCTACCCCACTCCCACCCCAGCATCAAGATGCTGAGATACATACCCTGATACATTTAAGATACCTTTATCAGTTGAGAAGACCTCTTGGCTATTTACTAGATGTGAACAACACCTGGACCCTGATAATACATAACAGGAAGTCTATAATTACCTGAGAAACTTGGTTACTTCCTATGGGGCTTATATAAAACCATGAAGCTAATTGGAATAAAAAAAACTGAGGAGTCTGCCATTATGAAGGAAAAGCACTCCAGTGACTCCCCTAAGAAGGAATCACTTGAGAGGTATGTGAGAAGAGTGCCCTGGCCTTGGCCTTCTTCCTTCTCCATTTGGTAGTTAGAGGATTTGGCACTTCCCAACATCCCATCAAGTTACTAGGAGCTTCCCCAGAACAGCTATATATCTTCATCAGGAGCCCAGGACACGCTAGATTCAAGACTCTCCATCTTAAAGGCTTTAGTGAAAGGACTACAGGGGTTGTGAGTTACTCCTTGGCTCCTCATACCTTCTAAGTTGCATCTACTTTCTCTACCACTTGGCTATTAAAGAGATTTTTCCTAATCATAGATGTGACTAATGTCATCCCCTCTCACCTCATGCAAACTCCTGTAGCTCCCCATTGCTTGCAGTATCAGATATATGATCCTTTGTTTTGCTTTAAACATGCTTCAAAAAACATCTTCCTAATTTTCCAGCCTTTTACACTTTACTCCCCCACATACTCTACAATCCAGTTAACACTGGTGTCCTTGATGTTTCTTACATAAGACACTGTTTTATCCTTTTCTTGGGCTATCTCCCATGCCTACACTCACTCTCTGTCTATGTCTGTCACCTCCCCCCCCCGCCTTCGTCTCTCCTCTCTCTCTCTCTCCCTCCTTCCCTCATATATATATATATATATATATATGTATACACATCTCTGCCTCCTAGCTTCCTTCAAGTCCAACCTAAAATCCTACCTTCTCCAAGTAGCCTTTCCTATCAGTCCCAGTTTCTCTTGTATACACCATGTTTGTACATGGTTGTTATCATGTTGTCTCCTTCATGAGACTGTGAAAGCATGAGTCCCTTGACATCAGGGCCTGTTTTTGCCTTGCTCTGTCATCCAAACACCTGGAATAGCAAATTTTGTTGTTGTTCAGTTGTTTTCAGTCATGTACAATTCTCCAATCCTGTGTGACCCCATGTGGGGTTTTCTTGTCAAAGATATTGGAGTGGTTTGCCATTTCCTTCTCTGGGTCATTTGACAGATGAGGAAACTGAGGCAAATAAGGTAAGTGACTTGCCAAGGACTGAGGCCAAATTTTAACTCAGGAAGATGAGTATTCCTGACTTCAGGTTTGGCACTCTATCCCCTGGGCCTTTTAGACACCCAGTTGGCCAGTACTAAGCACTTAATAAATGCTTATTGTCTGATGACTTCATTTGTACTGTTGGGATGTGTCACAGACTTCAAAAGGGAAGGGGTTATATCAGCCATATTAAAGCAAACACCTTTTTCTTTTCTATAAATTATTTATTTTAGTTTTCAACATTTACTTAGGTAAGTTTCAAATTTTCCCCACCTCCCTTCCCCCTGCCCCCTCCCTAAGATGGTATGCAATCTAATACAGGCTTTTTGCATATACATTCTTATCCAATATATTTTCATATTAGTCATGCAGTAGAGAATAATTAGAACAAATGGAGGAACCATGAGAAAGAAAATACAAAACAAAAAAAAAGAGAGTAAGATGCTTCAATCTGCATTCAGATTCCATGTTTCTTTCTTGGAATGTGAATGGCATTTTCCATCATGAGTCTTTTGAAGTTGCTTTAGGTCCTTGCATTACTGAGAAGAACTAAGTCTATCAAAGTCAGTCATCACACAATGTGACTGTTACTGTGTACAGTGTTCTCCTGGTTCTGCTCACTTCACTCAGCATCAGTTCATCTAAGTCGTTTCAGGTTTTTCTGAAGTCTACCTGTCCATCATTTTTTACAGAACAACAATATTCTATTGCGAATATCACAATTTGTTCAACCATTCCCCAGTTGAAGGGCATCCCCCACAAAAAAGAGCTGCTATAAATATTTTTGTGGGTCCTTTTTCCCCATTTTTATGATCTTTTTTGGGATACAGCCCTAGAAGTAGCATTGCTGGGTCAAAGGATATTATTCACATTTTTATAGCCCTTTGGCCATAGTTCCAAATTACTCTCCAGAATGGTTGGATCAGTTCACAACTCTACCAGCAGTGAATCAGTGTTCCAACTTTCCCACATCTGCAGTGTTTATAATTTCCCGTTTTATCACGTTAGCCATTCTGATAGGGGTGATGCAGTACCTGAGAGTTGTTTTGATTTGCATTTCTCTTACCAGTAATAATTCAGAGCACTTTTTCATATGACTATAATAGCTTTAATTTCTTCCTCTGAATGCTCCCTGTTCATATCCTTTGACCATTTATCCGCTGGGGACAAACACCTTTTTCTAAAAGCTAATCAAGTCTAGTTCACTGATATCAATAGCAATCACAAGGCGGAGCTTCAGTGCTACAGTTACAGAATCATGCCCCCACCCTCCACCCATCTCCCCAAGGCTACCCCCTTGATCCATGATGTCACACACAACTCCTCAGTGTCAGCTGGAGCTGGGATCTTTGCCTTAGGGGGCACTGACTACAATGGGAAGACATATAAACTGAGGCAGAGGAGAATAAGAAGAGCCAAAGAAATAATTTATACAATGAGTACAGAAACACAAAGGAAAATAACATGAAAATGAAAACGAAATTGGGTGTTATTTCATTATACTGGTCAAGTTTGGACCCAGAGAGGAAATGAGGAAAAATGAGACAAAAGGAAGCTCCCTTCTTTTTAGCTAGAGGTAGGAGGAGCTGTAGGTGCAGAATGTCTCAAACTTGGCTGCTGTGTTGTTTAGTTTGGCTTATCTGCTTCCCCTCCTTTTGTTATAAGGGAGGGGGTATATATTTTTGAATAACTGATATAGAAAAGAAATCAATGAAACTTTTAGAAGGGGAAAAAATAAGGTGAATATCAAGGATTGTCAAAAAAAGGCAACCTTGATGGAGAAAGAAGATTTTACATGCAGCCTGAGGGATTCATGTGGAAAAAGGGAGGACTGTTTATACTGTCAGGCTTCCAGTCATTACCTCACCTAGAAGAATTCAGTAGTTAGAAAAGACTTTAGACACTTCTCTTTCAACTTCCTATCCAATCAAATCAATCTACAGCATTCCAAGAGTACCCACTATGTGCCAGGCATCATGCTAGGCTCTGGGGTAAACAAAGACAAAAATAAAATAATAATGAAATAAGCCCTCAAGGAGCTTACTTTCTGCCAGGAAAAGACAAAACCTACATAGACTCTAAGAGAAATAGATAGATATAAATATATATCATATGTAAAGTAAACAGAAGGAAATATGCAAGCATCAAACATTTGGCCTCTGTTTAAAAACCACTAGTCATAAGAAATTTTGATTTGGAGCAGTCTATTCCATTTAATAAAACCTCCAAGTGTTGGAAAATTCTTTCTTGCATGGAGCCAAAATCTACCTTCCTGGAATTTCCATTCCTTGGTCCAAGTTCTTCTTACTTGAACCGCACAGCATTAACGTCCTCCTACTTTGCTTTCAGTGGACAAATATTTATTAAGTGCTTACTACATGCCAAGCACTAAGTTTGAGAACAATTTTCAAATATCTGAAATGCTACCACAGTCCCCCTAAATCGTCTTTGCTAGGTTAAATGCTAGTGCATTCTGTCTGGAACTCTTCTTTACTCTTCTTTGTTCTTGTCACATCTCTGAATTATATTTATATATGCACAAATTAGATCAGCCTTCTCTCTAGTAGAATGTCAGCTGCTTGAATGTAGAGATTTATTTTCGTCTTCACATGTGCTGTGCCAGTCCAGTACCTCATATGTAGGATAAAATATATGAAGCTATATGGGATATTAGGTTTGTTTAACTGTTTTCAGTCATTTCCAACTCCAGTCTACTACATCATTTTATTCATGAGGAAAATAAGAACCAAAGACATGAAGGGACTAAGTTCCTCCATTACACTATGAGCAACTTGAGATCAAGGGAGGGCTGGAGTTTTGTGTTTTTCTAGTTGTGTTAACCTCTCTTCCTATCTCTAGTGCTTAGCACAGTGCTTGGCACACAATAGGCAGTTAATAAATTGTTTGTTGACTTGAAAGGTAGTAAATGACAAAGCAGTTGCTAGGTGGCACCCTGGTCCTGGAATCCATTTTCCTCAGTTCAAATCTACCTTCAGACATTTCCTAGTGGTGTGACCTTGGGCAAGTCACTCCACCCTGTTGGCCTCAGTTCTTCATCTGTAAAATGAGATGGAGAAGAAAATAGTAAACCGGTCCAGTATCTCTGTCAAGAAAATCCAAATGAGGTTGCAAAGACTGGAACGTGACTGAAAACAGCTATATAACAACCAAGTAACCCTAAATTCATCCCTCTTTCTATTGTACTGACTCTCTACTTTTCTGTTATTGTTTTATGGATGACAATAGCAAAAAAAAAAAATCCCCAAGTGGTCAGATCGCTGGTGATGAACCTCACAACTCTTAGGGAGACCAAACCTCCAAAAGCAGACTCACAACACTGAAACTCCAAGCCTTTACAACACAGCAGAGCCCATACACTGTAGTAGGAACTTAATAAATAAGCACTTACTAAGCACTTAGGGTTAGATCTGAACATCATCTAGTTCAGATGAATAAAAAGTATCATGCTACAGTGAAGAACACATTGGTTTTGGAGTCATATAACCTGAATTAGAACCCCACCTCTGTTACCTGAATGACCTTGGACAAGTCATTTAATCTTTGTGGGCCCCAATGTTCACATAAGAGAAAGTTGGTTGACATAACTACCATAGTCCTTGCCAGTTACAAATTTTATAATTCGTTTTTGGGCTCTACAACACCTCTATTTCCAGAAGAAAGACTAGCCATGAGGCTAGGCAAGCCAGCTGGCTGGTATGTGACTGGGCAGGATTTCAAAAGATCTCCAAGTCAGTAGGTGGGTGGTTTTTTTTTTAAAGAAGATTAGTATCTTTTCTGACAGGTATTGACAGAAGAGTCATAGCAAAGAATAATCCTTTACTAAGGCTTAGAGGTTCAGAACTTTTAATTTCTGTATATAGTGGTATAACGTCCTACAAGGAGCCAACTCACTGAGCTGACAAACATTTTTTTTTTACCCTTGGGGAGTGGGTAAAGAGAAGGAGAGAGAGGTGGAAACAGAGGATAACACTGGGTAATATGTCATAGACACATCCAATATTTATTGTCATTTTTTAAAAAATGTAGCAAGAATAATAAAATATGCATATATTCTCGAAGCAAAGAAATTAAGACTCACTTTCATGAATTCTATTAAAATATGAATTTGTAAATAATATTTATAATTTTATCAGGAAAATGAAAAATTTAATATAATTTAACTATTTTCTTTCCTATCAAATCACAGAATAGAGTTTCTTGTAGAAGGAAGTCCTTCATACTCAGTTTTCAAATATATGCATTGAAAAAGGCATAAATTAGAAGTTGGAACAAGTCACGTGGCTGATGGAGGAAAGTTCTCTAATAACTGACAGATGCCGAAGACAAGATAGACTTAGCTGAGAAGTGGGGTGGTTTGGATTGTTTGTGTTTTGTTTTATTTAAAGGCAGCTGGCTAGCATTTATATTAGGTTTTAGGATTTGCAAAGCACTGTTCAGATGCCATCTCAATGGATCTTATGTATGCCTTTCATGAAAATGAACTTTTAAGAGACAACTAAATAATTAGGCACATGGGGAAAGAGTCTAGTTGCTCAATGTATCATTTGGTAAAATGAACTAGTTAGTATATACAAGGCATTTTGCAAACCTTATAGTTCTACAGTAAATGTCATTTACTATTTCTGATGAAGCAAGGAATTTAAATGTATAAAAACCTAATAGGCTGTTACTTTTTCAAATACCATTACCTTTGGGTGCAGTTTTAGGGTTAGAACAGACTCTTCCAGACATCAAATGTTGGCAGGTATAACCCAAATGTTCCACACCTCCCCATTGCCAGCCAGTAAACAGGGCCAGGACTTCCCCGCTATAACAGGGTACCTACTGTCTTCCAAAAGACCATTTTGAATTAGAGACAGCTCGTTAAAAATTAAGTTTTCAGTTCAATATACCAAATCCTAATCTGAACTTTGCTCTTTTCAACATTCTTCATCTTTAGGACACAAAACAGACAATTTAAAAACCATCAGCACCTTAAATTTAAAAATCAGGCTTTTCAGAAGAGAATTAACCATCAGCCAATAGACATTTTCTCCATTTAACATAAGACTAAAAATGTAATAAGCATGCTTAAAAGATTTAGGGTAAAAGTGAGTACTTTATTGAAAGTCAAATTTACCTATGCATTACAACATCTATCTGATCTTCTATTAAATGAGTAAGTGAAATCAATAGACTTAGACATTTTATGAGATCTTTCCTTTATTTAATCACAAGGTAGACATCCATGCTTGAGAGCTTTGCGGGGAACTCACAGCCATAGTTAAAGAGAATGTAACACGCGGGCTGGTTTCTCAACAGGCCACCTCATTTCCCAGCACCTTCAAGATAAGATGACAGCTAAATTCCAAACCAAAGAAATAGACAGATGGGGTTTAATCTCAAGAGACTTTTTTTACTTTAATAATTAACTTTCATCAGCTCGTGTTTATTCAGCATATTTGAATTAGATTATTATGCCTGTTTCAAAGATTGGTAATGTCCCACTTGGTATATAAAGCAAAACTATAATGGAGAAAGACGGTTTTATAAAAATAGGAACTATCCTTTATACAAGGCTTGTTATGTGCCAGCCATCATTTTAAGTGTTTTATAATTGTTATCTCACTGAGCCTCATGAAAATATGGAGAGGGAGATTCAATTACTACCCCCATTTTACAAATGAGGAAACTGAGGCAAAAGGGTCAAGTGACTTGTCCAGGGTCCCACAACAATTAAGTGTCGGAGACCAGATTTGGAACTCAAGTCCAGTACTCCATCCACCTAACTGCTATCATCTTAGTTTACTTACAGTGAAATGTTATGTAAATATCTTTTTTTCTAATTTCTTCTGTAACTGTAACTGGAAGTCCTCTCTCATGAGTACTGTTTCTATACACCAGTTCTCCTCTTCCTTACTTATGGCCCACAAGGGCAGGCAGACTTTAGTTCAAAAAATGAGATTAGTCACAGACATATCCTCTGTTTGAGGATCCATGAGTAAAACACAGGTGGAATTACTAGTGTCTGACCAGACACCTAAGTCAAGGTTAATCATGGAGAAGAAAATGAGTTCTTGTACATAATCCATAGCTTTATTACTTTTGCACTTTATGGGATACGGAGTAAAGGACAATTACTTTAAGCTACCAAGGTTAAGATTTCCTACACACTAAAATTCTTGAAGTTATTTGGAACAATTCTTTTAATAAACTATTACCTCTATGAAAACCTTCCTCTTACCTGAAGTGCTCTACCCAGGACATAGCATAATGCTATCTCCACAGTAGACACTTTCAATGTTTGCTGACTTGAATTATGGACAGATTGAGTTGCATGTACTTTTCCCTTAGCTCTTCCTTTCTGGCTGAGATCATTTCTAGAAAAAATACCCCTCCGACACGTTTCTACACAATTCTACATCATCAACCAAGAAATTACAGAAGCAAACAGATGCTGCTAAACTATCCTCTCCTCCCCTTCTCCCATCTTCTGCAGTGACACAAGACTGTCTTCACTCTTCTTCAGTATATTTCAAAATTCACAAAGAGACAAGAATGAGAATGTCTGAACTAGGTCTCCCTGCTATCAAATGAAGATTTTTGAATAACTGCTGAATTCTAAACATCACAAGTCTATTCTACCTGTTTACTCGGTTAATGTAAAACAGTTAAATAGCATCTTGTTGAGTTGTTTCCATTGTGTCTGATTTCATGATCCCACGTGGGGTTTTCTTGTTAAAAATACTGGAGCAGTTTAACATTCTCTTCTCTAGTTCATTTTATAGATGAGGAAACTGAGGCAGATAGCTTCAAGTGACTTGCCTAGGGTCACACAGCTAGTGAGTGTCTGAGGTCAGATTTGAACTCAGTAAGATGAATCTTCCTGATGCCAAACCCAGTGCTCTATCCACTAACCTACCTAGCTGCCTGAAACAGTGCCTTAGCCTAGGCCTTCTAGAAGGCTCCTCCTTTTAAGAAGGATCTCACACACACACTAAAACATCATCAATTACTATTCTTTCTCCCCAACCACCAGAGGAGAAATTTAAAAAGAATATTCCAGAAGCGCACCATTTTAACCACATCTATGACACAAAGAAGGCAAGGATGAAGACAGAATTACAGCTGTGATTGATTACTCTCTCTCTCTAGTATTTTTCCCTTTGCCCTTTCTGTATTAGCCCATAATGGCAACAGAGAATAAAAAATAAAGGCTTGGTTTTTTATTCCTTATCACTTAGTCCCTGCAGGCAAAGTCAATTTGAATTAAACTGACCTGAGCTCCAAGGATCCTGATCAAGGAAGCCCCAAAACTTAATCTAGCGAAGAAAGGAGATATTTGTGCCACTGAACCTCCTGTCCTACCCCACCTCAAAAAAGGAAAAATAAAATTCTCCGGGTAATACTAGCAAAAGGTTTCAAACCACTAACTAAATGACTGAGAAAACTAACATCTATAGAATTTAATTCACATACACACAAATAATAAAAACCACAAAACACAACTCAGGTTAACTGCCATGACAAATCTTGATCCCAGAAAATATATGCTGAGCCAGAATGTTGTTCCCTTCCATGTGGAGAGGAAGGAGACTGAGGGGGCAAAATGTGTCTCTTGATGAGAGCTGCTCTGTCAGTCAGTTTTACTGAAGTATTGGAGTTTTTCTTTCCTCCTGTTACAAAGGAGAGTTCCACTAGGGTGAATACAAAAGTAGGTATAACAGAAAATGACTGATATGGCTCCAAAGCACCTATGAAGCATTTAACTTTAAAAATTAAACATATAATTACATTTTTTAAAGTTTTAAATTTACACTAGGAATCAAGAAGAGACAGGAGAGGCAGCAATCATAAATAAGTATTCAGGTTTCTGATGAAATTACAATGTCAAATAAAAATCATTTTGAAGTTTAAATGACCACAAAACATACAAGAAATACAAAAATATATACTGAGCTACATTGAGTACTCAGTAACAAAAATCTATTAACAATATTTTGTTTCACAATCAAAGGACTATATATTTAATTCTGGAAAGGACTTGGTTTGTTCTAAGACAATTCTCCAATTTTACAGATGAGGAAACTGAGGTACACAGCAATGAAAGTGACTTCCACATGTGGCAGTTCAAATCTAGTACCTCCTCTCACCATACCCTAAAAAAGAGGACTTTTCCCTCCCCTCAACATTAAATAACTTAAAAGCAAACTTGCAGATTAATATTTCAAATACTATCCTAGTAACCAGTGAAACCCCAGTATTTAAAGTGATTAAGTCAATGAAGATAACTATACATACAGGCCCTTAAAGTGTTGGCCGTAATTCTGGCCCAACTGACAAAACAAAATTCCTTAAGAAAGAGATACTTCAATATTTTTTTGTTGTTTTCCTGGTTATATTTTAATGTGATTTCCTGCTGGGAAGAGGACTGATTATCATGAGAATTAGCTGTTCTGTATATCCCTTCAAAAGAATGTACTTCATACCATTTAGGTTTGAATAATCTTTTTTTTTTAATATAGGCAAAAAGGAAATTTTAAGGTGCTGAATGTCTTACTTGTCTCTTTATGGTAGTTGGTCCTGACAAAAGGTCAACCACGATAGATTTGGGCAGCCCTAATCATAAGCTCAGTTTCCTGAAGGGGAAAAATACTTTCCAAACCCATCAAGTTTTAGTTCAGGAACACCAATTAAACACTCTGCAACTCAGAGATGCAATGGCTGGATTCCAGACAAGTCAGGAAGTTGAAAAGTCTCTTAGCAAATGCTATCATATAAGTCAGTCTACAGAGGTGGTAAGAAAAGAAGGTACAAGGGGACAATAAGTCTAGAAAAATCAGCATTGATACGGACATGTAAAAATACTATAAACTGTGTTTGGAATGCATACAAACAACATGAAAGATAAATAATCCAAGCTTTTTACTTTATATAGAATGAATGGAAACTAAAAATTAGGCAGTAGATTTTATAAACAAGGGTGTAGGTGAAAGTTATAATTGCATCTTAAAATTTAAGAATCCAGATATGGTGGTGGAAATAAGGAAGTCTAATATAAATCAGTTTTTAAAATCTAAATCAGAAAATATTTTTAAGTAAAGTAATTTTAAATACAAAGCCTTAAAAATGGTTCATAATTAACATATCAATTTTCTGAACTTCAAACTTTTTCCTGTATTGGATGAGCTAGCAGAGTTTCTTGACCTAAGGTCCATCAACTATTTTTTTAATATAAATGGATATGGATATGCATTTTAATATAAACTATTTACTTTGTATTTCATTCTACACATTTAAAAACATTACTCTGAAAAGGAGTCCAGCGGCTTTGCCACACTGCCAAAGGGGATCGTGACACATTGTGGGGAAAGGTTAACAACTCTTATACTAGCTGGATCTTTCCAAATCTTTCCAAAATTCTGCAATTCTCTGAAAGAAATATTTCTAAAGTTTCTTCCTTTAAATATTTAGAGGCAGAAAGGTGGAATGGTTATAGAGCTGGCTGTAGACCTAGGATATACTAGATTTAAGTCCTAGATGTGGCACACACTGGCTCTGGAACCCAGGACAAGTAATGTAAGGCAACCAAAAAGGTTCTAATGTGTGTTGATAGAGTTTCTTCATCTGAGATTTTCTTCTGCCAATGAAATGACAGTGCCAGGCCTTATGCTTGGCCCTTCTTCTCATGCATGTTAAAGATTTCTCCCTCTTTTAATCTTAATGATTTAATTTCCAAAGCAAACTCATTTTTCATTGCTAGAGCAAAAGTGAACTGCATCATGATGTGGTAGGAATTATCGCAAATTTCATAATGACAG
>CM053769.1:703154579-703185541 GCA_028658325.1 Potorous gilbertii | reverse complement strand
AATGGGTGGGGAAGGAGGGATGGGGAGAAGTTGGAACTCAAAGTTTTAGGAACAACTGTCGAGTATTGTTCTTGCTACTAGGAAATAAGAAATACAGGTAATGGGGAATAGAAAGTTATCTGGCCCTACAGGACAAAAAAGAAGATGGGGACAAGAGAAGGGAGGGAAGGTAGAAGAGGGGGCAGATTGGTGATAGGGGCAATTAGAATGCTCATTGTACTGGAGTTGGGGGAGGGGAGAAATGGGGAGAAAATTTGGAACCCAAAATTTTGTGAAAATGAATGTAAAAAGTTAAATAAGTAAATTTATTTAAAAAAACAAGTAAATAAATCATTTCTTATAGAAAAAAATTAATTTTTAACAATTAATTTAAAAGCAAATTAAACAAATTTGCAAGATGTAAAATAATCCATATGTAGCCTATGCAGTCCTATTCTTAATTTTCATTTAGCTCAAAATGGCTTGACTTAGATCTCTATCTACCTTATTACTCCTCCAATTATACCATCATGGGTTGCATTTTAAGTAGTAAGAGGTAAGTAGGAGATAGGCTCCTTGAGGGCAGAGCCTATCGTGCCTTTAGTCTAGTTTTTCAGTATTAGGTGCCTAACATATAAGAAGTATTTGTTAAGATGACAAAATCCAAGGGTGGGGAACTTTCAGCCTTGAGGTCATGTGTGGCCGTTTAGGTCCTCAAGTGCTGTCCTTTGACCAAATCTGATGTTCAAAGAACCTCCTTTGAGGACATAGAGGGTCACATTTGACCTGGAGGCCACAGATTTACCACCCTTGAATTGTACTTTCTCCAATAAAAACATAGGAAAACAAAAATTAATGGGGCTTTGACTAACAACTGAAACAATAACTTTTTATCCCCTAGCTTTTCTTTGTCTATTAAAATAATGTTTGATAATCATTTTCTCTATGATACACTGGTATTAAATATTCTGAGCCACTCTTAAATCAGCTATCTGGATGTGAGGATTTTATTTGATAACTAATTGTTGATAAAAAATATATTATCTTTTGAAGTAAATCATTTTGAACCTTTTTAGAACTTAACATTTTCCTATGTTACTGGTTGTACATGTAGTTCCAAAATAAACTTATTTATAGTATCTCCTTGTTTTGAATCCTGTGGAAATCTGTAATTTTTCCAACATTTGGTGTTAACCTTGACATTCTGCAATAATCAGGGTTAAAAAATGCTACCTAAATAACATTTTCCCAGGAAGCTGAAATTACTTTTGGGAAATAGAGTTTTAATGGTGGAATAACCATATAGGCTTTATTCATTTGCTTTGAAATCAAATATTAGAAAAAGATTATGCCCTTTACTTTCAACTCAAATAATTCCCGCTCCTGACTTTGCTGAGCCATTCATGGATGACATCGGATGTGTCATTAGCACTTTATTAGAACATTCATCAGAACTTGTAGGAACATCTAAGTGTGGCTCCCCTAGTTGTCAGATCAGTAGACTTCATGTTTTCTTGGTAATGCTTAGGAAGTATAAATTAGAAATGTTGTGGTCACCAATGCAGTTCTAATTTAAATTAATTTTAAAATAACCTTTAAATAACGTGCCTTACTTGGGAAACTTGCCAAAATTATTGTTATTAATTTCAAATAATGTAGATCTGCTTTCCATTTTAACATGACTTATAAATTGGTCAATATTCCCAATGTGCCCTGTGCCAGAGTGGGACTTGTCAAACTATGTGTGAGTTTATATTTCTGCAATTAGAATTTTAACTACTTAGAAAGAACCCAATGCCCCCCACTTTAGACTCCCCCATGCCTTCTATCCTTATATATTAAAAACTGGGCCCAGCAAACTCCTTGTTCCATGACCTTGGTTCCTGTCTTTTCTGGATTGCTTTGTTTATCAGGTCTGTGGGAACGTGATTTGAATATTATTCTATTTAATGCCACATGGGTTCTTGATCCGATTTCTTTGAAAATCTTAAAGCAAACAAAGTTGAAACAGAACTCATAAAATCAAATTACAATAATTTATTTTTTTTCCCCTAAACTGAATATACTATGACCTTAATGCAGAATGTGCAAGTCACTGTGCTAGGCACTGGGAATACAAAGTAAAAAAAAATTAAGAAACCCTGCCCTCGGGGAGTTTATATTCTACTGGAATATACAAATGTACACAGATATATATATGCAAAATGTTCTCAAAGTAATTTCAAGAAGAAGAGTGTACCAGTTTGGAGGTGGTATATGAGTGCTGGACCTAGAATCAAAAAGAGCTGATTTCAACTTGGACCTTAAATTTGAACTCACTGAGTGTGTGACCCTGGGCAAGTCACTTAACTTCTGTTTGCCTCAGTTCTCTCAGCATCTGTCTTGTGGGGTTGTTGTGAGGATCAAATGCATTGATGTTTGTAAAAAAAAAAAAAAAGCACCTAGCACAGTGCCTAGCACATAGTAGGCGCTAGATAAATGCATATTTCCTTCTTCTTTGAAAACTCGGGACAGGCTATGCACAAGGTGAAAGACAGAACATTGGGTATACCTGTCAGGCACAGGAAATATCTAGAAGACCAGTGTGACTGGAATGGAAAGTGAATGAAAAAGAATATTATGAAATAAGACTACAAAGGTTCTATGGGCACCATGTCGCAGTGAATTTTTAATGTTAGCCTGAGGATTTTTTGTTTTATTCTAGAGGCAACAAGGATCTACTAAAGATATTTGGATTTTGGGTAGTGATATGGTCAGTTTTCTTTTTGATAACTATCTATTAGGCAGCTCTCTGGAAGGGCAATTGGCAAGTGGAGAAATAGAAAGTAGAGAGGTCAAGTGTTTAATAGATTATTAGAATTTTAAAAACTGAGAGAATTGTTTTTACAAATGTCTTTGTTTACTTAGTTAAGGATAATGCCTTACTCTTTATTGTAATACAGTCAAGTTGAGAGGTTGACTTGAGATAATACTATATTAAAAAAATATGATATGAAAAAAACAATGATATGAGTATATATCATGCATGTCCACACATGATTACTTTAAAAATCCAGTATTTCATTGGCATGGATACATCTTTCACTGATACCTTCACAGTCCTTCTGCACCTTATTATGTAACTTAAACATTTCATCCACTGGTGGAAAACTTTTATGAACTTAGCTGTGTGGGAGTCTTGGAGCAGAGTCATAGAGCTGGCCATTAGACCTATCTTTAAAGCATCCAGTTTGATAAAATCTGCCTAGCATGTACACCACTGGTGGAAGATTTGAAGTATCTTACAGTCATCTCCATGACACTTTTACATTTTGTAGTAGGAACATTTTAATTTCTTTACAATGGTAAATTTTAACTTTTTGGTTATTTTTTTTTTTAAGAAGACAAATACCAACTTTCTGATCTGAGTTTGAGGAAGGTGAGAGCCTCTGTTGAGATGAGTACTTGAACTCACTGAACTGCTCTCTTACTCCTCTGCTCCTGGTTTCCCTGGTTTCCTTCAAGTTGCAGCTAAAAAAGTCCCACCTTCTGCAGGAAGCCTTTCCAAGTTGTGTGTGATGTTAGTACCTTCCCTCTGGTGTTATTTCCATTTTATCCTGTTGTGAGGGACTGATTCTGCCTTTCCTTGTATCCAGTGCTTAGCACAGCTTCATAAATGCTTGTTTGACTCGATATCAAATAATTCCAAATCTGCCAGTGTAGTTACTCTCTCTTCCAACAGCAGATTGCCATCCATTGGTGCCTTATAAATGATCCTCATGAGTGGCTGTGGCCAAGGAAGAAATGGTTACTCTGCAGCCCTTCTGGCAATGATCCTCCTGAAGCTGACTCAGACTACTATAGGACAGTAGATGCCCAGTTTGTAACTGGATCCATATGAATTAATAGAAATATACTTAAAACCAAGAGCCTTTTCTTGGGAAATAAGTGGTCAAAAGATATGAACAAACCATTTCTGCAAGAATTGTAAACTATCAAAAGCCACAGGAAAACATATCCCAAACCATTAAAAGAGAAATGCAAATTAAAACAACTGTAATGTTTTGTCTTTTAGTTTGCAGCTTGGCAAAGGTGATAAAAAATGGATATTGGTGTTGGAAGGCCTAGAAGACAGGTGCACGAAGCTCTGGTGGATGAATTGGCCTAATCTGAGAAATGATTTGGGATTGTATGAGAAAAGTTAGTAAATTAGTCATATCCTTTGACCAGCTGATTCTGCTACTGACTCGGTGTGTGCGTGTGTGTGTGTGTGTGTGTGTGTGTGTGTGTGTGTGTGTGTGTGTGTGCGTGTGCGTGTAATGCCAATGTGATATCCATAGCAGCCACTATGAATATACATGCATGTTCTCAGGGTAAATTTGCGAACCATAAATAATTCTCATCCTCAAAGGCAAAACCAGAATGTTTATTTAGATACCAGAAAAGCAATTCTACCATGGTAACAAAGAAGTGTATACACATCATCAATCTAATGGAGCCCCAATATCCCCAAGCCTTCCCTCTGTTAGGCCTTCCCACAAGCTAACTCCCCTAGGCAAAATTTCTCCCTCTCTCTCACCCACTCATGCTGCTCTGCCTCACTCTCTCTCAGCTCTGCCTCACTCTCACCTCCTGCTCCACCCTTCCTGCTCCACCTATTAGGTAAACTCCTCCCACCATGTCATGTGACTTAGGCTCCATGAGACTCGGGATCCATCACAGCAGTCAGCTCAAAGCCCTGAGCTCAAAGCAGGTCACATAGACCTATTAGTGGGCAGGAAACATCTTCCTATTCCATTAACTCACATATATGCATACTTACACTTATATATACACATGCAAACGTGTGTACTCACTTACACACATGCACTCATAGACGTATGTACTCAAGTTTATACACATGTGTGTACTCACACTTATACACATGTATACTCATGCATATATATATATATACGTATATGTAAAAACACAGGTACTCACATTTATATATGTATATACTGATACATTTATATATGCATACACGTACACACAAACACATACACACACACACCTAGAAGTCAAACAAAGAACGGCTCAATATATGCCAAATTACATACAGTAATTTTGGGGCAGCCAATAAAGAACTAGAGACAAATGGGTGCCCATAAATTGGAGAACAACTAAATAACTTAAAAAGAAACTAGGATGGGCTTTGAGACATGCACAGCAAGATCTGACTTCAAATACTACCTCTGAAACACATTGCATGGGTGACCTGGCACACAACTTTCAGTCTTTTCTTATCTTTCACTCATTTCTCAACTCACTGTATTAGAAAGGACACTTTCTCACTAGGAATTCCTTATACAGATGAAATTCCAGACCAGAAACAAAATAAACAAACCAAAAAACCCCTCAAACCCAACCCCAACCCCAGTGACTTCAAAGAATTTAGACAAAAACAGGTTAGTTTTATATATATATATGTATATATATACATATATATAATTACATTTCATTACGTATTATATTATAGATTCATATTATATCTTGTATATGTTATTCATATTATATAGAATGTATAGCAGCAGGACAACAGCAATATGCATGATGGCCAGATAAAGGATATGAAAACAATGCTCAAAAGAAGATACATTCTTAGGGATTCCTAACAACTGGTTTTGGTCCCAGAGAACGTAGAATGAAACCTCATTATTAGAGGAGAGGTGGGGATCACCAGTCAGAATGCATCATACAGTGTCAGATAGTCATGGTATCAGCTGTTTTTGCTGAACTGTATTTGCTTTGTTTCAAAGATGGCTTCTGTTCCTGTGGTAGGGGGAGGAGTTGGAATGTGTGTCTGTGTGTATGTTTATATCTAGAAATAACTGTGATATAAAAACAAGGCATCAACAAAACTTAATTTAGAAAAAAACAGCCACCTGAATTGCCAAACTGAAGCTTTTCCAGTTTAGCAGGAACTATAAGAACTTGTGCTTTGCTTCTTCAAGCTTCAAGAACCTGGAGCGATTTCTGTGCCACAGTGAGGCATCAGAGGACACCTTTGGATGGAAAGAAGAAATCTCAAAACACAAGGAAAAATACATACATGAAGAAATTTAAATGGCTCAAATTGAGACTACATTTGCAAAACAAAACCAAAAAATAAGACTAGTTATTAAGGGGCTTAGTGTTCTTCAGACTTGAGCATTAAACTTTTAGTTACTAGCCCTAGATTCAGGTCTTGGGCCCCATCATTCATCAGAGCCATAACTAGGGAAAGGCAACTGTTTCCCCACCCTAGAGCATTGATGTGGTTGGGGCTAGCATGTCTTCCCTCTTATAGTGTCCTCTGGCCTGCCTTCCCCCAGTCTTCTGGCTTCACACAATGAAGGTGTTCCTTCTCTCTCCCCCAATGACTCTCCTGTTGTCTTGTAGAACCATATTCTTACTGACCCTTTCCCTCTCTGTCTCCTCAACCTCCTCCTGGGGACTGGGTTGGGGCTTTTCTGTCATACCACAGAGGTGGACTAGATTCTTGGGGGATGATGGGACATCTTATTTGGTCATCTTGTGACAGTCTGTGGTCTAGAACCTCACATTCGAACTTCCCAGGGTGTTCCTGGGACAATCTATTGGGAGTAGGCCAAGGTGGGATCCTGAGGTTTTCCCATTTCTTAGGTGAGTTTCCTTAATTCCTCAAAGCAAATTAGACCCAAGTGCTAGACTTCTTTTTATGACACTGCCTTTTACCATCTATCTCACAGAACAATTAGAAAAGTTCTTTGTAAACTTTAAAGTGAATCACCCTTATCATTAATGAATTCTCATCCTCCTCATCAATTATCAAATGAATTATCATCATTATGTTATCATCCGTGTTGCCTTGGTCAAGTCATTTAACTCTCAGAAGCCACAGTTTTCTTACTTGTAAATTGGGGAGAACTCTGGCTGTGCTGCCTATATCACAGGAGGATAAACACTTGAGGTTTCTGGTTATATTGAATACTTTTGTGCATTTTCTAGAGGACATTTCATTTTATGGCAGTATGGGAAACATGGCCACAATACAAAAGAAATCATAACTCTCCTGAAACTACATTTTTTTGCTTATTCTACTTATAAGGAAGATTTTTTTCTCCCCTTTTATTCGTGTTAGCCATACTAAGATGAGAAAATTCAAGGGTTGGGAAAGTTTAACTTGGCAGTAGAGGAGTATTTGGAAAAAGGAACAAGAAAATACAGTATATTATGGAGAAAAATCCAGCCTGAGCAGGAAAATAATCTAGCCAACTTATGTTTTATAGACCTCTTCTATGATTTCTATCTTGTTTTTATATCAGAAATACTCATGGGTTAATACTTTAATCTTAATTGAAGCAGATACCAATCCACCCCTTTCTCTCTCTCTCTCCATCTTTCTTTCTCTGTCTCTCTGTGTATCTCTGTCTCTCTCCCATCTTGGCATCCTTTAAGCAGAGCCCTCCTGAGTCCCCCAGACATTTTGGCCATTTTTCCCATGGCTGCTCCAGCATTCTGAATTGGTGCTGTCTGATCTATAAGAAGCTTTGAAATAAATGATCCTCTATCTTGTCTGCCATACTTCATTCCCGGAATAGCATAGCCTTATTAATTTTAAGATTTCATTGCAGGCTAACAATCTCAGTAGAGTAGATTGGCTCTCAATTGAACTGTATTTTGAGACATTTCTAAATGAAAGCCTTGTCACGTATTTTATTTTGCTTCGGCTTTTCAATATTTGAATTGTCATCTAGTGAAATGCCTTTGCTATGCTTGATTTACCAATGTGGCTAAAATGAGGAGGGATTTTAGAATTTTTTTTTGGTAGGTTAGTCATTTCTTTTTTGGAATTCATTTCTGAATTCTGATTTTGTACAAAGATTTTGTTGGGTTGCAGTTAAGATAGGTGGGTCCCCACAGTGAGTGGGGGCAGAAGGAGATGATAGACCTATAGTGGAGGCAAGAAGAGAAGTTGGGAAAGTAGATGGGGATAAATAGGCTCTTGGTTTGGAGTTGGAAGGATCTGGATTCTGTTGTGATTCAGACACATTATTTGTGTAAATATGGATGTCAACCTTTCTTTAAGATGGCAGGGTTGCTGAAGGGAAAGCAACTAACATTTTGTTACTCTAGGGTTTTTTTCCTGTTCCTTTTCTTTTTCTCCTTAATAGGATATAAAACTCTTAAAGGTTAAAGTTCCTTGACTGTCAGTAAAGAAAAATAATTGGTACCCTCATTACCTCACACGATTTCTTGCACATAACAGGAGAGCTTCATCAACATTTGTTAGTGGATTAAGGTTGTATAATGTTAAGAGAATTTGAAGATCTTTCCTGCCCCTTAGTAGACCCATGTGACCTGCTTTGAGCTTTGGCCCAACCCACAGCCTGAGTGGCATGGAGCTCAAGATGGGAATAGTCTGATGAATGGGTGAGAAAGTGAGGTAAAGCTGAGAGAGATGCAGCAGGCAAAGCGGCACAGAGCAGTTAGCCTGGGTGAGAGTGCGGCCTTTTGGGAACTTGTTTGTTGGGAGGCCTGATGGAGGGAAGGCTTAGTGATGGCAGTTCTCTCTCTATTGATAATATGTACAAACTTCATTGTTACCATGATGGAATTGACTTTCTGGAATCTGAATAAATATTTTGGTTTCATCTTTGAGGAAAAGAGTTTATGTTTTGTGAATTTACCCTGGAAATATATCTGCATATCCGTATTAGCTGCTGCAGGTATCACATTGGTGCTACAGGCTGGCACTGGAAGCTGAGATGAGAGGAAAGATGCACTATATACAGTACAGACAACTCAAGAAACATGGGAAGAGGGAAGTAGAAATATTTGGTATTTTGTACAAATTCTTTCTAGAGTATGGCTTCACTTAAAGACAAAGGAAGAAAGCTGTACAGGGAGGCAATGTAGGTGATCAGAGAAAAAAAAATTGGCATTGTTCCAAAAGCTTGTTTTTTTTTTTTACCCATCTATAATCACGTGTGTGTTTGTGTATGTGTGTGTGTGTGTGTGTGTGTGTGTGTGTGTGTGTGTGTGTGTGTGTGTGTGTGTACAGATCACATTTCTACTTTACTGGTATAGAACTTTCGTCTGAATGATCATTCAGATTGTTTCCAAGCAAGAGACCAAATAGATACAACAAGATGGCAAGAGAATAACACGAAATCAAAGCATGGAAATCCTAGATTGCTGGAGTCTCTCTTCCTGGATGAAGCTACTGGTTAGTATTTCTGAGCCCTACACTTACATTTCCCTAGCGCTCTGAGATAACCTCACTGTAGTCCCTCTCACCATGTACATCTTCACATCACAGATATGTTTGTCCTCACTCTCTGCTAAAGAGTATATACCAATCATGATAGAGGCTTCCCCCTTTGTTAGGGTTCTTTTTTGTGTCCTGACCCATTTGTCGGTCTGGTGAAACCTATGGATCCCTTCTCTGAATCATGTTTTAAAATGCATAAGTATAGAATTACAAAGGAAACCAATTATATTGAAATAGTTACCAAATCTACCCTCCAAGTTTTATTGATGTGTTTTGTTTTTACAATTACAAATTATTCCTTCTTTATGAGACATTTCTTGTAAAAAATATTAAAAACAATTAAACAAAAATAGTAATACAAATGACTTCATTGGAAACCTCATGCATCTGAAAGTTCATTACCCCACTGAAGGAAAGAAAAGGAACGTATGCATAGTCAAGGCAAAAAAATTGCTCCATTGGCTATGCATGTGCGCGCACGCATGCACACATACACACACCAGTGTTGTAAGGTTATGAGAGGAAGAAAAAATAGATTTATATTAATTTTTAAAAATAGAGATGTGTGTATATTGTATATATATATATATATATATATATATATATACAATATACACACATACATACATACATACACACATATGTTTCTTTTTTTTCCCCCTAGTGACATGAGGAGTGGAATGGAGAGAAAATAGATTTCTACTGAATTTTTTTTTAAATAGAGAAGTGAGAACACTCTCTTGTTCTTACTATTTTCCTCACTCTATATATGTATACTTGTATTCATACATGTATACACATGTACATACTTCTCATTCTTCACCCTAAGCCTATTACCTCTTTCTAATGGATAGCCTGTTTCATCTGGAATCATGCACAATCACTGCACTGATGATAGTTTTTACAGCTTTTCGAAGTAATTTGTTTTTACAATGTTATATATACTATTCTCATTTCATTCTTCATCAGTGTATCATAGTCTTCAAAATTATTCACTTTTATAACATTGATGTTATAATATAAATTCTTTTAACTCTGCTCCTTTCCTCACTTCACTCTATCAGTTCTGTCTTTCCATGTCCTTTTGTAAATCCTCTATTTGCTCATTTCTTAAAGCACAGTCATGTTCCATCACATGCATATGCTGTACTACAGCATAATTGGCCATTCTTCAGTGGTTGCACATCTTAGTTTCACAAAAAGAGCGGCTGTAAATTTTTTTTTTTACATTTAGCACCTTTTTTAACTATCTTTGATCTCTTCAGAGCGTTGGTCTGGCAGAGGGTAGAACTGAGTCAAGGGGCGCAGCCCTTTCTTTAATATTTTTTGTGTATAATTCCAAATTGATTTTCTAAATTATTGTATCCATTCACAGGTTGACAAACAGGACATCAGTGTGCCTGTTTTCCTATAGCCCCTTCAGCATTTATCATTTTTCTTTTTGGTCATCTTTGCTACTCTAAATGAGTATGTGGTAGAATCTCACAGTCACTTTAATTTGCCATTCAGAACATTTTTAATTAATTAATTTTTAGTTTGCAATGTTCATTTCCACAACATTTTGAGGTCCAAATTTTCTCGCCATCTCTCCCCTCCCCTACCCTGAGAAGGCATAAATTTTGATTACCCCTTCCCCCAGTCTACCCTCTCTTCTCCCACCCCACCACTCTAATCTCTTTCTCCCTTAGTTTCTTGTAGGGAAAGATAGATTTCTATATTTATTTCCCAGTTGCATGTAAAAACAGTTTTAAACATTTTTTTTAAAACTTTGAGCTCCAAATTCTCTTCCTTCTTCCCTTCCCACTCACTCTCATTGAGAAGGCAAACAATTTAACATAGGTTATACATGTGTAGTTATGGAGAACACTTCATAATAGTCATATTGTAAAAGACTAACTGTATTTCCCTCGATCCTGTACTGACCCCCATTTATTCTATTTTCTCCTTTTACCCTGTCCCTTTTCAAAAGTGACTACTGACTACTCCCTCCCCAAATACGCCCCACCTTCTATTATTCTCCCCCACACACATACCCCGCTCCTCTTTATCTCCTTCCCCCTTACTTTCCTATAGGATAAGATACCCAATTGAGTGTTATTCCCTTCTTAAGTCAAATCTGATGAAAGTAAGGTTCACTCATTCTCTCTCACCTTCCCCCTTTCCCCTCCATTGTGAAACCTTTTTCTTGCCTCTTTTATGTGAGATAATTTACCCCATTCTATCTCTCTCTTCCTTCTCCAAATATATTCCTCTTTCCTTAATTTTTTTAGATATTTTCCCTTCATATTCAGCTCATGCTGTGCTATCTATCTATCTATCTATCTGTCTGTCTGTCTATCTATCCATCCATTCATCCATCCTCCAACTACCCTAACACTGAGAAAGGTCTCATGAGTTTGACTATCATCTTTTCATGTAGGAATGTAAACAGTTCCTCTTTAATAAGTCCATTAATATTTTCTTTCCTGTTTGTCTTTTCATGCTTCTCTTGATTCTTGTATTTGAAAGTCAAATTTTCTATTCAGCTATGGTCTTTTTATCAAGAATGCTTGAAAGTCCTTTATTTCATTGACTATCCATTTTTTCCCCTGTTGGATTATACTCAGTTTTGTTGGGTAGGTGTTTCTTGGTTTTAATCCTAGCTTCTCTGACCTCTGAATATCATATTCCAAGCCATTTGATCTATTAGTGTAGAAGCTGCTAGATATTGTGTTATCCTGATTGTATTTCTACAGTTCTCCTGTTGTTTCTTTCTGGCTGCTTGTAATATTTTCTTCTTGACCTGGGAACTCTAGAATTTGACTACAATATTCCTAGGAGTTTTCTTTTTTGGATCTCTTTCAAGAGGTGATTGGTAGATTCTTTCCATTTCTATCTTACCCTCTGGTTCTAGAATATCAGGGCAGTTTTCCTTGATAATTTCTTGAAAGACAATATCTATGCTCTTTTTGATCATGGATTTCAGGTAGTCCAGTAATTTTTATATTACCTCTCCTGGATCTGTTTTCCAAGTCAGTGGTTTCTCATATGAGATATTTCACATTGTCTCCTATTTTTGCGTTCTTTTGGTTTTATTTTATAATTTCTTGATTACTCATAAAGTCATCAGTTTCATTCTAATTTTGAAGGAATTATTTTCCTCAGTGAGCTTTTGGACCTCTTTTTCCATTTAGGTTAATCTATTTTTAAGGTGTTATTTTCTTCAGTATTTTGGGGAGGGGTCTCCTTTAGCAAGCTATTGACTTGATTTTCATGATTTTTTTTGCATAACTCCCATTTCTCTTCCCAGTTTTTGCTCTTCTTCTCTTATTTGATTTTCAAAATCCTTTTTGAATTCTTCCATGGCCAGCAAACAATTTGTATTTTTCTTTGAGGCTTTTGATGTAGGAGCTTTGACTTTATTGTCTTCTACTGGTTGTATATTTTAATCTTCTTTGTCATCAAAGTTAAGAATCTATACTTTGAGTGTTTTTACACTGTTTGCTCACCTTTCCAGCCAAATACTTGACCTTTTAACTCTGTCAAGGTAGGAGTCTGCTTTCAGTGGACATGAGGGTCAGTGTAGTGTCCCAGACTTCAGGGGTTTTGTATCAGCCGCTAGATCACCCACCATCTGTGAGCCTAGAGCTCTGGAAGTAGTGGACACTGCTGCTGCTGCTACTGCTGCTGCTGTCACCACTGCCTGTACCTCCCCTGCCCCAGGGCTGGGGCTAGACCAATAGTATATATAATATATTTAAAAGTTTATTAACCCCAGGTTGTGAAAATCCAGCCCTAGATCTTTTTTTATATTTTGTTGGTATTGTTGTGGCAGCATAGATTTCCCCTTGATCTCTCTCTATACAACAAGACCAATATGTATATATTTTTTAAATCAAACATTTCCAAATTGACTTACCTAATGCCACTTCTTGGGTCCAGATCATTAATTGGAGACATTCTACAATCCATCTCTGACTGGTGCGCATCTCTCCTTTGCCTTTTGGGGCACTCAATTCTGAACTTCAGAGTTTTTTGTTTAAGTATTCAAAAACATTTTACACAGTGCCTGGAATATGGTAGATGATGATTAAATTCACAACCATGAAATATCACAAGAGCTAGTTAGTGTTTGAAACAGGATATTGGGTATCAGAGAAGAACAACTTGGAATCATTGAAAGGATGCTAGAGTTTTCTTTATTATTTCATTAATATCAAGAGAGAAATGAATAGATAAACATTTGCCTTCATTTAGAGAATGTCTTGCACAGAGTTCAAATGGAAGAGGGGTTTCCTATAGTGAATGTGGGTTTTCCAGATGCTCCTGCTTTAGAATGACATTGTGCAGAATATTATGGAACATTCCATTTGAAATTCATAATGACTGAAAAGATAGATTTAAGAAACCATGTGGGAAGAAACCACATGGATGACAATTGTGGTCTAGATTATCTCACACAGTTGGATGGAGAGTTCATTGTGTTAGTTCATTAGTATCTAGGACAGATTGCAGATTGTCAGTGCTATAGACCCAGAACTCAATAGGAGGAAGAGAATAGCATGAATTTTGGAATCTGCTGCCACAAAATTAATCCTTTGTGGAGTTTTTTTGTTGTTGATGTTATGAGATTCCCAAACTCACTGGGGAGTTGCTTGCAAAATGAAGCCACCATGGCAAACCATGCATTGTTATCACATGATCCACTGGATGATAAGTCAGATCTCAAAAAACTGAAGCCAGATGCAGCCTTTATCTTGACAGAAATTGAGTTTTGACCAAGGCATGGGCAAATTAGATCCATGAGTGATAATGGCATTGCGATGTCTTCAGATTTATGAGATTCATGCTTTCTTTGTTTTCTGCATTGTGTAGATGCCATTTTACACTGAAATATTCCTAACAAAGAGTTGCTAGGCATGATCTGTACGGGTAAGTTTTTTTTTTCTAATCCATTTGTTTTTGGCAATTCTCCATTTATGATCTTCTGGGATACTATTTCATGGTATATAAGTGACTCTGGATTCTGGCCATGGCATCAGACTGAGCATCAATTCTGGATGATCTTACCAAGCTGCTGTATGTGAGATGGTGATAGATTGGATAACGTGCTTGTCTACTTTCCAAGGACCATCCTACCTAAGTGTGGAGAGGATTATTAATGGGTTGGCTGCAGGGTAATTAATTTTTTTTTCTGGCACTCTCTTTCCTTTCCCCCTACCCCTATCTAACTCAAAGACCATCTAATAGGTCACAGATGGGTAATATTCCATTACCGATGAGGTAAATATACTTACAAAATCATGGGTAAATAAAGACTTTTGACATTAAGGGAGGACTTAGGTAATTGGACCCAATGTTATTGGAAACGTTTTAGTTGACAGAGCACTAAGTTGGGAGTCAGGATGTTTGTCTAACTTCTGACTGCCCTAAGGGTGACATTAGACCTAAGTTTCTACCTTTTCCCCCAGGTAATGTGCTTTAGATACGAGCCAGGGAAAGCAATGACACACTACTACAGTAGCTTTGCCAAAAAAAACCCAAATGGGGTCACAAAGAGTTGGACATGAAAAGGGCTCAGCAATATCAGTTAGAAACTGGTCTCTGCCATTGAAGAGTTGATAGTCTAGTTGAAGAAGCAAGATAGACATTCATGAGGCAAATTGGTAATAAAGACAAGGCACAAATTTTGTATGTTGTCATATACAAACTACATTTTTGTTAAAGCTAATACTAAAAGACTATCCCATCTGCACACTGGTCAATGAGTCCTATCCCTTATGCAGAAAGAATTAATACCCTGTTTGCATGCCATGTAGTATGGCTTGCTCTGGGGAAGTTTAGTCAGGAGAGAAGAGGACTTGGGGTGGGGGGAGAGTGGAATAGGGTATACACGATAACTCTTTTCTAGTATTGGGAGGATTAGATTTAAGATGCTTAATTTAGAGCTGAAAGGGACCTTTGAAGAAGCCATCTAGTTCAATTATCTCATTTGAAAGATAAGTAAGTGCAGGTAAATCATTGCAGAATTCTATTTCAAACCCAGGACCTTAGAACCCAAATGCATCACTTTTTTTGAGTGTTTGACTCCACACGGAATAATGTGTGGAAGTTTTTAAATGGAAACTTTAAGCTTGATATAAGGAAAATCTTCCAAGGCTTTCCTTGGAAGCCTTGTGCAAGGTACAGAAGGAAGTGATAGCTGTATCATAACAGAGAAGAGTAAGAGTAGGCATGGTTGTTATGAGCAAAGGATAGTGAAAATAATAGCAACTCATTCACATAACTTCATTTTTTTAAAAAAAATATTTTTAACATTCATTTAAAAAAATTTGAATCAAAATTCTCTTCCCTTCAGAAGGCAAGTGATATGGTAGTCATTCAATATGTGAAGTCATGCAAAATATGTTTCTATATTCACTATGTTGCCACATAGATCTTATCAAAGTATTTTTCCCCTAACATTTCTAAAAAAGGCAATATATATACATATATATGTACATATGTATGTATATACATTTTGTTTTTGTTGTTCTAGACCAGTGATTTCTTTGGTATCAGGACCTCCTAGTGTGGAAACCTCTCCCATCAACATAAGTAACGTCTCATATATTGCAAGTAGCCAATAAGTGAATATAGAGAGGAACGTAGGCAGGTGAAGTGTATAAGCTGGGCCTTGAGTCAGGAATATATGTATTCAAATCCTGCCTCAGATCCACAGAAGCTATTGTGACCTTGGGCAAGGTACTTAACCTCTCTTTGTTTCAGTTTTCTGACCTATAAAATGAGGATAATGGTAGCACTTATCTCTTAGGAATGTCGTGAGGGTCAAATGAGTTAATATTTGTAAAGCATCTAGCACAGTGCCTGGCACATAGTAGGTGCTATATAAATGCTAGCTGTTATTGTTATTAATATTTTCATCCAAGGTGTCCCCAAAGTCTTAGTACAGTTTTACTCCATTAAAGATTTTAATAATCTATTAATCCAATTCACATGCAAGTCAAGACATCATCCTCATTGTGTCCTTGGTCTTCTTTGAGAACAAAGGTCTAACATCAATAATTTATTAATCAAATAATAAATTTAATAAATCTAACAATAAAAATAGTCTACTAACCTTTGCAGATCAAAGCTCCACAAACACTTTTTGGGACACTTTAAGTTATTTATCTATCACTTAGTCTCAGAGTTGCTTAGAGCAGTGAGAATTTAAGTCATTTGTCCATAGTTATTCCAAACCTAGATTGTATGAGAGGCCAGCCTGGCACCCACGTCCTCCTGAGTCTGAGGCTAGCATTTTTAACCATCATGATAGGTTGCTCCCTGTGCAAGTAGTATTTTTTCTATTTTATAGCTAAAGAAGGTAGAGATGAGAGAAGTTAAATGATTTCTCATCTATGGTCAAGTCAACCTAGACTGGAGCAGTGGTGAGATTGGAACCCAAGTCTCCTAACTCCCATCTAGGGCTTTGTAGGTCATTGAGTAGTTTTCATTGCTTTTGGAGTGGAGAGTAAGAGCTCTTACTCTCCACTCCAAATTCACCTGAATTCTATAAAAACAAAATCTCCATTTTTTTCAACCGTACAACATGGATGATGTCTTGACTGTACCTTCTTTGTGTGGTGGTGGTTTGGTGACTTGAATGTCTTTCACAGGAATTTTCTATTTCTCACCTTTGTGAAATGTAGACTTGGCTAAAAACCTAAATCCTCTTCTGTTACATCTCACATTTAACTCACTTCCACTCATCCTTCAGTAGCTGAAATGATTGAGCCAGTTACGTTAACTCCATTTGTCAGGCTCAAATAAGCTTGTGTAGTTTTCGCATCAGTCACAGAGTATCTGAAGTCTTTTGTAATTGGGGTGGAAGAAGAACTGGGGAATATTGATGAGAAGAAAATGCAGGTGAAATTCCTGATTCCCTTAAAGAAACAGAGATAACCTCCCTTGATTAGGTTCGCTGCTTGTTCCACCTGAGTGAAACACAATTTGGAATAGGCTTGCTTTATTGACTAAATGAGAGGTTGTGAGCCAGCCGCCACTGACATGAGTTTCTAAAGTGAACATGCCTACTATTTTTGAAATGCTTTATAATATTAAACCTAACGATTTTTGTCACCACAAAGTGGTGCATTTTCTTTCTCTAGCCTCTGAAACTATTTGTATTCCTGGGTCTGGGCTCTTGGGTACTTAATACATTGCAGGCTCAACTATCAGGGGTACTGGGTTCGCCTTTACTGCTCAGAATTGTTTTTTGACAGTCCCATATGTCTTACTTTGATTTTCTGTATTAAGTCCTACATTGGTAAGTATAGAATAGATAACTTTTATCTGTGAGAGGGTTAGATGGGGAAGTAAGTACATTTAAATTGAAAAGATTTTCATTTGATGGGTTCAGAAATTATTTCTGGTTTTCAGATTCAAGTTGATTAAGGAGAAAAAAAGAAAAAATCTTTTACCTTCTAGCAATGATCCACATATGTTTACAAGTTCATTGTTATTGGGGTATTTGTATGCGTGGCCTAAATCAATAGCCTATCTAGTTTATAGAATGACAAGCCTAGATAAAAATTATCATTGTTTCTGCAGAGGACAACTCTCTTATCACCAAGGAGAATACCTTCACAGCCTCTAGTAGATTTGAATTCCGGGGACCCATCCAGATTGGGGCACTGCCTAGAGACATAATTCCCTTGAAATTCTAAATGTCCATCCATAAAATAAAGATAACGTATTGCCCTGCTGCTCTTTTTTAATGGAATTACATATGCTGTGATAATGAAAACTGATATTCTCCATTTCTTGGTTTACTAATACAGTTATGTTATTGGAGAGGAGGCATTTTTTTTTCACCCCAGGGTAAAAAGGATATTTTCAGTATTGTCCTCCATCACAAATTGATATGAGTGCATTTAGAATTTTAAAATGTGGTTTTGAATACATCCCTGGTAGGAGTACTTCCAGAAAGGGAAGTTTCTCATCCTATAAGGATTCATTCCTAAAAGCCTCAGTTTCTCTAATTTCTATACATATTGTCTCGTTTGTCTCCTGAAGTGAAGAATGGCAGAAGTGGTTTTGCTATCATTCAGCATTGGTTAATATATGCATTTTAGTGGCTAACTTTTTCCCGTAGTTTCTGCAGTATAGAGACAGATGGCCCAAGAAGGTTTAAAAAAAGGAAAAAAACACCAACCCACACAGAAGATAGCAAAGGGAAAGATAAATTAGAAGAGGATAGAAAACGAGTTGAGAATTTACCTCCCCAGAGTCCTCTGTGGTGCTATGGTATAAGGAAGGGGTAATTAATTTATATTAAAAAAAAGAACTTATTCAATGAGAATTCAGTGTGCATAAAATCTTTTATTAAGTAGTTTAATGATCATATCACAGATCATAGCCTTTTATAGTTGGAAGGGAATTTATAGATCATCCAGATTAGCTCTCTTATCTTACAGCTAAGGAAACTGAGGCCCAGAGAAGGGAAGGCACTTGTCTAAAAGGCATACAAATAGTAGCTAAGATGGGTGTAGAAAGTATTCTTTTTAACTTGGAATGCAGACCTAAAAAAATCACTTTACAGTTACAGAACAGTTATTTTTCGGATGTAGGAATTACAGTGGTTCTCTTATGAAATTTCTAATGGATATACTTAGGTACTAGTTCCTTCCCTGTAGGGAGCAGGTTGAGGGGACTGTAAGGAGCCTTCATCACTTACATGTTGGGGGTGGGGGAGGTTCGTGATTTTTTTTTTTTTGCTTTTCTGCATTATGGTCATACCATCAGTAGTGAGTTATCTGTAAGCACGCTTTTTTATTCTTAGAGCTAAAACATTCAGATTGGCTTGCTCAGCAATCTGTTTGTAACCTACTTTTAAATATTGGTTAAGCTATTTATTGCGGAAAACTATATTTTTCTAGATGGTTAAATCAATATTGAATTAAGTTTAAACATGTGCAAAGGTGACTTAGTTTAGGAATGACATTTTTTTTCCATTGTCAAGATAGTTATTGGCATATACCCAGAAGAAACAAAGTAACTAACTTATTCAACTTGCACCTGGCAACTTCTCCATCATTCTTACGCTGTATTTTCAGATGTCATATGCTGAGTGATGGGTAAAATAGGAGCAATCTTCATTTGTAAAATGCAGTTGAAAGGTAATTGTACTTTATAGTTATAGTCTGAACGTATGAAACGTGGGCAATTTGACTGAAGTTTTTGTGGTGGTGTTTTCCAGTTAGTCTCTGACTGACTCAGATACATATGAAGAATAACTTCTTTGACTCTTCTCAACCAAAAGGACAAGGAAATGTATAGATTAAAGCTTTATCCTTAGACTAATTGGAGACAGAGATGCCATTCCCCATTCTGACATGAGCAGGGATTAATTGGAAGAATTTCGGTGTGTGTTAACACCTCATTCAATTAAATTCAATACTGAATGATTAAGTGCCTCCTATGTGCTAGGCACCAGAAATAAGGAAGCTTTCCCCTCCCCCTCAAAAAAGAATGGAAGAGGAAGCAGGGGAGTCTAAGAGGTAAAGGGGGCAACAAAGAGAGTAACCACAGGCAAGGACTGGGAGACTGCAATTTGGAATTTGTGACAGTTTTATCAGGGAATTATCTGAAGTTTTACTTTTGCTTAGTGCCCACTTTCCTCACAAAGAGGGTATATTTATGGTTTAAAAATGAAATTTTATTCTGAATTTAATGATTACCTCTCTTCCTCAATTTCTATATATAGAACAAAAGAAGGTTTCATGTGAAACTATGAATCTCTACTATAATAGCTGAATAAAGAAATAGCTGGTTTGTACTATCTTGTTTATCCAAATAACTTGTTTAAGTATACATGCGTACCGATATTATCTATATCTTTGTATCTATATTAAACACACATATACACATATATGTTTCAAAACTTTCTTTTCGAAGAGGTCCTGTTTGGATTTCCTTGGGAACTTTTTTCTCTTCTGTGCATTTAAAAAGTGACACATTTTTTGGCAATAATATTTTCTAGTTCCCCTTCCCTTCAATTTTCCCCACCATGAAATAATGAAAAATACAATCCTTGAAACAAGAATATTTACGCAAAATAAATCCATCTATTTTCTGTGTTCAGAAATATATGTATGTCTCTTTCTGTAACTTAGGTCCATCACCCATCTTTCAGCCAGTGTGTGGGATACTTCATCATCGTTTCTTTGGTGTCATCTTTTGTTAGTCACTGTATTGATCAGAATTCATAAGGAAACTGATATGGAAGTTATCCCTGAGTCAGCTATCTGCGCACAAGCTGACCATCAGCTTGTCCAAGTTAAGTTCAGAAATAAATAAAAATATAAATGAGAAAAAGAATGAGACGTTTGATAATGAAGAAGTAACCCTGAATTTAATTCAGACAGGCTACTGAAAATTACATAGAAAACTGACAGCAGAAATGACATTGACACTGACTCTAATAATTTCATCTATAAGTTAAGCCAATATAAATACTTCCAACAAGGAGATCAAAAGAGCCCAGAAAATTCATTAGTCAACAATACTTGACTTAATTGCCAAATGTTGAGATGGCTGCCAAAGGCAAAAACAAGCTAGAATACTAACCCATTTGTAAAATATTACAGAGAAAGAGAATGGGCAATTAGTAGCAATATTATATTATAAAGTAGAGAAAAATGGTGAAAGGTGAAACCAATCTAAAGAAAGCTTGGCAATAAATCCAATTAAGCAAAATCATCCTAAGATGGAAGTGGAAAAAGAACTACTGACAGAAGAAAAATAGAAAACATTTTCAGAAATTTTTGTATTTAATTGTTTTCTGTGTTAGAGACAGTGGAATCACAACATTTGGACCATAAAATCTCATTCTCACAAGTGCTCACAGAGAGCATTAAAGAGAACAAAGGTGGGAAAGTAACAGGATTGGAGCAAGTCAATAGAGAGGAAATTTGTGCAGGAAGGGGTGGACCCTGAGGGATTGGTTTGTAAGGCATCTGAAGGGTAGAAAGTACTTAAAGGCATAGAAAAAAGGTTGGACTTTCTGTTCCCCTTCCTCCCCAAACTACCAAACTCTGTGATTATTTTCCCATATGTACAAAATGTTTGGGGGCCATTTATAAACATATTGAGAGACTCCTCAATTAAATTGCTAGTAGGATACATATTTTCACAAATGAAATTCAGCAGTGAATGCCTTTGTCATCTTGGTGTTCAGTGGTTTTTTTTAGTCGCATGCAGCTCTTCATGACCCCATTTGGGGTTTTCTTGGCAAAGCTGCTGAAGTGGTTTGCCATTTTCTTCTCCAGCTTATTTTACAGATGAGGAAACTGAGGCACACAGGGTAAAGTAACTTGCTTAGGGTCACATAGCTGGTAAGTGTCTGAGGCCAGATATGAACTCAGGAGATGAGTCTTCCTGACTCCAGGCTTTGCACTCTATCTACTGAGTCACCTAGTTGTCTGTTTACCATCTTACAAGTGGTTAAAAGATGTAAAAAGTACACATTGTACTTATTGTTAGTAGATTATGGAAAAAAAAATTGAATAGAATAAAACGCCATCTTATGGTCTCCTTAATGTTTCCCATAAATATATGAAGATCACTTAAGATTCCTTGGAAGACATAATAACAGAAATAACCCTGTTTAGTGCTCTCTTCTAATAATTATGTGAGGCATAAAACAAGGAAATAGATGTTTGCATGCTAAAATTATTTGCTGTGATGGAAGAGATACAGCACAGAATCCTAGCCAAGGAGGCTTCTCTGTGGATGATGAGGTCCTCCAGCCATTCCTCTTGGCAGATAATATTGTCCTGCTTTCATCAAGCCACACAGTATTGCAGAGATGGCTGGGAGAGATCTGTAATCATTCTAAGGAGTTTGGTCTGTCCATCTACATGGAAAACACCAAATGGATAAAAATCGCCTTTTACCCAGGCTTAACATGCTTTGGATGGAAGACAATGCCAATAGATAGTGAGTTGGACCTAGAGTCAAAGAGGGGAAAAATAGGCTGTTTCGTTTTGGGGAAATTAGAAACATTTGATTTACTGGTTTTGCTGTATGTCAGCACTACTCCCTCTGAACTAAAAAGGATGAATGTCACAGAGAGGAGAATGGAAAGGCACAAGTGTTTCTCCACTTTATTCCATTGCCCACCCATCAGCCGATGATCTGCTTGAAGTATGAATCTGACTGTTCCCTCTACCTCTTACTTAAACTCCAGGGGCATCTCGGTGGTGCAGTGGATAGAGCACCAGTACAGGAGTCAGGGGGACCTGAGTTCAAATCTCACCTCAGACTCTTGACACTCACTAGCTGTGTGACCTTGAGCAAAACACTTAACCCTAATTGCCTCATCCTGGGTCATCACCAGTCATCCTGTTCTGTGGTTTGGTCACTGGATTCAGATGGTTCTGGAGGAAAAGTGAGGCTGGTGACCTGCACAGCCCTCCCTCACTCAAAAAAAAAAAATAAAGTCAAGTGAAAGTCATGTTATTATTTCTCTGATGGCATGGTATTCTTCGTCAACAAAGGACGAACACACACATACCAAAACTCCACTGGTTCCCTTTCACCTCCAGAATCATGTAAAATTGTCTGGTTAGAATTCAAAGTACTTCATAACCTGCGCCCCTGTTCCTTTCCACTCTTCTTATATCTACCCACAGCCCCCATAAGTCATAATCCAGTGATATGGTTTCTTTGTGTTCCTCCAACAAGACATGATGTCCTGACAACCAGTGTTTTCACCGGCCCTTTCCCTATGCCTGAAATACTCTTCAGCCTTTGATTGCTGCATGTCTGACTCTTCATGACTCTGTTTGGTGTTTTCTTGGCAAAGATACTGGAGTGACCATTTCCTTCTCCAGGTCATTTTGCAGATAAGGAAACTGAGGCAATCAGGGTTAACAGTCTTGCCCAAGATCATATGGCTGTCTTTAGCCAGATACTTACTGGCAGTATGTCCCTGAGCCAGTCACTTCTTAATGACCCCTGACAACCCTCTAAGGCTGTTTATAAAGTTTCAGAGTAGGTATTGGTCACGGGAACAACCTAACCAGGAAATACCCTATACTAATCAAATCACAGGATCTGTAATCTCCCCTTATAACTTGTATATGTTTTATACTTCCTCATCTCTTACTCTTTCTTATCCACTTAATGCCCAGATCTGAGGATTCACAAGAGTGTTTTAGAATTCAAGTTTTTCTTCCATACATTTGCTACTTCCCTTTTCGGAGACTAGAAAAGTAGAAAAGGGAATGGTTAAATAGTAAGAGATAAATTCAGGTAAGGTCTAAGTAGAGTTCTGCATTTGCTGCTTTGAATTGAGAAGCATAATATGCTAGAAGACAAAGTCTCTTAAATCTTATAACTGGAATTTATGCTTTGAGTTCTAGTAGAGATAATAAATTTTTTCTTGTCTAAATTTTGAATCTGGAGGCAACAACCAGCTATTAGCCATAATATCTTCTATTTCAAGGGTTTTTTGTCTTCCTGAAAACACAAATGTACATGTTCACGTGTGTGTGTGTGCGTGTACACGCACACACATATGCCTGTAACTAATTATTTCTACAAGAAAAGGAAACCTTTCCTCTCTTGTCTTAGGGCCATGTTGGTGTGTATGGCAGTGTTCGGTAAGGCAGATAAATTTGGAAGATGGCCTGCATGTCATCTGTCATGGGGCTAGTTTTCTGACAAATGTTGCATTTGGTGTTACTCTACATATACTTATTAAAAAGCAGAAATTCTTATGCTTATTGCCTTTTTTAGAATTGTGGAGCTATACATTTCTTTAGTTTCAAGAACCTGAGGTGAGCAGCTTCCTCTAAAGATGTTTTTACATTTGTAAAAGAAAATGTTCAGGCTCCTTATTTTCTTGGTTTTGGGTTTATCTGTCCCTGATAGGTTTGTTTGTCTTAAGAGCTGATTGGCTGAGCCATTCATCTATTTCTGGGCTACTCAACACAAGTAATCACAAGTCTTCAGGAGAAAGATTTCTTTGCTCTTTAGAACCTGTCACATCACTTCATTTAAAGCTCTTCATTTTGCATTTCCATCATGTAAAGGAGCATAATTACAGAACCCTTTTCTCTTCTAATTAAATATCATAATACGTCTGGCATTCCAGTTCTTATAGGCATCTCTTTTCCTTGTTGAAGGGTGACTGTAATACCCTGAACTTCACGCATTTAAACTGTTTATTTTCAAATTAAAGGAGAACAGGTGCTTTAAAAATAGTTATTGATTGGCAGGTAGAACCTTGAGAATGTTGACTACTTTTCATTGTTTTTCTCTAGTTGAAAAATACATAAAAATAGACTTTTAAAAGTTTTGAGGTTTTGGTTTTTTGGTTTTTTGGTCATCTCTAAGATCACAGAAGCTCAGAGAAAATAGTTTTGTGCTGCGAGTCTTGAGTTCTCTCTCTCTCTCTCTCTCTTTCTCCCTCTCTTCCTTCCTTCCTTCCTAATTTTAACCATAGAAGTGATGGATGTCTCCTATGGATGAAACTCATACACTTGTATAATAATTATACCTATACACTTTCAGTGTATAGCTTAGAGCAATGGTGTCAAGGGCCACACACAGATTTCGAAAACTACAAATTAACATTACCGGTGTTTTATTGTGGGGGAGTGAGATGGCACAGTGTCCAGCATACCAGACCTAGAGTTAGGAAGATTTCCTAAATTCAAATCTCAGACACTTTACTAGCTGTGTATTCTTGAGCAAGTCACTTAACCCTGTTTACCTCAGTTCCTCATTTGTAAAATGAGCTGGAAAAGGAAACAGGAAACCTCTCCAGTGTCTTTGCCAAGAAAATCCCAAGTGGTGTCACAAAGAGTAGGACATGACTAGAATGAATGAAAGACAACAAATGATATTTTATTTATTTTGTTAAAAAATTGCTAACTTTCAATCTATTTCAGGTGGAACTTGGGATGTTGCTGGCCTAGGACTTTGAGTTTGATATCCGTGATGTAATAGAAAAAACACAGGATTTGGAGACAGGACATGTGTGTGTGTGTGAGTGCACATGTGTGTGTGTGTGTGTATGTGTGTGGATGTGAGTGTGATAGAGAGAAGAAAGGAGAGATCCATCAATTTATGGCGTCATAAATCTGCTTTGTATCTCAGTTTCCTTATTTGTAAAATGAGCGCAATAAATCCTTCACTGCTTGCCCCATAGGGTTGTTGTGAAGTTCAAATGGAATGATATCTGCCAAAGTGTTTTGTAAAGCTATGTACAAATTTAAAGACTTTTGCCAGATTTCTCCATAGTATCTTTTGTCACTTGTATGACATATATTTTGGACCTCTTATGTGTTTTTATCTAATATTTTATTGCACAAAGTCTTGAGTACTCTCTATTTAACTATTGGGCTTATCTGGCCGTCTGAACTGTACTCGTCTGTGGAGACAACAGTTATCTGTGCAAGTGGAAGGCAGCAGTAGCCAAAGATCACCACAAATTAATAGATAACTAAAAAATAATAATTTCAGTTTATTTTTGAAATGCATCTTATAATAACTACACATACACACATATACTTGCAATAGACTTACTGGTTTACTTAGAAAAGTTGTTCTTAAAGTTTGCTCCCTAAAACATTTTCAAGGGGTCCCAAGGTCAAAACTTTTCACAATAACACTGATGTTTTAATTTCTAATACAATAAGTATCTAATAGCTGTAACCCAAATAACCAATAGCTCTTTAAGGGGTCCTCATTGATTTTTTAAGAATGGAAAGGAATCCTAAAGTTCCCAAAGTGCAAGAGCTGCTGACTCAGAATATTTTTAAGCATTTTTGAGCCCATGGTGACTACCAGGAAGAAATGGCCTAGACCATAAGCTATGTTTGAAAGAACCCAGTGAGAGCAGAGCATTAGCAGAAGATAATCCACAAATTGGCTAATCTGTATATGGATAACATATACAGCAGTGAAACTGCACTTACCTTGGATTTTAAGGTTTACACTGCACTTTACTAACATGGTCTCATCTAGAAATTGGTTATGTCATGAGTAACCTGTTGCTTTCTTTATAGTCAGTAGAGGATTGAGAGCACACCAAAAATAAAACAAATCAGAAAGACAGCATTCTGTGTGCATGGCCCTGTCTTTTATATAGTCAAGTGATGACTTAAAAAATAGTCCTGGAGACATAATGAGGGCCAGTGATGCAAAGGTATATGGCAGTCCATCAGTAATGTACTGATCTCCATCCTACCTTTAATTAATTGAAATCCCTTTCTCAATGGGACTGTACTAAGAGTTAAAAAGAACACTACACTTAAAATTGCCTTACCGAAGGAAAGCAAATACCAGTAGAATTATAACACTCTACCAGGCTCTCAATATACGCTACTTTTGATATTCAAACAATTAGTAGGAAGTCAGTAACCATTGGTTAACATCCTATTAGATCAAGAGCAAAAAACTATCAAGGCAGGAACAGCCAAGTAATTTGTTAATTGTTGATGGATATCTATCAGAGAATGGTTTGAATAAACAACAGTACATGAATGTGATGGAATATTATTGGGCAGTAAGAAATGATGAATGAGAAATTCAGTTTCTGAAAGGCATTAGCTAACTGTATGTTTTTGCCTATGTCACACATGCACATGTAAAAGTCCAAATCTTTAAAATTAGTTTTGCTTTGAATTAGAGTGGTTTAAATTCTTTTTTTCCTTGTTTTGTTAATATGGGTATCTTATATTTTTATAATACTTATTTCATTTACGTTGTTGAGTTTATTGGCATATAGTTGGGTGTAAGATAGTTTTTTGTAATATCTTGTATTCTTTATTATTGCTGATTCTTTTTCACTTTTCATACTTCATTTCATATTTGATTTTTCATCACATTGATTTGTTTTTCATCTTTTTAATCAACTTAGCTAATGGTTTATTGGGTTTTTTCCTTCCAAAAACAGCTTCTAGATATCTCTATTCAATATTTTTGTTTTCAATTTTATTGATTTCTTTTATTTTCAGGATATTTTGAAATTTGCAATGAGTTTTATAAACATTCATACAACTCTGTGAGAATGCTGTTAGGAGTATTTTGGGGAGGAGGGTAGCATGGGGATCTTTGGTGTAGAAGATCGCTTCAAAAAGCCCTCAGCAACTCAAATAAAGCTTTAGTTCTAAAGTGTGGCCTGAGGCGCAGGAACTTGGCCAAAATCACAGTTCGGAGATGTCAGAGACAGGGACTGGAAACTGTCTTCCGTGTTCCAAGACCAGTCCCTCTCTCTGCTGTGCCATGCTTTCTCTCTTCACAGTTATCATCTTCCTTTTACAGATGGGTAAATTGAGGCACAGAGAAGTTAAGCGATTTTCCCTGGGTCACCTAGCTAATAGAGGAGGCAACCTTTGCCCTTGTGACTCCCAGTCCAGCACTATGCACTATATGCCACTACATGAGAGGGTTTATAATGGTATTGATCATTGTCTCTTCAGTTTAATTCAGTTTAATTCTTATTTACCCTTATTCTCATATTCTACCATATGATGGAGTACCTTGGGCTGCTGATATGGTAAAGCCTAATAATTGTTAATAGTAATATTACTGGACATCTGTAGAACACTGATTACAAAGGTGGCACCATGAATACAGCACTAGATCTAGAGTCAGGAAGACTTCCCTTCCTGAGTTCAAATCTGGCCTCAGGAACTTAGTAGCTGTGTGACCCTGAGCAAGTCACTTCACCCTGTGGGTCTCAGTTTCTTTATCTGTCAAAAGACCTGGGGAAGTAAGTGGCAAGCCACTCTAGTATGTCTGCTAAGAAACCCCAAATGGAGTGATGAACGAGCTGAACGTGACTGAATGACAACAGTTACAAAGCTTCTCCATGAATTGCTTCATCTGAGACATCAGAGGCATGGAGAGATGGACACAGTGCTGGTGAGTCAAGGAGACCTGGGTTCAAGTTCTCTTTCTGACATATACTAATTATGTGACCCCTTGGCAAGTTGCCAAGTGCCTCAGTGTCTGAGACATTTCTCTAAGAAGAAAAGGAACTGGTAGGTATTGGTACAAGGAATTTCTCATAAAGATGAAATCACAGCCCCAGTCCCATTCTAGCTGAGCCTTACAAATCTGTAAAGCAACCTGAATAGATAATATTGTTACCAAGTTGTAAAAGTGAGGAAACTGAGTTTTAGACAGCGTACACCATGTACCTAAGATAAAACGTGAACTTAGGTTCTCTTGATTCTTAGCTAAAAGTTCTTCCCTACCATAGCACATGATCTAGGCTAGTGAAATTGCCTACCCTGTCCCCTTTAGGATCAAATATAAAATCCTCTGGCATTTGGAGTTCTTTGTGACTTGCCCCTTCCCCCATCTTTCTAATCTTCTTATACCATACTTCCCTTGTTTTGGAATCCAGTGATGCTGACCTTTTGCTGTTCCTCAGACAAGACACTTTGCCTCCAAACTCTGGGCATTTTTGTTGAAAAATATTAATTTCATTATATATCTTGTTCATACATAATTGTTTGTGTTGTCTCCCCCCATTAGACTGTGAATTCCATGAAAGCTGACTGTTTTTTACCTTGTCCTGTGTCTTCAGAGCTTCACATGGGGCCTGGCACACAGTAGATGTTTATAAAAAAAGTCAGTGCACTGATTTGATAGACTGAACTCATGGAGAAGAAATGGGGAACGAGGTGATGTCATGTCTTCTGATGCACAACCTTAGCTAGACCTTCTCTCCTCTTTCGCAGCCCTGCCTCCCTTTTTAATGCTCTACAGTTACTATTTTAACTTTTTTTCTACATGAGAGCGCATTTATATCACCACTCCTGCACTTACATCTCCCTTCCTGATGATAAAAGGTTTTTTCATCTGCTTCAATGACAAGATGGTGTGACCCTGGGCAAAACCCCCAAACTCTGTTAGCCTGAGTCCCCTCATCTGTAAAATGGGAATAACAAGAGCCCCCACCTTCCAGAATAAATGAGATAATATTTGTAAAGCATGTTGCAAAACTTAGAAGTGCCATATAAATATGAACAATTAGATTAAAAATGCTGGGAGCCCTCAATATCAATATGGTAGAAAATAGGTTTAAAAAGTTATAAACACCATATGCCATGACAAAATTTAAAAATGGTAAATTATCTACAGTATAAAAAGGCATTCCCAGCAATTCCATTACAAGGAGGTTATTGAAAGCAAGAACACTTTCATATATACAAAAATACTATTTGGTTAAAGAAAACTTCTTTTTCACTGTAAGGTGGAGTGGGAGGGGCACCGGGGCCATGTTGTTCCATGGAGTTGAAACCAGGCAGAGTTGCAGATGGAGAGGAATGGGTTCTTTTTTTTTTTAAACTTTAATAAAATTTTTCTAATTAAATATAAAAACAGTTTTAACATTTATTTTTAATTTTAAAAAAATTAAAAATTTTAAATTTAAAAAAAGTTTTAAAAAACTTAGCTCCAAATTCTTTGGCTCCTTCCTTTCTTCTCCCCTTGCTGCGACAGTAAGAATTTGATATAGCTTATATATGTTCAATCATGCAAAATTTATTTCCATATTAGTCATGTGAAAGAAGACACAATCCTTCCTTCCCCTTCGAAACACCATGAAAAAATATAGTGAAACATAGTGTGCGATGATCTTACATTTAGACCCTATCATTTCTTTCCCTGGAGGTGGATAGCATTTTTCATTATGAGTCCTTTGGAATTGTCTTGGTTGATTGGATTGCTGAGAATATCTGTCATTTACAGTTGATCATACCATGCTGCTGTTAACTGTATACAGTGTTTTTACTAGTTCTGCTCACTTTACATTAGTTCATGTAAGTCTTTCAAGAAAAAAGACATTTTTAACTTTTTTTGTGTCTTGACTGTCTGGCAAAACGTATGACTCTTTTCTCAGGATAATGTTTTTAAGTGTATTACATAAAATACACAGGAGTAAAATCACACTGAAATATAGTTATCAAAATTTTTAAAAAGTAAGTTCATAGGTCCTAGATAAAGAATACTTGATCTCAGTCATTAAGTAAGTAGTCAGTCAATAACCTTTTATTAAGGGCCTACTGTTTGCTGGGCACTGTACTTTTCTTAGAAATTTAGGTTGATATTGCTTTGATTTATTGAGTCACACCTGTTCTCTTGCATATGATATTGTGAAGAGGGTCAGAAGATCTGGGCTACAATCTTGACTCTGCCATTAATTAACTGTGTAGACAAATCGCTTTCTTCTCAGGACCTCAATTCTTCATCTGTAATAGGAATGTTGAACTAAATGGTCCTTAAATTGTATAAAATTTTGAAAGATCTCAGTGATCTCATTTACTTGGCTTGAGGCTTTATACCCAAGGCTAGTCTATATATTGTTCTTGGAGGTGTTATCTTTCTTTCAGTTTTATGTATTAAATCATAATCAGTAAAATTCAAGATTCTGAATTTGGCATTAACTTTATATTTTTAGCTTTATACTCTGGAGTTCTGCTTCAGGGTATGTCCTTTCATAGTTGTCTTAATTATGTGTAAGTGGATTTTATGCAGCCTGTATCATCCTTAGCAAATATTGCTTCTGAGCTTATAAAAAGCTAGTATCTATCTCTTCATAATTACTTGCTCTGGGGATAGTTCAACTTCCTCTATTTACTCTGTAAGCAACATATGAGGAAGATCTTTGAAACCAATGCAATGACCATTTTGTTTTTTCCATTTTAGGGAAGACTTGAGAGAGTTCATTCTCCTTTGGTTGTTGTTT
>CM053769.1:703132365-703154079 GCA_028658325.1 Potorous gilbertii | reverse complement strand
ATGGAAGTCTTTTGCATAACTACACATATATAGCCTATATTGAATTGCTTGCCTTCTCAGTGGGGATGGGTGGGGAGGGAGGAAGGGGGAGAAGTTGGAACTCAAAGTTTTAGGAATGAATGTTGAGAATTGTTTTTGCAAATAAGTAAGAAATAAGAAATACCGGTAATGGGGTATAGAAATCTATCTTGCCCTACAAGAAAATAGAGGAGATGAGGATAAGGGAATGGTGGGGTGTGATAGAAGAGAAGGCACAATGAGGAAAGGGATAATCAGAATTCAAGATGTTATGGGGTGGGGAGAGGGGAGAGATGGGGAGAAAAATTGGAACTCAAAATTTTGTGGAAATGAATGTCGAAATCTAAAGGTAAATAAAACTATACAGAAAAGAAACTGAGGCACAGGGAGGTCAGGTGAGGGCACATAGGAACTAATAATCAGAGATAAGATTTGAACCCAGACACCAATTCTAGTTAGAGCCAGACCTCTTTCCAATGTATCACCCCCTGTCTAATCTCCAGCTGTGTACAGGGCTGTCTGTAGTCATCCCAAGCTGTATCTGGTCACTTGACCCAGATGACTCTGAAAGAAAAAAATGAAGCTAGTGACCTTTCAGAGTCCTAACTCACTTAAATCCAATTACTTGCAAGTCCTGGCATCACTTACCTCTTAAAGAATGAAGAACAAGCAACAACCCTAACAACCATGTTGTAGGCTGGAGTTATTGGGAGCCTTGGCAGAAGTAGCGGGACTGGTCATGGCCTTGAACGATGCCCAGGATGTCAAGAGGCAGAAGCACAGTGGCAATAATGGAACCATAGGTTGAAAACTTCTAGAAGGGACTTCAGAAAGCTTCTTAGCCTTTTTTACTTTTAAATGAATTGAAGCCCCACTGGTAGTCTGGGGATACCTATGGATCCTTTATGAGATTTGTGCTTTTAAGTGCATAAAATTAAATATGTAGGGTTATAAAGGAAGGCAAGCCTAGTGAAATACAGTTCTTAAAATATTTTTAAAAGTAAGTTCATGGACCCCAGGTTCAGAACCCCTGCGTTTGGATCAAATTCTTCCTCATTTTTAGGCAGGGTACCTCAAGCCTAGAGAGTTTGCCCAAAGTTGCACCCTGATAGGATGACATCAGTAGCATGGCTGGGACTGAAACCCAGGTCTCCTTGACTCCAGATCCACTGTTCTTTCTTCTCTAGATGGTGTAGTGTAGATAAAGTGCTGGGACTGCAGTCAGGAAAACCTGAGCTCAAATCTGACTTCTCAGACACCTTAGTAGCTGTGTGACCTTGAGGAAGTCACATAACCCCTGCTTGCTGCCTCCATTTCCACATCTGCAAAATGGGGAAAATAATACCACCTACTTCCCAGGTTTTGTGAGCTTCAAATTAAGTAATGTTTATAAACTGTTCAGTACAATGTCTGGCGCATAGGCATTATATAAATACTAGATTTTTATTAGCTATCCTGTCCAGTGAGAGGATCCATAGGAAGAGGTATCAGGAGATGGGGTTGGATGAAATGATACATTGGACATCTCCTGATTGATGTCTCTTTAGAACAGGAAAAAGGGAACTCTGATAGGTCCAGGAATATTGAGTACCAAGGAGATGGGGTCTCTTCACTTCAATCTAGTCTTAGAAGAGCAACATTCTATATAAGTAAGAACAATTTAATGTCCTCGGATCCAATTGAGGGTTTCTGGTCACTGAGAACATTTTGATTGACAATGGAAATTGGGAAACCTGGAGAAAATCACCTAAGCACTGCAAGCACCTGGGTCCTGAGGATATTCTCAGCCGTTTTGAGCCAGAATGATCATGTGGTTGTTTTCATAGAGAGAATGATAGGATGTTAATAATTCCCTACTGGATCCTGATGTTTTTTCCATATGGCTCAGCTCCAGTGAATCCCCAGAAAAATGAGTGATAGGGCTAGGTGGAAATATTCAGCTTGAGTATTCTGTGACATCATAAATCTTCCTTGCTACTGTTAAGGAAAAAACTGTGGTGGTTTAGTATGAAAGTGCCCCAGCCTTCGTTTTCTTGGGTTTAGGTCCAACAGTGAAGGAAGGATGTGATGGAGGACATTTTCAAGACTCTGGAAATTATTTTACTTATTATCACATATCAGGAGCAATCCTTGGTTCTGATGTGGGTGTAAAATTACAAAGGAGTGAAATCTGTGTTTAAGAATATATTCTAATCTAATTGTTGGTTCCGGACTCTATCCGTGACAGATCCTTGCCCTACCCCACAGGGCCTTTTCAGTGATGTGCTTGATTTCTTTAGTCTCTAAACCTGTGACACAACTCTTGTTTATTTTTAAATGATTCTTCTCTTTTTTGACTGACCTCAATAGTTCACTTATATCCAGTATTTCCCATTTCCTTTGGCTTTAACTGTCTGCATCTTTCAGATACTAGGCTGAGATGTCTTTTCACCAACACTTATTAGTTAATGTGGTGAATAAGGAAATGCAGTAAATTGTTTTAAGCAATCTACTTCTGAAGTTAAACTAAACTAGTTGATGGTGATGATTATGGATTTATCACAAGTGCTACTAGATGAATGAGAAAAAAATTAAGGACAATCATGGTAAAAAGGATGAATCTCATCTCTGTCACATTCCCTTTTATAACGGGAAATTAGTTAGAATCTAGCCTGCTGCATAATCCTAACCACAAAACTAAATTTCTGCAATATTATCCTTAGGTTTTTTCTTCTCTTTCTTTGCTATCCTTAGGAGAAGGATGGGGACCGGACCTACAAATTGGCACATTTTCTGCATCAAACAATGGACAGCTAGGTCTAGGAGCAGTAGATAGAATGCTGAGCCTGGAGTCTAGAAGACTCATCTTTGTGTGTTCAAAATCTGGCCTCGGCCACTGCCCAGCTGTGTGACCCTGGGCATGTCCCTTCATCCTCTTTGCCTCAGTTTTCTCATCTGTAAAATGAGCTGGAGAAGGGAATGGCAAACCGTTCCAGTATCTCTGCTAAGAAAACCCCATATGGGGGCCGTGGAGAGTCAGACATGACTGAAAAAATGACTGAATAATTATATCAAGTAACCTTAGAGCTGGGGTTCTTAACCTGAATTTTATGGGATCCCAAGGAGTCTGTGGATACATTTCAAGGGGCCTATGGATTTGGATGGGGGAAAAATTGCATCTTTATTTTTTAGTAAACTTTGATTTCCTTTGTGAGTTCTGTGTATTTTATGCTAAAAAAATTTTAAGACATTATGTTGAGAAGGGGACCATAGAGTTTATCAGATTACTAAAAGGGGTTAATGACACATGCCCCCAAAAAATGGTATGAACTCCTATCTTCAATGTTTTAGATAAGCAACAGTTCTCAAATTTTTTGGTTTCAGGATCCCTTTATATCCTTGAAAATTATCAAATACTTCTTCTGTCCCCCTCTAAAAATTTTTATTTATGTAGGTTTCATTTAAGGATATTTAACACATTAGAAATAAAAACCTATCAGTATTATTATGAAAGTAATTTTTACCTTACTGACCCCTGAAAAAGGTCTTAGAGACTCCAAATGGACCCAGGTCTACATTTTGAGAACTGCTGATTTAGAGCAATGAGAGGTTACATTTTACAAAGGATCACATCCATCATGTGTCAAGGGTAGGACTTAAACCCAGATCTTCCTGGCTTCAGAGCCTTCTTGGTATTCACATCACCATGCTGTTTCTGTCTCTCTCTCCTGTGCTTCTCTCTCTCTCTCCCTACCTCTATATCTGTATATCTATCTCTACATCTACATCCCTTTGGGATATAGGCTTACTAGAAATATAATATATGTTTTAAAAAATGAAATGTGCATGAGAGAAGCTCATAGTTACTCTTGCAAACCTTTTTTCTTTTTTAAATATACATTAATATGTTTGTTGATTACAGGCAGCATGGTATAGTGGAGAAGCTCTTGGTTTGAAGCCAGAGGATCTGTTTTTCAAGTTCTGGTTTTGTATCTTACTACCTGTGTGACTTTAAGCAAGTCACTGAAACTTTCCAGCATCAGTTTCCTCTACTGTAGAAGGGCTTGGGCCAGATGACTTCTGAGCTTCTTAACATCTCTAATTCTAGGAAATTATTGAGTTCACAATTTATTGTTTTTTATCTAGTTTTTTTAAAAATTCATTATTTCTCTATATTTATACATTCTTTTTTTAAAAAATTGGTTTTTTTAAAAAAAATTCTCTCCCTCTGTCCCTTCTCCCACCCATCAAGAAGGCAAGAAATGTGATATCAGTTATACATGTGAAATCATGTAAAACATTTTCATATTGGCCATGTTGTAAAAAAAAAAAAAGGCAAGAAAACTTTAAAGGAAGTTATAGATAGGGAAGTACATGTAGATTTATGAAAATTTTGAAATATTTAAATATAAATGCGCTGAGTAAGGTACAATGAAACAGTTGCTGAAATTCCTGAGTCTGACTTATGATTTATCTGGGTAACCAATTTTAGAATACCTGTATGTGACTGTGTACACACAGGTGTATATGTGTGTGTGAGTATGTAAATGTGTATACCTACATGCATATATGTGTATAAGTATATATAGGCATACGTATATTAGTAAGTATCTATGTGGTATTTGCTTGAAATATTGGCCATGACAGGCTGTCAGTTGAGTACAAATTCAGCCAAAGGGCTTGCTGGCACAAAATCTGATTTAGTGACCAGTGGCTATTCACACTTCCAGCCTGGGCCTTTCAATCAGTCCTCACAGATAAGCAAGAAGATCTTGTCTGCCTGAATCTCTTGCATCTTTTTCCTCAGAATCATGACTATTTCTTTGGCCCTTTCAGCTTTTAACCCTTTGTTCTTCTGAGTCTTTGTCACCCTTTAGATGTCATTAATTCCCATATGTTTCTTCCCTCAGTGTATTGTCCATAGAATGCCATCAAAAGGATGGGTAAACATTCTTCGAGTTGAGCAGTTAGCTGTTACAGCTATCTCTCCTGTCATATCTTCTTTTTTATGGATCTTTGGTACAGTCAGGAAAACAAAATCAAGCACATGTACCCATGTTTCTTTAAAAAATGGAAATGGGCTATTTGTATTCCCTCACCTTTCTCAGGCTAATTGATTAAAGGAAAATAGAGAAGATGCAGCTTTCCCTGGGTTTACCAGTCTCCTTACAATTCAGATCCAGAGCAGTCCATAGTCCTTATTACCTCCTCCCTCTGCCTTCATCATTGTAGCCCCTATCAGTTTTCAACAAGTCTGAATAGGAGAAAGATCTCAAAACACAGAAATGGTGTCTCTTATCACCTCTCTAGATGTTCTTCTAATACAGAGGGATAATCATGACTTCTCAGGTGTGGGTAAGTGGTGGGAACAATACCTTTTCAATAGGGAGTTTCAGAATTTCTTCTGCCAGCCTCCCTTTTGGAGTTATTCCCCCGCAGCCCTGACACAATAACTAAATAGGCAACATTTTCCCAGACTAAACAACGTTATTTGATATTTCAGGGATCTATGATTTCATTAGTTGTATATGTACTCATTCCACCAGTAAAGATTGCAACCCTTCCATATCTTAATAGACCTTCCGTGCATTGTGATTTTGAGGGAAAAAAACCACCTGATGTCAACTACCAGTAACTTAACTAGGCTAACCCACTAGAGCTGTCCTAGTGTAGTGTTTGAGAGTACAGAGTTACCTCCAAACTACGATGAGGCATTGAACTAGTATTTTAATGTTTTACATATTACATTTACCTTATAATAAATAAAAGATGATTTGTTTCATTATAGACTTAAAGTCAGGATTGCTATGCTGAATTTTGCATTTAACTTGAAATGACTGAGCTATAAAATGACATGAATTTGTGTAAATCCCTGAAGGAGCAGAAATGGACCATATTATTCTTTTTTTTTTGCAAGATTTAATGTCTTGTGTGGAGTACCTTACAGCTAATTTTCAACTCACAATTTTATTGCTTATGAACCTTAATTATTTTTTTTCAGCATGATGGATGCACTCTGCTCTGTTTATTGGTATTCAGTTAAGTGTGTTTATTTCTTTTCCTATTTGTTTGCATAAATATGACTGGATCACCTTTTGCAGGTTCCAGGCTCATGTGGTGGTAAGATTTGCATGAAAAATAATGCAAAGTTGTGATCACTTTCAATCTGCTTCCTTCCATTTGCTCCTCAGTTCTCTGATTAGGCAGACATAAACCAAATCCCAACGGATCTGAATAGGCATTCTGTTTTCTGTTCTTGTACTGGCAAACATCCATCAGTTATACAAGTACAAATGATGGAAGGCTCTGGATTTGTTGGACTTTACCTAATGCTTTTAGACTCCTGTAGAGAAGCTTTTGGTGCTGGGTAATCTCTTTCTTCCTTTGGCATGTGTCTACTCTTTGATTGTAAGGGAATATAGATAATTGTCTATAAATTCCTGCTGTTGTAGAGTTTAGGGACTATCACCATGGGTTATAAGGAATTAAACTATACAGTGCTTTGGTTGGGTACTGTCGCAGGTGTATCACTGGAGGGAACATCTTGGATTTTAAAAAGTCCTCACGCCCCCTTCTGTGTATATATGAATACATACATACATATATATATATATATATATATATATATATATATATATGTATATACATATATATACACATACACACAAACAGACACCCCTCTTCTTCTGTCTTATTAACAAAGAGCAACTTGTGTTCAAGATAAACCACAGAATCATAGACTTTTAGAGTGGGAAGAATCCTTTGAATTCATCTTAGTTCAGCTCTAGCATTTTAGTAATGAGGGAATAGAAGTCCATGGAGATTGTTAATGATAAATGGAACTTGACTCTCAATCTATCATTATTTTCTCTCTATCATTGTAACACTAGTAGAGTTTACCATCCTACTTATTAAAGTGAACCTCAACATTATTCTTACTTCTTAATGACCTTAAGGAATTTATGGAGTACTTGATGGATAGGATGGAATTTGCTTGTAGCATTTCATTTTCTGCTCTTAAAAGCTGTCCCTCAACTTATTGATTAATTTCAAATGTCCACATGATTCCAAACATGTCTGCACTGAAATGAGATGCAAGAAGGGCCAGCTAGATGGTGCAGTGGAGAGAACCACCAGCCCTGGAGTCAAGAAAACCTGAGTTCAAGTTCTGCCTCATACATTTACTAGCTGTGTGAACCTGGACAAGTCACTTAATTCTGATTGCCTCCCCACAAAAAAGTTGAAAGAATGAAATACAAAGAGAACATTTCCCCCCTTTTATCCTAATTTATTTTTCTACTCCTTTTGGAGAGGAGATAAATGAGAGAAAAGACTGCATTTAGGATTCATGGGAAAAGATTGTGTTTCATTTTGCGATCCAGTTCCATCGTTCTTTCTCTGGATGTGGAAGGCATTTTGCCTCAAGAGTCCATGGGGAATGTTTTAGGTCCCTGCATTGCTGTGAAGGGCTAAGTCTACCAGAAAAATTCATTGCACACTATTTGGTTTTTCTCATATTTTCTCCCATTCATTTTAATTCTTTTATGCAACATGACCAATGTGAAAATGTGTTTAATAAGAATGTATGTGTAGAACTCATATAAGATTGCATGCTATCTTGGGGAGGGAGGGGGAAGAAAAAGGGAAGGAGAAGTAGAAAAAACTAAGACTTATGGAAGTGAGTATAGAAAACTGAAAACAAATAAATTAATAATAATTTTTTTTAAAAAGGATTCATGGGAAAGATTTTTGAAGGAGAGGATGATGCAATAATAGCAGTGCAGGTGGCTCCAGAGGTGGAATTTCGAGGTGAAGAAAAAAGCCATTTAATAGAAATAGAACACTAAGTTGTGGTAGGCATACGGATTAGAGTTAATGAGGGCAATGAGAACGAACTGAAAGATAACTAGGGAACACTGAACTAACGTGTAGTAAGTGGGGGAGAAAAGTGGCGCATGCTGAAGAAATTTTAACATCATTTAGCATAGTGCCCAGCACATAGGAGGCACATAATAAATGATTGTTGACTGATTAATTGACTGAAAACCAGTGAAAGGAACTGAATGCAAAAGTGCTTAGGTATCTTGATTATTTTGAAAAGAGGAATAACTTAGAAATTAGTAGGAGAGAAAGAAATGCATACTGCAGAATTTTGACACAGTATCCTTAAAACCAATTTAGGTATCTTGAATATTTGGAGAAAATGAATATAGCATAGAAATAATGGGTTAGAGATTATTTTCATTTAGCATTGTGCCAGGCATTTCAGGAGTTGCAAAGATAAATGGTATTGTCTATAGCAGTTTATAGGATCAAGTAAAGGATATAGGGCAGGTATGTAAATAATTAAAATGCAAGGTAAAATGTAGTAAGTGAGATGTGATAAGGGACATGGTAAGAGTATAGATTTGAGCCTAAGGAGTGTTAAAGGGATTAATTAATATAAGTTGGAAAGGTAGGTTTGAATGCTAACATTACATGGCCTAATATCTCTTCCAGTTTCTAAGACCCGCAACTTCATTGGACAAGCAGTTGGAAGTTATTGCTGACTTTTGAGTAGAAAAAATGCTTATGGCGGTGCTATAGGGTAGATTGGTAAGGGTAGAGGTGGAACATGATGTTCTCAAGTTGAGAATAGAAGTCAAGCCTAGAAAAGAGAGACTGGGAGCCATCTGCATAGAGGAAAACATTGAGGGGGAGAATGAGTGAGATGGTGATAGTAAGAGCTAACATGTATGTAGCCCTTGTGGTATGCCGGACGCTTTGCTAAGTACTTTACAAATGTTATTTCATTTGACTCTAACAACAATCCTGGGGGAAAATTATCCCCATTTTCCTGATGAGGAAATTGAGGCAAACAAAGGTGTTGGGAATAAAACTCGGAAAGACAAGGTTTCCAAGTGTTATCAATTAATTTGATTAATGAAGCTAGCCAGTAATCAGCAAATTGATGGTCAGTTGTCTCTCCAAGAGAGACTCTGAAATAACCTTAAATTAAATGTGTGCCTTCTGACAGAAAGGTAAGACTGGAAAGGTAGGAAGGGACCATTTTATGAAGGACTTTCCAAAACAAACAGAAGGTTTTATATGTATAGATATTTAATAATATCCAGAGATACTAGAGAACCACTAGTGTTTGTTGAGTAGGAAGGTGTTGTGGTCAGACCTGTGGTGTAGGAAGATCACTTTGGCATCTAACTAGAGTGGGACTGATTGACTAGAACAGGGAGAAGAGACTTGAGACTTGGCCAACTTCAATATTTCAAAGGCAAGAGGTGACTGGACTTCGTTTTACCTCACTACATATATTTGTTACAAAGCATTTGCTCTTTTTTCCCACAGTGGGTGAACCCACTGAGAAAGTGACTTTTTCTTAAATGAATAAAAAAAATCTCCCAGGCAGCAATGGAGCTGGAAACCTGGGTTCAAATTGTACTTCTTCCTCTTGCTCCTTGCGTGATCCCAAAGAAGTCACTTTTCCTCCCTTTACTTTAATGTCCTGCACTGGGAAATGGTGATAGGGCGGGAGGACTGGATTTGGTAGCTTCTGACTGTCTCGTTCTGTATTCATCTCCTTGAAATATTAGTGCTTTGTGAGACATCTACTTTTGACTGTCTCTTGTGGGGTTTTCTGCAGTAGTGAACTCTCAATGAAGCTAGGCTAAATGTTGATTATTTAAAATTATACTTGATACAGAATTGAATTGCTTGTAGTAATTTCCAATCTTTCTAAGTGAGAACTATATAGTGGAGGAAGGTTAGGTTTTATATTCTCTAAGGTATCTTTCATTCCTAAATCAGTGATCCTCTTTATTATACTGGGAAACATAATTTAAAAAGTATTTCTGAGCTTTATAATTTTAAAATTGTGCATGTAAAGACAAAGTACTGACAAAAACTGAAATAAGTTTGGGAAGACTGAATGCTCTGTATCTTTCTAATATCTGTCTGGTATCTTGTAGGGTCTGAATGAATGAGAGAAGAAGCATTTATTAAGCATTAACTAAGTACATGGGACAGCTAGTGGACAATGTGGATAGAGTATTGGGCCTGAAGGCAGGAAGACTTGTTTTCCTGAGTTCAAATCCAGCATCAGACACTTACCAGCTATGTGACCCTGGGCAAGTCACTTAACACTGTTCACCTCAGTTTCCTCATCTGTCATCAGCTGGAGAAGAAAATGGCAAACCACTCCAGTACCTTTGCCAAGAAAACTCCAAATGGGGTCACAGAGAGTGAGATACAACTGAAAATGACTGAACTATAGAAAAATTACATGTGGCTGTGCTAAGTGTTAGAGAGAGAGAGAGAGATAAAAAGCAAAAATGGTTGTGGCCTTCTAATGGAATATGTACAGCAGTACTCCTAGGAGAACAGTGGTCAGAAATTGGTGACTTGGTGTGGGAAGTCACAGGGCTAGTGCATCAAGAGATGGCGTTATTTATTGGCACATACCTTCCAGGACTGGTAATGTTGACTTAATTACTCCTGCTTGATTGAGAAGTAAAGAGTACAGTGGTGTGGCAGGAAGAGGGATACCCAGACAACACAAGATCCCAGGACAGGAGCGGAAGTACTGAGTCTGAGGCAAAGTGGGCATATGGCAGTATGACATGAAGATGACAACTTTATTGGACAATATCTGTGTGAGGCATTCCACACCCATAGTCCTCCACCCCAGAGAAGGTCTCCCTCTCCTTCCCCAGGGCCACTCATCGTGTCTGAATGGTGGTGGTTGCTGGTGGGAGGACAGAGTCCTGAGCTGAGCCCAGTTGTACCAGTCAGGATCTGGTGTAACTCAAATCAAAAAGTGTAGAAGCAAGGTCTGATATAATTTTAAAAAATGAACTAAGGAAGGAAGCATGTCGTTATTAATTATTATTCAGTATCTTGTATGTGCCTAATTCTGTGCTTAGTGCTTTACAGACATCTCATGTGAGCTTCACAATAACTCTGAAAGGTATGGGATCTTATAACCCTCATTTTATAATTGAGGAAACTGAGTAAACTAGTTAAATGACTTGCCCAAGTTCTCACAGATAGTGTCTGAGAGGAAACTGGAACTCAGGTCTTCCTTGGGCCCACTTATCCATGCTTCCACCTAATTATCACTAAGGAATGAAATCTTTGCATTAAAGATTTAATAATAAATATATATATATATATATAAATAAATAATAAATAATAATTTGCCTTAAAGATTTAATAAAGTTTAAAAGGGTTTTAAAAGAACATTGAGGATAATCTCCTTATTTTAGAGATGAAGAAACTGATCCCCAGAGATGAGAGGAGGTAAAATTTAGAATTTAACTCTCCTAACTCCTATTACAGAATTCTTGCTGAAGTCCCACTTTGTCTCCACTTTTTAAATAGCAAAGCCAAGGCTAGTACGCAGCTCTTCTGAATCTCAGTCCTATGTGTCTTCTGTTATGGCATGCTGGGAAATTAATTTTTTCTTCATTAAAAAAATACTTGTGGGACAACTAGGAGGCTGAATAGATAGAGCATTAGGCCTGGAGTTCAGAGGGCTTTACTTCAAATCCTGCCTTACTTAGTGACCCTGGGCAAGTCACTTAATGCTAATGACCTCCAAAAAAGAAAAAGAAAAATGCTTACAATAAATATTAAATGATGTAAATACCATAAAATCACAGAGAGGCAGTGTAGGATAATTGATAATCTATTGATTGAAGTAATGTATGTAATGAACTGGATTCACACCTTACCTCTAGCACTGGCTTATTTTATGACCTAGGGCAAATCACCGAGTCTTAGGCACCTCTAGAAGAGTAAAATAGATATATTGTTTGTTGTTGTTTACTTGTGTCTGAATCTTTGTGATCACATTTGGGGTTTTTGTGGCAAAGAGGGTAGTGTGGTTTATCATTTCTTTCTCCAACTCATTTTGCAGATGAGGAAACTAAGGCAAACAGAGGTAGGTGACTTGTTCAGGGTCATACAGTATCTGAGGCCAGATTTGAAGCCAGGAAGATGAGTCTTCCTGACTCATTCTATCCACTGTGCTACTTAGATGCTCTAAAAGTTACATATAGAAGGGCTGTAATCTGCCTCAGTGATGGTATGTGGATCTGGTACTTGATGTGCTGGCATTTAAAATTATGTAAAAGTTATTATTATTTTTTAAAATGTCCTTCCCATACGGTTAGATAAAAGATTTACTGGGGTATGAGCATTAGTATTTGTCTTTCATTTTGATTGCACATGTTATTGGACAGAGGCCATACTTTTTAATTTTTTTCCAAAATTTTTATGTTCATTTGTTTCAATATTTATTTATTTTAAACATTCATTAAAAAAAAAAATTGAGTTCCAAATTCTCTCCCTACATCCCCTCCCCTATCCATCTATCACTTAGGTATGTAAAGTCATGTGAAACTTATTTCCATATTAACTGTATTTCCAAAAAAGCAAGAAAAATAAAGAAAGCTGAAAAGAAGTGCCCTTCAGTCTGCACTCAGAGTTCATCGGTTCTCTCTGTAAAGGTAGATAACGTTTTTCATCCTAGATCCTTTGGAATTGTCCTGGGTCCCTGCTTTCTTTTAGATTGATGCTTGCACCCTTCCTAGCTATGTGCCATGTACATGTGAAGGCATAATAAGTAGATTTGGATGAATAGAGAGAATTTTGATTTGCCCTTTCTACCCTGAGTTATCTTTTTGGTTGGAGTACAATCCTTTCTAGTTCAAATGCAACAAAACTTCGGGAACACTGCTTTAACTAGTCTGGTTGCACAGCCTCAGACCAGAGAGGTGGGCTGTATCCCTGGGCAGATTCTTTTATGAAAGGATATTAAAAAAGAAATAAGCAAGTCTTTGTTAAATGTGTCATTAACTGCCACTAAACTGACACAAGTGTTGACAGTTATTGTGAGAATTGTTTCAATACTAATTATGTTAATTAGAATGCAACATCCTAGTAATTGCATGTATTCAAACATTATACCAACCTCTCTTAGTACTTTCTTCTCCAGATGTAAAGCATCCATTTGTTGCTTGGAAAGCTGCGAAATTATAGCTGCAATAACAAATAATTACCAACAAATAGAATGGTTCCTTAGAAATAGATAGTAATTGACTAAATATGTGAATGACAGAAGTAAATGTTAATATGTGAAGCACATAAGACAGGAACATTGATAGTGAAGATATAGATTTTGTAGTGTTCATTTAAATAAATCTTCCCATGGAGATGAATACTAATCTTTTGGCTTGCTCCCTTTTAAAGTAGACTCTGAAGCATTTTCTCAGTGTCCTAGGTGAGTTTTGTTAAAAATGATATATGATTTACAATTTAGAATTTAATTTAATTTCCTTTCTTAAAAATTCCAATTTTTTTTATATTTCATTTTTATGTGAAGAATGTTTCAATACAAAAGTGAAACTCTCAAATGAATTTTAACAAAATATTATTAGCAAAACTTTCACATAATTAACCAAGTCTCTTAAAAATAATTTTTAAAAATTTACTGGGTATTTTGAAAAACAAAACCGGAGAATTAGAGACTTGTCAGAAACCAAAACTCTTTGAGGTATGTTCTTCCTAATTTATTTCCCACAGCCATTTCCTTTTGGGGACTTGATGCTTATTTCCCCTTGAGGATGTTTTTATTTGTTAGTACTTATTATGTTTCTATTCAATAATTTTCAGAGATAGGTGTACTTAAAAGCACTATGTTGGAGGAGATGACATCATAAGACTCCTCCCTCTTCTCTAATTGTGAGGGGGAGGGGAGCTGCTTTCCAAAGAATTTTGATAGAATTCCCTAGCCTTAGTGTCTCTCCCCTGTTCGCCTCTCTCCTTTCAGTTGTAGTTGTCATGAATCAGTCAAGGATTGATTATAGGATCCTTGACCTTAACTCTCTAAGACTTACAATACAACTTTCTTAATTTAATATACCTGTGGACTGACATGAATGAATGATGTACAAAAGTGAAAGGAATTATTTCTTAGTATGCTTGAGATCACTGTTATTCCATGAGCAGATGTGAAGTTCTCTTTTTCTTTCTTTTGAGACTTTTATTCAATGCTAATATAGTTTCTTTTGCCATAATACACAAGTTCCTTTTAGACTATCATTTTATATAACCATTTTTCCTTTTGGATCTTAGTTCAAAAGGACAATCTATTTTGGATATAGGAAAACTGAGGCAAATATATGAATTAGGAAACTATTTCATTAAAAATTTTCAATGTCTTATCAGACTTACTGTTTGGAATGTTAATTGTTTATAAATCTGGAAAATATCCTAAACCAGTTTTTAAATGATCATATCACCTGGTCAGGATAGCCTCACAATCTTAATATTTACTGGTTAAAGATTAGAGGCTTTTCAACTACTATTCCTGACAGTTTGTCTTTGTGTGCTGGCAACCAAACATTCTCAGTACACTTAAATACAATTTACAACATTGCCCATTACCTACCATTGTGCCTCAATGTTGTGGTGTCATTTGTCCTCTTTGATAATGAAGGATGAACAACTCAGTGCCCTGAGAGAGGTTGTTTATTTCTTTTACCTGAAAGCCTGGGATTTGACATCCTGGAACTCTCTACTCTTCCCCCAGACCAGCACCACTACCACCTTTCTTAGCTCTGTGACTTTGAGCAATTCTTTTTAAACTTTGGAACCTCAGTTTCCCCTGATATGTAAAATAAGAATATTAGACTATATGATTTCCAAAGTTTATTCCAGTTCTCTAGATCCTCTGACCTTAAAACTTGACTCTGGATACGGAATACTCAACTTAGCACGTCAGACAGGATCGTTGCTGCTGATCTTCCTTTTGCCCTGATCCTAATAAAGAATTTGTATCCCTCCTCGTCCCTCCCCTTTTGCCCCTTGTAAAATGGTTTACTTGAAAGGAAATTATGTACACACATGGATACATGCATGCATGCACTCACACAAAGACGCACACACACAAAAGGTTCTAAACAATTAAAAATATAAAAGTGGAAAATCTATGCCCTTTTTAATGCTTGCTAGCCTTGTGCTGTTGGGTAGGTCATTTATGTTCTCTGAGCCTATTTCTATATCTGTTAAATGGGTCTAGTTGACCAGTTTGCAAGGCACAAATGAAATGACTTGTGTCAAATGATTTTCATATTTGAAAGCATTTTTATTCCTTTAGAATAAGTACTAGCACTTATCTTTTTTAAAGTACTGTCCTATTTCTACTTATTGGTGCTCAACAGGTGTTAGAATCTAAATTTGTTGGTTTCTGCATTGATGATGATGATGATGAAGAAGATGATAGAATATTACAGAGGCAATTTTACTGAAATATGGGTTCCACTAGACCAGGAGTTCCTAACCTAGAGTCTGTGAATGTTTTTTTTTATTTTTAGACAATTGTATTTTAATGGTATTGGGTTCTTTTGTAATCACATATATTTTATTTTATTTTATGTGTTCATAAACATCACTTAGAGAAGAGATGCACAAGTTTCCCCAGAGTGCCAAAGGGACCCAAACAGGGATAGAACTTCTGGGCCAGAACATGTGAAGTGTCTTCTAAATCTGATGTTGTGTGAGTCAAATCTGACCTTGCTGCCAATGCCAGGAAACTTCCTCTCTTAGCTCCCTCTTTCTTCAGGACTTTCCCATTCAGCCTTGTCTTGCTTTAAGAGTCAGTTAAACTGTTCTCTAGAATGACTGCTTAATCAGTTCTAGCTCTGTGTCTGGTGCATGTGATCTAGAATTTTACTTCCACAACTCTGAGCTTCGAGTTTGGGAACCTGGGGTCTATGTGTTTCAGGAGCCCCATTTTTTCATCCTCTCTGACCTCGCTCTATTTTATCTCTGTTGATTACTATGGTCATAGCCAAAATAAAAAAAAATAATTATGCTTTTTTTTTACAAAGTTCTTGCCTCCCCTCACACTTATATTTGAGCAACCTATATCAGGTCTTCTTAGAGCTCCATTTCTGAATCATGTACTTCTCCCCCAACCCCATCCTACTCTTGGTGTAAAATCTTCTCATACTCATATCCCAACTCTGAATGTGTTCATTTTTCTCCAGATATTCTTTTCCCATATAGAGACTCCTGTGTCCACAGAACTATGCCATTCAGTTACCTACATCTACTTAGGTTCATAACTTGTGACTTACCAAATGATGATATCTTGGTACAGGGATAGGGAACCTGCAGCCTTCCAGGTCTTTGGGTGTGGCCTTGTGACTGAGTCTAAATATTACAGAATAAATCCTTTCTTAAGGGAATTTGTTCTGTGAAGTTTGGATTCAGTCAAAGTGCCTCACTTGACCTAGAGGGCCACATGTCGCCTTGAGGTCACAGTTTCCCTGACCTCTGGCTTGGTATGTAAGTGCCCAGAGGATGCAAAGAGAAGCTAAAACCATGTGCTGTCTATTGAAACACTAAGCAGAGTGAGCTATCTTTTATCGGCCTGAGAGCCCACTGTATCCATCCTCCCACAAGTCCAAGCATGAGCTGCAGACCACCAGCTTCCATACTGAGTATTCCTTTCATTTATATACTTTCAAGTTGATCCATTTTCCCCCCCTTAGTGTCGTGCGCCCATGTTTTACTTCCTCATTCACAGACCGTTCAATCATTCACGCAGAGTCTCTCAGGCTTTCTCTTTCATTCTTTTAATAATCGCTGTGTGCACCATCACAAACTTATCTAGGGACCAGATCTCACAAACATCATATCAAGCGTGCTTTATCTCTAGCACTGAAGGCACATATTAATCGTCTTCAGATGGACAATTTGTAGACATATGTAATTGCTGTACGCAGCTGCTTTTCTCCTTCAAACTAATTACCTTCTTAGGAGGCTATCTGCCTCTCAACTCCCAGGGCCCCAGAGCATCCTTTCTGGTTCTGAGATGTAGCCCCTACTAGCCCTCCCTGGTTCCATTCTTGTTGACAGAGCCAAAATGACACGTGTTCCATAAGGCCAGTGCCTATGGGATGCTTATCTTTGGCAGAGTGTTAGATTCATACCACCTATCTTCCATTAAAGTGTTGCATATGGCTCAGCTCCTTTTCTCCCCTATGCTATGGTAGTGGTTTGTTAAAATTCAAGCTTATAACTGAAAATTTTTAAAACACACTGTATATATTAACAACAGAGCATCTCTCACCTCTTACGCTTTCCCACACCCCTAACTCCCCATAAATAAATGAAGTCTTTGACACAACACTTTGTAATGAAATTTTAATGCTAAATCAAGTTTTAAGGAACACCTTGGGCAGTGGGGGCAGGGTGGGGAGACTTGTCTTTAATGGTTACGTTTTCTCAGGCATACTTGAAAGAAAAGTCAAACATAGTTCTGGGGTTTTCTCTCTGGTTATTCCCTTTATTTTCTCTATCAACTAGTAAAGACACCATTGATTTATAACAGAAACTTCTCCTGCTGTCAAGTGCTATGTTAATTATAAAATTCCCATATCTGCTGTGAAATTATTTTCAAAAACCTACTTGTCATATTGTTTTCAAACCTTTGTCTAATGCTGATTTACAGAAACAAATATGAAGGTAAAAAGAGAGAAAATTAGCATAGCATTATGTAGGCCTATTGTTTGCTCAGTGATGCCCCAAAATGATATACACAAGCTGTTTGCTGGACTTCTTGCCTTCTGAGTCCTTTCGTCCCTATTCTTCTCCACATGAAAGGATGGGAAGGCTGTAGTCCAGGGAGGAGGGCAGCTGACAGCACACAGGAAATAATTCACCTCATCCATCAGGCTTGACATTCCTTGGGTTGCTCTACCTGTCAGAGAAGAGTGACTCAAGGAGGGCTGAGTGGTTCCCACTTGTCTGGCATTTTTAAGCATATCGGAATTTCCGATGAAATTAACCGAATGCAGTGAACATGCTTCCTTCGATGTCATTATCTTACAGCCTGTTCAATAAGACTAAAACATGTCACGTGCTTGTCTCCTTCCTTAAAACAGAACATTAATCTGAGCCTGGCGAGCAGGAGAATCTAGTGTGCACACAAATACTGTTTTCTTCTTGGATTAGGTAGAAATCGAGCTTCTTATTCCTGAGGTCTTATACTTAATTGACAAATTTGGAAGCCTGTTTAGGTTAGAGTGAGATGCCTATGTCAGATACCTTCAAATAGCTTTCTTTTTTAAAAATGTAATGGACATAAATAATTATTTGCTATACAGAATGTTAACTATAGCTACTGGTTCACCAAGAAAGAAAAATATTTGGTTCTCAATATTGGGCTGGTCTCCATATCTCCCTTTTTCCCTTGGTTGACATTCTTTTTTCCCTAACTTTCAAAATTTAATAAATTCATCTTCACTTGAGTGATAAACTTCTAAAGGATAATATGACATGGTGAATATAGTACTAAACTTGGAATTTTGAAGACCTGGGCCCAGCTCCTACCTCGGGCATTCATTAGCTTTTGGTCCACTGGTAAATCTCTCTGAAGGGCAGGTGGGTGACTCAGTGAAGAGAGCCCTTGGCCTCAAGTCAGAAGACGTCTTCCTGAGTTCATATCTGACCTCAGACACTCAACAGTTGTGTGACCCTGTAAAAGTCACTTAACCATGTTTGCCTCAGTTTCCTCATCTGTTAAATGAGTTGGAGAAGGAAATGGCAAATCACTCCTGTATCTCTGCCAAGAAAACCCCAAATGGGGCTTCAAAGAGTAGGACATGATTGAAACAACTGAATACCAAGCCTCTTTGAGTGTCTGTTTTCCCATCTATAAAATGGAAATAAAAACACATTTAGCATCTACCTCACAGAGTTGTTGGGAGGATCAAGTGAAATAATGCATGTCAAGTGCTTTGTAGACTTTAAAGTGATCTACAAAAGCTGCTATTATAATTATTTCTATATTAAATGGTGAGCTCTCCACCTGTTTTTTTCACTGTCTTTGCTTCTACATACCCTTCGCTCTCCCAGTTCTCCCCCCTCTTCCCTCTTCCCCTCATCACTCAAATCATGATGTATGTTACAAGGGAGTTCTATTTTCTAGCAGTTCTGCATGGCTTAATTTGGGGATGAGGGAAAAGTCTCTTGTATGAGTATTCAGTGCTTACATTCCTCCTCAGAGAAGGCACAGACCTGATTCCTAAAAGGTACTCTCTCACTGAGGGAGTTGATTTTTCTCAAAAAGTTCGGAGTTTCTGCTTTCCTGCAACATTTTCTACTTTGGATTGACTCCATTAATATCAGTCAGTATCCCTGGATGTATCTCTAGATGGCAGCATTCACCTCTCTCTGCCTTGGGGCTAGACTAGAAATGATCATCTGGAACACAGATAGCCTCAAGGATGATGTTTTTGTTTTGTGTGTCTCAGTATCCTTGGGAGTGTAATTTTTCCTCCCTCTTACTTGTATTTCTAAGAATGTTTGAAATCCAGAAAACTACTGTGAGTTGGACATTTAGCTGCAGTGTCTTTCAGCTAGGTCCAAAGTGGTCAACTTTATGTAGCATTTCATATGATCTTGCTTTCTTTTAAAAGTATATGATAAGTTAAAACAAAACACAAGTTAGATAAATTCCCCCGTGTTGTACAAACTCATACTAGAAATTGGACTTTTATGATTATTTGTTCTCCTTGACATTTTTAAAATTACTCTTTTATAATATTTATGTGAATATCAAAGTGTATATGTGTATATATACACATGCACACATATACTCATGTGTATATATACATACATGCAAACAATACTGGCACATTTACATCTATGATTGTACACAATGCGGACACACACTCGTGCAGTGCAACACACATGTATCCATGTATGCACACACATGCATCTATGTACATGGATATATAGCACACCTATGTAATACACATGCTTGTACATGTATGTGCATCCATATATACATACATCTATTTGAATATGTATTTATGTGTATATGATATATAAACACACACATATAAGCCTATATATGTATGTCTATATGTAAATATATAAAAATATTATCTATATCCCCCCCTCAAAACTAAGATATATAGAAGATGCATGGTATCATAGAGAGGGAAGCTGACCTGCTCACCTATAAGACCTCACAGGTCAGGTCCTGTTCTTATGTGTACTGACTGGGTGATACCTAAGAAGTCCCTTAACTTTTCAGTGCCCCAGGCAGGGCTCTCAGAATCTAGGTTACAAAAAGGGGCATCACTTTTATTGGTGGAGGAAGTGTCCTCTCCCGAGAGTTCCCAGGGCCAGGTTCAGTTCCCATTTCTGCCACTACAAGTAATATCATATACATGTTTTATATGTGTGTGTATGTATATATATATATAATACACACATATACATACAGATCCACATATCATACAGGTGCACATATACACACATACCCATATACATCCATATTTTTTTTGCATATGTGTATATACATACATATAATTATACATATATACACATATGCATGTGCACATGCATGCACACACACATGTACAAGCATATATTCATACATACATACATAAAAACATATGTACATACAGCCAGAGGTGAAATAAACTATTGATATGCATAGCTGGGATGAAATATTAGCACATCTATGCGACTTTTATCTGTCCATTTCATTTTGAAAGCCAGCGGCTCGATAAAGACATCCTTTAAGTCTTTATCGTGAGTGCTATAATATGAAAGTGTGAAGCTAGGATTTTTGCTTTGAAATTCAAACAAAAGTTTACTCAATGATGACCATTAATGGAATGAAGCCAAGGTATCACCTCTTTCTAAAGAAAGCCTCATCTTTCAGAATGGAATTATAAATAGGAGGAAGATTTTTAGGTTTTTGTTCCCAATGGTTCTTTCCTATTAGGGCATGAGTTTGCTTAACATAATCCATGCTACAGTCTTTCAGTTTTGAAGATAATGTCATCTTTTTGCAGTGAGCTTAAAAGGTAGATGTGATCCCTAATTAATGTAACATTGTGTACAATTGAATATTTTAAAAATTTGTAACTATCACCACTAATAATTACCCTAGCTTCATCTTACATTTACATGTTTCTTTGTATTTTTGTTTATTATGAACCTGGCAATCAATAAGGACTTAAACTTAAGAGTTAGTAGAAGCTTTCTGTTTTTCAAAGCACTTTGATGTACACACTGTTAATCAGATAGCAATTGGGTTACCTTTGCATTCTGACATTGACTCATTTACCAAATAGATACATATCCATGTAGAGCTTACTCACTTTGATGATATGTAAATATAATTTCTTCATGTTCAGCAGCATGGGTAGATTGGACCAGGGCCAGAGGGGGAGGAGTAGCTGTGAGTGTATGTGTGTGTGTGTGTGTGTGTGTGTGTGTTTTGTCTGCTCTCTGCTTGGTAATCCATCTTGATTTAGTGTAAAAAATATTATTTATCACAAAAATCCTCAAATGAATATTCTGTCTGTCAAGTTCCATGTTTCTCTGCCACTGACTCTCTGGTTTGTAGTTTCCCAATTGATTTAAACCAAACTGACTTCTTGGTTATGCCACATTGGATCTAGTGCTGGGCCACAGGTCAGTGTTTGCTTCCCCGCTATAGAAGCTAAGCACAAGAAGCTGAATTAAATTTAATGGCTCCAGACTCTGAATCATAAAGTGTATTGTGTGGTTTATTTGGAAATAAAGCAAGTTGAAGGAGAGCTTCCTTGTCTGTTGAACATTTATTGAGTGAAATACTGAATTTCTCTGCTCTTGACAGCCTACCCTTGGCTGTCCAAAGCCTGATCATCC
>CM053769.1:703099209-703131865 GCA_028658325.1 Potorous gilbertii | reverse complement strand
AAAGAGCCTAAACTCTACATTATAATTCAAGGAAGGTTCTGTAATTTATGATAAAATCATAGGATTATACATCTTCAGCTAGAAAGGATTTCTATCAAGATCGCTCAGAAACACACTAGACCAACCTCTTAATTTTATAGACAGAGAAACTGAGCCCCAGAGAGGAAAATTGACTTTCCCATGATCATACAGCTCACAGATAGTTGGGCTACGATTAGCACTGGGTTAGGATATGAACCAAGGTCCATTGACTTCAAATCCAGGACTATCTCCACTGCACCAAGGAACACCACTAAACTGTAATTTAGCTTCATGTATCACCATCCGTGCCATCATCATTGCCATCGCAGCTAAAATATATCTGGCACTTCCAGGTTTATAGAGAATCTTGACCATATGATTTTGTTCATGCAGTAATCCTGAGAGGTAATCTTAATTATATCCATTTACAGATAAGCAAACTAAAAGAGGCAGAGGATGAAAGATTTCAGTCAGTCAATGCACAATTATTAAGTGGCTGTTATATGCCACTCACTGTTCTAAGCACTGAGGATAGAAAGATTTTTTTTTAAAAAGTAGTTCCTTCCCTCAAGGAGCTCACAATCTAGTGGGGAAGACAACTTGCAAATAACTACATAAAAACAATTACAAACTATTTGGGGGCAGGATACATATATATATATATATATATATATATATCCTCAGCACTTAGCACAATTACCTCTTATTGTAGGTGTTTAATATATGTTTGTTGATTATTATTTCTCCTATCTGATCACTCTTCAGATTCCTTTGCTAGTTCTTTATTCAGATCATATCCTATAATTGTAGGTGTTCCCCAAGACTTACCCTGGGTCCTATTTTATTTTTCTGTATTTACTCACTTGGTGATTTAAACTGCTCTTATGGGTTAAATTATCATATCTATGTAGATGATTTCTTTCTCTCCCTCTCTCTCCCTCCCTCTCTCTCTCTCGCCCTCCCTCTCTCTCCCCCTCCCTCCCTCCTTCTCTCTGTCTCTCTGTCTCTGTCTCTCTCTGCCTGTCTCTGTCTCTCTCTTCCCCTCCCCCTTCCCTCCTTCCCTCTCTCTCCCCCTCCCTCCCTCCTTCTCTCTATCTCTATCTGCCTGTCTCTGTCTCTGTCTCCCCCTCCCCCCTCCCACTCAGCTCATTCTTACCATAGCATCTGCCATTCTCACTCTGGTCTTTATCCTGTCACCCATCCCTGCATCACCAACTTCTGGACATTTCAAACTGGTTGTCCTGTATGTATCTCAAAATATCTAAAACACAGCTTATAATCTTTCTCCCCCAAAATCCTCCCCTCTTCTAGACTTTTCTGTTGCTGTTGGTGGGACTGCCATCCTCCCATCACCTAGGCTCTCAACTTCAGTGCCAATCTCAACCCCTCGTTCTCACTCACCCAACATACCGAATCCATTGCCAAATCTCATCTTTTCTTCACTGTTTCTTCTATATGTTTGCTTCTCTCCACTCACCTAATTAACAGCAGTCCTAGAATGGGCCCTCGTCACCTGTTTCCTGTACTATTGTAATTGCCTTCTCATGGGTATCACTGCCTCAAGTCTCTCCTCACTACTATCCATCCTCCACTCAGCTGCCAAGGGGATTTTTCTAAAGCACAAGTCAGATCATTTCTCTTTCCCTGGCTCTGCTGCTCGCTGAGCTTCAGTGACTCACCATTACCTCCAGAATCAAATATAAAAAATCCTCTGGCATTTAAAGCCATTTGAAGCTCTTTACAACTTGGCTTTTTCTCATCTTGTTACACTTTAGTCATCTTCAATCACTCTTTGTTCCGTCAAAACTGGCCTCCTGGCCCATGCATTGGACACAAGATGCATTTGGTCCCTTTGCTTTACTAGCTGGCCACCATCCCCCAAATGCTCTGTGCCTTTACCTTCTCTCAATTTGCTTGGCTTCAGAAAAGTTACAGCTCAAATTCCACTTTTTGCGGCTCTCTCCCTACTCTCCCTGATGCTCATGGATATCCTTCAGAATGTTTCCTGTCTACTCTGTCTCTCTCTGTCTCTCTGTGTGTGTGTATATATATTTATATATGTATAAAGATGGATAGATAGATATAGATGGATATATATATTTATATATACAGAGAGAGAGAGAGAGAGAGAGAGAGAGAGAGAGAGAGAGAGAGATCTTGTATCTACTTCATGACTGAAGAAGAGAGAGTGAGGCTGAGGACTTTGTGAAACTGCCTCACTTAAATCCAGTTCAGGAGCAAGTCAAGACATATCTGTGATGTCTTTAGTCTCTGAAAATGAAGGACTAGCAACAACAATGGTAACCTGTTTGTTTACATTGTATCTTCTTCAATAGAATATAAGCTCTTTGAGGGCAGAAATGCTTCCCCCCTGCTGCTCAGTATGGATTGATACATAGTAAATGCTTGTTGGTCTTTATCACTAGAGTGATTGGCATAGATTTGGGAGGCCTAGTTATTTGTATCTACCTAAATTTGACTCTTCTAAAGTCATTTTTTTTTCTATTTGGGAAGTTGAAAGAACTTCTAGTCCTCTCACATAATTTAAAAGTATGGCCTTTAAAAAGCTTCCCTGCCCCCTCAAAAAAAATATTAACTCCTTAGGTTCTCTCTCCTTCCTTTTTTATTTCTAAAATATATGAAAAGTTTCTTTATGAGGCTTCTAGGCATTGACTCTGTGGACAAAAGCAGAAGCAATGGAGTATAGGAGCTGGGAAAGAGTCCAGAGAATCTGACTAGGAAGAGCTGTCCATATTGGAACCTCTCTGCAGACACCTGGGCTCTCCGACAGCCCCTGAACTGTGGCCACACACCGCTGATCCTTGGCCCCACATCTGTAGTTTCTGAGCATTGGCATCACAATAAGTAGATATAGCTGACAACACATTTAAAGCTCAATAATTTGAGAACTGAGGAAAAAAATATAGAGAGCACTGGTGACTTTGTAGTACTACCAAGGGAAATGTTGGATTGGGCATTCAATTCTGATACTTAGGATTGTCAGTTTATGTAGTGAAACAGATTGTAAACCACAACCTTGTGGAGGTCACTGTGAGTAGTAGCCAAAACCTCCCCTCCTGCCCACAAAAGAAGCCCCAGAAACAAAACCTCAGAAACTCTCAGTCATCACCTGGTGGCCAAGCTTATGGTGATGAGCCTCTTAGCTTAGCCAGAGGTGCTTTGCAGGCAAATATAGAATTCACCTCAGGGACTCTACTGAAGCATTTTCACCATGATAAAGCTTTGCAAAGTTGGCATGGCCCTCCAAGAGTCATACTGATGCCGTGAGGGGTCCTCGGAGGTAGGATTTCAAAGGAATTCTGTGTTATAATAATTATTACCCATAATAGCATATGTAAATGATGGATGAATGACAAAAGCATTTATTAACCACTAACTGTATACCAGGAATTATGCAGAGCCTGGAAATAGCAATCCAAAACCAAACCAAAACAAACAAATCCAAACCCAAGGTGATTCTTATTTTCAAGGACTCACATTCTAATTGGAAAAGGCAGCATATGTAATGATGGTGACCAGGTAGGATCTTTTGGTCTGGGAAGTCACAGTGAGTGGATCCATAGGGCAACTGAATGACATATTCTTTCCAGGAATTAGATTATAGTTCCCTGAATTAAAGGTGGAAAGTAGGGGAGGTGGGAGACAGAGGAGTACCTGGCTTCACCCTTGGCATGAAGCTGCATGGTGGATCTGGGTTGGATTAGATAAGGAGAATTCTTGCCATCATGGGTTCAAATTCTGGAGCACTGCATGAAAATAGCCAGAGCAACATGATGGATCTCAACCAGACAAAAATAGTGGATTCTCATGAGTCAGGAGATCAACAGGGTTGGGAACAGAAGTGTGTTATAGTTTACAAAACATTTTCCTCACAAGTATGTGAGAGGAGATACTGTAAATATTTTAATATCCATTTTACAGATGAAGAAACTGGCCCAGAAAGACTGTGGGATATGCCCAGGATTCCTCAGCTAAGGGAAATCTTGGTCTTTTAGAGAAAAGTAATAAAAGAAAGGGATTTTTTGAGTTGTAAACTGTGGAGTGGCAAGGACTAAAAGAGCTGTCGTAGTGTTGATATGTGTATTTTTTTGTTTTCTGTTTCAGTTCAAAGTTCTCATGCTTTCTGTGCATTAGAATCATTGATCATCTTTACTGAGAAAATGTTACAGAGAAAGTTACTTTTCTTCTGTCCCTTTCTTTTCTCCTTTTTTTACTTTTATCTCCTTTCTCCTACTCCCCCCCAGCCCCTGTAAATAGTACATTTCAAAGCTTTGGGCAAGCTGTATTTCAAACCTCTAATAGAACAAATAAAATATCCAGAGATAGTTAACATCTATCTTATGATAAGTATTTTACTAGCTGAGCCAAGACTGGAGAGAAGAGCAGGGTAAATTATGGTGAGAAGCTTAATTAAGTCATCTGCTTTTGTCCTGCACTTTCTAAAGGAAGCATATGGACACTTGGACAAATTAAGAGGAGTGCAGGAGCTATCATGTTACTGGGAAACAATGATGACATTGCCTGCCCTTTGAATAATAATCTCTGTCAAGCTTTGGAACACATTTCTCAGAAGAGGATAGCAGATATTAAAAAGATCTCCAGAAGCATAGTAGACTTTCAGAGAGCTGGTGACTTGAGGAATCAATACTGTAATTTGTACTCACACTGTGACTTATCAAAACATCTTAAAGCAGCTTACAAAAAAGTTCACAAGTCTCCTAATTTTGTAAGTGGAGAAATAGATGACCAAGGGGTTGGGGCAGGATGGATTTCCAGTCTCATCATACTCATTTTTAATCTATAGGACATGACAAAATAACATTGTGTTCAAGGATATGCCATATGGTGCCCATGACACCCTTTTAAATTTAATCTGTGTTATTAAAATTTTCTCCATCACTCTCTTAAGTCTAGATAATCCACAAAAGAAGAAATCAAGCCCTTGTAGCATCCTCCAGTTTCCAAGGCTTAGATTCCAAGGCTTTCCAGAAAGAATGTGGGATTTGGAATCAGTAGACTTGGGTTTTGAACCATGGCCCTTCTGCTTACCATTTGTGTGACTTGGGCCAAATCTTTTAACATCTCTAGGCCTCAGTTTCATTATGTAAAATGAGGTAGGGATGGAGTGGTGGCTTGCATGACCTCTCTGAGGTCCTTTCCAGTTCTGAATCTACGATATAAGGAAAAACCAAATAATCTAGGTTTTAAGATGACTAAGATGGGAGAGTTGGTTTCCTGGACCTACAATCTCCTCAACGTGGGTACTCCCTTCAATAATACAAATCAGCCCCTCTGCATACCTTCTTTTCCTGTGTGATTCTTGCCCATACTTCCTCATACATCTTGCAGTGAGTAGAAGGCTGGGTCTGAAGTGAGGAAAGCCCAAGTTCAAAACAGCCGTATTAGACACTTATTAGCTGTGTGATGCCAGCTTGCCTCAGTTTCCTTAGCTTTATATATAGGGATAATCTTGGCACCTATTTCCCAGGGTTGTTGTGAGGATTGCATGAGATGATACATTTAAAGTGCTTAGCGTGATACCTGGCATGTAGTAAGTGCTGTATGTTTATTACTATTATTCCATTCCTTCATATGTCCTTGATATGAGCCAAGACCATTGGCTCTTCCTAGCAATCTGTCAAGCACTTACTGGGAGCCTGCCATTCCTGAGAGCACGCCCAATGATGGCGTGACCATAGCTTCATTAACAAGCTGTAGATACTGAGATCACAAATCTAGAGCTTTCAGCTTTTGGACCTCCAAGGTCATCTACTCCAGCCCCATCATTTTAACAGAAGAGGAAACTGCAGCCCAGAGGGTGGCAGTGACTGGCCAAGGTCGTACAGATAATAAATGGCAGAGAATGCGTTTTGAACTCAAGAACTCTCCAAATCCCGTGCTCTTTCCATGGTGCCATTGCACAGAGCAGTCCAATGGGTATTGGAGTCAGGAAGACTTGGTTTCCAACCCTCTCTCTGACATTCGTCAGCTATGTAACTATGAATAAATCACTTGACGTCCTCAGGCAGCTCTGTAAGGCTCTAGGTGACAGCCAGGTTGGCCATCTGCATTGTTCCAACAACGATGAAATCACAGGTCTTCTTCCTTGGTGTACTCTCCCCCCAAAAAGATAAGTTTTGTGCTGTGCTTTATTCTTGATTCACTTTAGGAGAATTTGTATGTTTCCCTAGTGCCTACCATAGTGCTTCGTACATAATGGGTGCTTAGTAAATACTTATAGAATAATACTAAAAAAAAGTAACAACCCAGCTAGGTAAATTTTATTTCAATGAAAATTCATGACTTTTTATATTCTATTCCACTCATAGAAATGACTATTGAGAAGGTCCTGGAATAGACAAGTCAGAAGTTTTAAGAGGGGACAGAGATCATCTCAGTTTTTTTTTCATTATTTGAATGAGATCAGAGCAGGATGAAACAAGAATGGTGGGGATACCACTGTTGTTAGATGTACCCTATAGTGAAAAGATGTAGTCCAAGGATTTGAGTATGAATTCCAGTTATGATACTTAGTAGCTACCACACCTTCTCTAAAATGCTGTGGGCGTTACTTTTCTCATCTATAAAGTTAGCAGGTTGAACTATATGATTTTTTAGGTCCTTTGCAGATCTAGTGCCTATGATACTTTTTTTCATTGCTCCTAACCCTCCAAACAAAGACCCAATCCTGAATCTAAAACATCCTTTTTGATTACTTTAAGCAAAAAAATGAATTCTTCAGTATTTGATTTGGATTAATGAAAGAAATGTATAGTATAAATATGTAGCAGTATGACTGTACTTCTTTGTGCCTGACAGACACAGAATGTTGATTTTTTAAAAAAACAACTTTATATCCCCTACGTTTTAGTTGTAAAGGCATGTAGTCGATGGAATATGTCTCCACGGGGTGGGGCCAGGAGTGTCCTGAAGCCATCTCAAACTCTCAGAAGCTGATGGTTAAATTTTTAGGGTTAGCATTTATACTTTGGATATCATCAAATGATACAAACCAGTGCAGGATATTGTTTGTTCATTATCTAGACCAGGGGTAGGGAACCTGTGACCTCGAGGTCACATGTGCTCCTCTAAGTCTTCAAATGCTGCCCTTTGATTCCAAACTTCACAGAATAAATCCCTTTAATAGAAGGATGTGGTCTATAGAGCTTGGACTCAGTCAAAAGGCTGCACCAAAGGACCTAGAAGGTCACATGTGGCCTCAAGACCACAGGTTTCTCACTCCTGGCTAGGCTTAAGTGTTGGAGAAATGTTAATAATGAAGATTAAACTACAAATGTGTTGTGCACACATCTCCCCTTCCCCAGAGAGCCACTTCTTAAACTTTTGCTAGAAAAAACCCAAGCACAGGTCATGCACAGCACCATGAGCCCAGAAAAGGGGATGAAGAAGGGTCTTTAGCATTATCTCAGCCAATGAGAAGGAAGCTGGGGGAAGGCTACCATGGCTCACAGGGACAGAATTTGAACAGCAAATGTTGTTGGAAGGAGAGAATCCATTCTCAGGGCAGCATGGGAAGGGAATCATGAAGAAATAACCTCATGGTCAAGGGTAACAGGGCCCAAAGTCAGTCTAAGATAGTAGATAGAAGAGACACCATTATTGCCAAGGAGAGAGACAACTACCTTGGTCCAATCAGTCAACAAGCATTTATTAAGCACTGTGTACCAGACTACCAGACACTATGGTGGGAGCTAAGGATACAGTGAACAAAGAACGAAACAATCCCTCCTTTCAAAGACTTTTTACATTCTTTTGCGGGGATGGGTAATTTTCTTCAGACAAACTAAGAAACAGGATATCTCAAGAGTTTTGGAGGGTTAGAATGTTGGGATTTTCAGATCTCCATGAGGCAAAAAATCTTGACTCATGACAGGAGGAGATAACATTAGAATAGGGCAGGAGACCATATAAGTAAATATTTTTCTTGTCTCAGAACCCAGGAGCCCAAGATGTCAACGTGTCCAGATGGATGACCAGCAGGCTTTGGATGAAAATGATACAGCCAAATTCAAAGAGACACCCAGGAAGGCGGGAGAAAGAACTTGTTTGGAGATGGGGAGGGAGAAAGGAACTTTGAAATATCAACCTCAATGGATGGGAAAACCAATTCTGAAAGGCTGAAACATTAGGCAACTTTGGCAAGCATGCCTACCATCTAGAGAGCTAGAAATGAGATAATAGTACTCACCTGTTAAAGGGAATCCATCAGGAGAGAAGATGTAAATAATAAGGCCGAGTTCCCTTTGCAAGGTGTAAACTTTGTGGTTCAGTCACCATTCATGACTTCAGGATTTGTAATAAGTTATTGCAGCAAAAATAAATTTTTACCCCAAATATCTATTTAGTTTCACAACTTTTTCAATTTTCAATTCCTGTGCCAAGTTTACACTGTATTAGTAGAAAACTTGGTAAAATATCTGGAGCTCTGCATTATTAGAGCTTAAAAGAGAGATTATCAACTCTGAGAAAGGGTTTTTGGTTAAATTAAAGGCATTGGGGTCAGAAGTTGGGGTCTGGTGCTCCATGCATTGTACTACCTAGCTGCCAGGGTATAAACTGTATACTTCTCTAGTGGGAGTAATTTCCCTCTCATTTCCCCTACTCCCCAACATGCTCTCAGACTTTTCATCCCAGATTCCTGGTGCCCACATGGAGACATGTTTTGTTTCATATTTTTTTTTGTGGTGAGGTGGGCCTGCTTCCAGTCATGTGTGAGTCATTAGTGAAGAGGGTTTTGCATTGTAAGTTAGTGAAGAACCATCTTTATTTGCTGAACTGAAGATACTGATGACTGCAATGAGGGTGAGGGACGGGAATATCTGACTCCTTCACATCTGTTCCTTTCTAGCTGAGAATGATGTTGGGACTGCAGAGAGCTGGGTCCGGATCGTCATGTGGGGGACGCATGGCTGTCCCATCCCCCATATCGGCCTCCAGGAGACCGAGAACGCACAGCAGATGAAGCGTATGATAATAAAGCACTTTAAGATTTGGAAAGCACTTTCCAAATATGGGCTCATTTGATCCTCAACAGCCCTTATTATCCCTATTTTACAGATGAGGAAACTGAGGCAGACACAGTTTAAGTGACTTGTTCAGGGTCACTTGTCAACTAGTCAATGTCTGAGGTCATGTTGGAACAAAAGTCCTCCATTCTACCCACTGCACCACTTTGCACGAATTCTGCCCAGGTTAGCCTAAGCCTGGGTTGGAGATACTTATTTTTTTTTTTTTACTTCTCCCTGATCTTAGACCTTGGGTTGGGCAAACGATGTATGATCCCAAACCAGTGGCTCATCTGTTTTTATACAGCCTGGGAGATAAGAATGGAGCTGTGGATTATATCCTGAAGGTTTGATCTGGTTGCTTGAAACCAGGAGTGGCAACGCTGAGCGTGCTCTGTGGGGATGGTAGTGGCCCCAATTAGACTTAGTCATCTGCTATTATATTCCCCTCCAGCACCTCCCAATTTCTTTTATTGTACTTTGCTTCCCCTTCAAAAACATCTAGAGGGTATTGTGTTTTGTCCGGAGCAAAGGAAGTATGTGGGGAAGGAAGGAATTGACATTCCTTTCTCTTTGGGGAGCTGGGTGTTGAGGAACCTGGTATAGATTGGGGAAGCAATAGCGTAAAAAAACAATCAATGGGAGCATGGGTTCTTAAATTTTTGTTTTGGTGACACACACCCATTCGGCAATCTGGTGAAGCCTGTTTGACCCCTCCTCAATGGTTTTAATGTGTGATAAACTATATAGGATTGCAGAAGAAATCAATTATTTTGTAATATAGTTATCAAAATGTTAGAAAAAATAAGACATCACCTTAAGACCCCTAAATTAATGAGCCAGATCCTAGGGTTTCTTGAAGTTAAAATGAATATTCTCACTGGATTATAGGTAGCTGCATTAGCTCCTCTTTCTATCCTCATTTTTCTCAAACTATGAAAACTGAAGGCTAGAGTCTAGAAGGGAAAAACATGTTTGAGATCAACTTAAAGCTTTGAAAATGTACACTTTACAATGAAAATGTGATTTTCAGAATGTAATTCTCTGCCTGAGAAAGTCAGGCATGAAAGCATCTTGAGCCCGGTGAAAACTGCAATGAAGCTCTATAGTCTGTCCTTAAAAATTATGAGACAGGAAACCAAGTACTGAACAATGTTGAATGTTTGCTATTGTGCTGGGATTGGAATGCCAATACCAAACATTCAACATAGGGCTCAAGGAAGGAGGGCAGATCCATAGAGTAAACCTGCTGACTCAAATGCCTTTAATTTAACCAAAAAACAATTAATGGCAGTGGCAAAAACCATTCTCATAGTTCAGAATCCTCTCTCTTTTAAAACTCTAATAAGGTAGAACTCTAGATATTTTACCAAGTTTTCTATCAATACAGGGTAAACTTGGTACAGGAATTTAAAAAGTTATGAAACTAAACAGATATTTGAGGTGAACATTTATTTTTGCTGTAATAGTTTATTAAGCATTAAGCACCCTTTACGTAGAAAAGGATTTGCAAATCTGAACGGTCACTCTCCAGTTGTCCCCACATGAAATGATCTGCTTTAGGAGTCTCTTTTTCATGGGTAGACCCTTTGCTTTGTGTGTATTTTTCAACCTAGACAGTTAAAAATGTTACCGTCTCCTGATGGTGCATGATAAGGAGAGAGATAAGATATGAACTTGTTGTTATGCAGTCATTTTCAGACTTGTCTAACTTTGTGACCGCATTTGGGGTTTTCTTGGCAGAAATACTGGAGTGGTTTACCATTTCATTCTCCAGCTCATTTTATAGATGAGGAAGCTAAGGCAAACAAAGTTAAGTGGCTTGCCCATGGTCACGGGTTAATCTAATGATAGAAATTTCTAAATTTTCTTATCTCTCACCTTAGAGATAACCAAAAGTTGCAAATATTTTAAAGTGAATCAGTAAATAAAAACAGGATAAAGCTTTGTCCACTAGGTGGCACAAGATCAAATCTCTCTGAAGCACTTCTTTCCAAATCGTTGTATGTGAGAGTTTTTGGAAGTGAGATGTATATTGATGAATTATTTTCTTTTAATGAACCCATAATATATGTGTCAGGCATTAAAGTCCAGATGCAAAGTCATAATCTCAAACCAATTGGAAGCAGCTGTCAAGACCCTCTTAAAGCTGCCTTCTTTTAGTGAGAAATTATGGTTGTCAAGAGAAAATTTTTGCATCTGATAAGGACTGTGGTTGACATTAAAATGGCAAAAAATTGGTCTCATCTGTTAACTACCATTAGTTATGCTATATAACCAGGAAGGAGTCTCCAGTTGAACTTGGACCATATCATCAGAATCATTAAGGCGTATTTGAAAATGGGTATTTTTCGTTATTTGATTAACAAATTGACAGCATAACGAATGAATTGTTCTCTTTGGCCAGTGTTTCCCCTCCTCCAGCTTCTCTTTATTGATTTTTGAAAAGACAGTTGCTTCACTGTAGGTCTAACTTATATGCAGAAGGATGATGTTTTCTTGACAGTAATTTGAGTTTTCTAGAATGATTGAGTTTGATGGCTTGTGATCTTCCAAATCGTTTATGTAAAACATTTTGGTTTCCTTGGTTTTGGTGTCAGAATGATTTTTTTCATAGCATATTGAATATTTAAGTTGAACGTATTTTTTTTTAAAGAACCTCTGTTTTTCTTTCTTTTTGTTGTGTTAGCTATAACTTGTCTTTGGAAACAGATACAATAGTAAAATCGATTGCGCCATGTTACTGAAAAGAGTTGCTAGTAACTTCTCCTGGATTTGCAATTAAACACCCAAGCTAAATGAGCAACTCCATACTGAGTGGGTAATCGTCATGGTTGTTACTCTGGATGGTGAGGAAGCATGCAAATGAAGCAGCCTCCTGACAGCTTAATCTGAGCACCCCATCTGAAAGCTGAGTTATCAAACTGGGAAAATGCTTTAGAAAATGTAAATTGCAGAAGGTGTCTGAGTTCCAAAGCTGCCTTCCAGTAATGTGTTTCAGTTTCATGTGGCATTCTTGGTTTTTTTCCTCTTTTTCCCCAAAAGTTGCTATCTTTCTGATTGTCCACGGAAAGTCATCTGGATTGTTTGGGGGAGAAAAAGCAAATTTAAACTTTAAAATGATCTCTTGCCAGAAAAAATAGGGTGTTCGCAATCTCATTGTATCCAATTTTCTAAAAGCACAGTTAAGGAAATGTGTTTGGTAGCCTCATAAGAAAGAGCCCTGCCATATCTCTTTTTAGAATGATAAGAGTGTTGACAAAGATGCAAGGTTTTGAGTATAGGGTAGGAAGTAATTTTGAGAATGCCAATGAAATTTGGGAAGCCCGAGGAAGAAATGCATGCAGTGGCACCCCCTTCCTTTTTTTTTCTTTTCTCTCTCTTTCTTAATAAGGTGAGTTATTTTATCTGTGTGCTATAGCCAAGACAGATTCACTTTCTTCAGGTCACTGAACTTCAATTTTAGCTGAAAAGATTGTACTAAAAGTACCATGTCTTCTCTAGAAAACCTGAGTCTTTGGTGAAAAGAGATTAAAGGTACACTGTATACCTCTTTTATGACCATAAGAATCAATCTCTCCTCTTTTCTCTTCTCTCTCTGTTTCTTATATTATAATGAGTTTGAAGGAAGATTGTGGACATGCACGAGAGCTCTTGGATTGATGGGATGTACTGCATGAGAGACCCCTTGACTTAGCAGTAAGAGAGTCTCTTGAGTAGAATTGCCTCTTAAGTATCAAACCTGTTTGATATAAGAAGTGTGTGGAGTAGCAGGAAATTGAATTGAGAGAATTGAAGAGGGGGGGATATTATTACTGGGTACATCTAACATCTCTAATCTATAGGAAATTCCCAAGGCCGTTGTTCATTACCTTTGCTTGTGCTCCTTGTTTTAAAGAAAAAACTGCCACTTTCAAATGGCATATGCCATGCTTATCCAGGCCTTTAGGTGGATGATTGACCTGGAGTCAGGAAGACTCGAGGTCCAACGTGACTTTCAGACACTGAATAGCTGTGTGATGCTGGGCAAATTACTTAACCACTCTCTGCTTCAGTTTCCTTATCTGTAAAACAGGAATAATTTCTGAGGAAAAAATGAGATATTTAGAAACTGCCCTGCAAACCTTTACGCATTCTACAATGGTCCTTACTGTTGAGGGTTGGGGGATATTCCCAGGAACATGAGATACAATCATATTTTCCTAGCTCATGGGAAGTCTGTAGTGCCCGAGACAGACATCATTGCTTTCCTTAAAGATTTTCAAGAAAGTGGAACTCACAGGCTCCCTTTGGCAGTCTTTAAATGATACAAGAATTATATGAGGATGAAAGAGAGCATTTTTTTTCTATGCAACCAGACTAAGATATGGGGACAATAAAGTGTGGCCTATATTCAGCAACTCTGGGAAGTGGTTCTAAACTTTACCTGTCTTGTCCTAATAAAATAATTATTCATTGCCTTTTTTGAAAGAATAGGAAACCACCCAATTAATGACAATCTGGTCCATCTATTGTAACATTTAAAATGCAAAACACCTAAATTCTGTAAATATTCATTTTAGGGCCCAGTGCTGCGCAGTTTTTTTATTGCATTTTATTAGGTGATAATGGAATCCATGATTGTTAGCGTTTGATTCAGGGAAAATACAATTAATTCTAGAGAAACACATTGTACATTAATGATGTCATTAAGATTAATGAAAATAAATGGGTGAGCTAAGGATTTCAAACAGAACACAGTGACTTTATATCAGTCTGTAAAATCTGAGAAGTATTTTCAAAAGAAGATAATATAGACACAGACTTGTTGGTTTCTTGGTTAGACTAGGGATTGAAGGTAAGCTTAAGAAATGTAATTTGACCAGATAGGACATGATTTGTAGTCTTTAATATGCCACCTTTTTTAAAACATCACCTTTTGGCATATTTAGGTGAAGTCGAAAATCAGATTTTATTCAAAGATAATTTTTAGATAGATCCACTCATAAGTGTGTGTTTGTGTGCTTATGTGTGTGTGTAAAAATATGTAGGAGTGTTTTTCCATATCACCATAGAATAAAGTATTAATTAAAAACAGAAAAGAGTTTCTTTTTGATTAGCTTGGGGAAAGGGACAAGAAAAAGAATGAGAATCCCCTCCAACAAGATCTTATACAGAATAACTTGACCCCTCCCCCCAAAGAAAAACTACAGTAGCTAAGACTTAAGAAAGGAAATACTTATTTTTGTGAAAAGGAAAATATTTGTTTTGTTAATAGTAAATTGTTTAGGAAAATATTTGTTTTATATGAGGAAAGGTTAAGCCACAGAAACTTAGAAATTGTTAGATATCTTAGTTCCTTTTATTAAAATATGACCTTTTTCTCAACCACATTTTAATTTAAGCTAGACAGATGAAACTACTTTTGGAGCAGAGTGGAAATCTGAATCCTTCATATGCAAATGGTGAGGGAGATCACCGACAAGTCAGATTTGGCTTACATTCAATGTTTCAGTGGCCTTCTGACTACACAGTCTTGTTTCACTTGCACAAATTCATAAAAAACCAACATTCTGGAGCTGCCTTTTTCTCAGGGTAACCTTTCCTTTTGTGAACAAACATCAGTGAGAGGGTGGAAGGACAGTTTTGCTTTCTTCATGACCAAGACTGTCTAGGCAAAGTCATGAGACCATATGTCATGCCTAATGCTTAGTGCACTGGATAGGGAACATGTAGAAAACCAAATAAGATTTAACACAAAAGTGAAAAAATGAGGATTGTAAAGAAATATGGGAAGATGTATAACATAATGTGATGTGAACTGTAATAGCCTTTTTATTGGTGATGTCGATGTAAAAGGACTGACAAGGAGATTAGAAGGGGGCAGGAAGTAGGAGGGTAAGTTATTTGTAAGTTAAAGTATAGTTTTAGAATTATCAACAGTACTGATCATCTAATTATATGGGTTTTTTTTTCCTAGTAAAGTATCTGTAGGTGGCATAATGGTTAGAGCTCTGCACTTGGAGTCAAACATTCAAGTTCAAATCTTGCCTCAGATATTTTATAACTGTGATGCTGGACCAGTTATTTAACCTCCCTTTCCCTGATTCCCCTTTGATAAAATCTGCTCTGTTGAACAAGATGGAGTACTGATCCATGAGAATTAGCTTTAGAGTGATAGGGAAATAAAACTTTTGAGGGGAAATTCAGGAAGAATAAATAGGGGCGTGCTGGAATTTTTGTTTGCTTGACTGAGTGAACCCTAAAATTTGTGTTGTCTTCTTTCTTTATGAGTAACTTTCAGTTTTTGGAAAAATTCATAGCCAATTCTACCCTTTATGTGCATAATGGAATGGTAATACTAGCACTTAGGTCATGGGGTTGTTATTACGAGAATCAAATGAAGTGATTTGGCAAACATTAAAGCTTCTTGAAAAAATAAAAATGTTCACTATTGTTATATTATATGTAACATATGTTATTATGATGATGTTTTTAGGGGACAATTTCTTTTGTTTTGTTGTGGGTCTAATGGACACAATCCTGCAAACTGGGCCCCTCTCATACTTCCCTCTGATGAAATATGAAGAACCATTCCCATTTCTGCCTAATCACTACAAATAAATGCCAGTGCTAACTGGAGAACATTTTGGATTTGTCTGAGAAAGAACTGCATGAATTGTCTGTGTATGTAACATTCTGAGACATTCCAGGAAGAGAAAGTAGACTTTTTTTATGTGCATACAAAAGACGTGGTAAAGGATATTTTGTAAAATTGTAAAAGGAAATTGCTCTTACCCAATCAAGGTTCCAGATTTTTGACTTGGAAAATATTATCAGTGTTAACCCTGAAGCTGTGTTACCATAATATATGCATCCATTAATGACTAGGAAGTGAATTCTATCCTTCTGTGTAAAGTAATGAAGTCTTAAAGGATTACTTTTTCTTTTGGGATGCTCAGTAATATAGGCGCTTTCCCTATCTCCAGGTCTATAGATCTATCTGCTCTGTTGAGCAAGATGGAGTACTGATCCATGAGAACTAGCTTTAGGGTGATAGGGAAATAAACCATTTGAGGGGAAATTCAGGAAGAATAAATAGGGGCTGGCTAGAATTTTTGTTTGCTTGACTGAATGAACCCCGCCCCCCCATCAATGGTATTCTCTGCTTCTTTTTTTATGAGTAACTTTCAGTCTTTGGAAAGAATTCATAGCAGATTCTACCCTTTATGTGCATAATGGAAGCAAGATCTGAATAAGACTGTCAGCCAAGAATACCAAATTAATTTAACTCAAAGCCTCTAGGTAGATTTAAGCTCAAGATTTAATCTTGAATTTAAGATTTAAAACCATCAGTCTGTCAGTTTTCATTAGGCCAGTAAGAGCTGCATTGTAATCTGTATTTCTGTTTTTTAAAAAGCCATTATTAGAAAGACAGTCTACTCGATTGGTTTATGAATGCATAGCTTACTTTTAATTAGCCATATTTATATGCTTTATGGTCAATCTGATTTTAAAATCCAAAGGTGACTGCAGTCTGCTTTCTCTCTCAGAAGATTTTCCAGTTTGGTTTTTCACCTTGTGTTGACTTTTTGTTTTCAAAAGCTTAACCACGTTATCATCCTTTTAACCTAGATCTGATCTCTTTGTCACTATAGGGAGAGAGAAGTGGGGGAAAAAGTATGAGACGTGTGTTGCCTGAAAGCATTTTTGCAGTCTCTGATGTCTTGTCTAGACTTGGAATAAAGGAGAGTTTAGAGCCTCTCTGGAGTTCTTGTTTGGGAAGGCCTTGCAGAACACTTTACAATGAACGAATTCTTAAATGTCTCAGACTCTCAAAATACCATGTGAGTTCTGATCATAAATTCACTTGTCTGGATAGACCAATACCTCTACTTCTTAAGTGGGTGGGAGATGTAGGAATCTTATGACAGCTATGGTACTGATTTCCTTTTGGTCTTAGAATTATAGAAACAGTACTAGTATCCTTCTCATTCTATAGTTGTGGAAACTGAGGCCCAAAGAAGTCACTGGACTTGCCCGAGGTCACACAGTAGGAAGCATCAGTGTGCTGATTTGAACTCTGGTCCTCTGCTCCTACAGAGAGGGGTTTTTTTTCACTTCAGCATGCTGTTTCCACACCTTCTTTCATCTCCAACAGCACATGAGTATTGGGATCTTTCTGATTATTAGGTTATGTTTTCAGTATTAGTTGTGCACCTTTTAAGAAGGAAGACACTTTAAGAAGAGAAAAAAGGAGTGAGGTCATTGTCATTTCTTCTTAAGTGCTTGTGCTTCTGCAGGTATTAAAAAATGAAGTTGTATTACACAGTTTTTATTAGAAATGGTATATTTTGTGGGTTCATGTGTTAGCAACGTGGGGAATATTTTTCTACTGTGATTGATGTTAGGGCATTTATGAGGACAGTGTACTATATTTCATGTGTATATAAGTATGTCATTGTTAAAATGTTCAAAAGAAAATTATGTATATAATTTGTATTTTATTATTTCCTTCAAGGATATAATTTTTTCAATACCATGATTCCTGTCATTTTGTCAGTAGCGATTTGATGGCTAATATGCCAGAAATAATTAGATTAAAAAAGGTGATGAAAACGTCAAGACAATATAGCATCTAGTGAAAAGCCTTAAGCAAAATTGTGTGTATTATACCATGCAAAGCACTAATCGCATACATTATAAAGTCTCAAACATTGTACACTGGAGCTAAATGGAGGATAGTGTGGGATGTCATATGTTACATAAGCATATGCATGCTATGGACTCCCCTCTTGCATTTCAGGCTAAGTGACTTGTTTGATAAAATGCTTCTCAGGATAAATCCAGACTTTGGTCTTTTGTCAGTGGGAAAGTATTAGATGTGTTCATTTTGGGTGGAATAAATCCTACCTTCCTTTGGAAGGCAGTCTGCCCTTGGATTTGCTCTCCTACCTGACAGTATTTTTAGATTGCCATGCTAACCTTCATATGTTTATATTTTCTTTGGGTAGCAACATACTACAAATTGTTATTTCTTTTTGTGTATTAATCTTCAAAATTGGTTTTAAATAAAGTTCTAATTTTAGTTTGGAAAAAAGATCAGGGAAAGGTAGTTGGTAGTGCTTGTGGATTACTTTAATCATTTCTTCCTAATTAGAGCATTGTATCTCTGTGCTATTTTGAATCAAATAGAATCTGATTCAAGGGTTTAGGTATTGGATGGAGGTGAAATTGAACTCTTGTTTACTTAAAATGTGGTTTTTTTTAACTCAAGGACAAAATGGTCTGGTTTGTGTGAAACATACAAAAATACTTTAAAATGTTCAGTTTTAATATTGGGCTTATTTAGACATTAAATACTCAGCTAGCACTCTGGAGCCACCCATGTCATAAGCTGAAATATTCTGATGGAGAAATGAATAAATGAACCTGAGAATGCTATAGTTTGTAATTGGAGCCACCTTAGTTTTATGGGTAAGGTCAAGGAGAGTCTTGGGAATTCTCCTCTCCTGTTTCGTTATGAGAATTGTGTCCTAATAAGGAGTCTAAAGGGAAGCACTATTACTTCCATCCTTAAACAGCTCCCCAGACCAGATGGAGAAGCTGAAGTTCAGGGGGTGCTACCAGTGGGATGAATAAGCCAAGGAACAGTACTACGTCCTCTCAAGAGGCAGAAGAGGTAAGACCTTCGAGAACCCAGTCCTTCCTGGTCAGAAAGGGTTATCAAATGGAAATGAAAATTGCAAGGGCAACCCTTAGTATGGAGATGGTAAGGTGTCCAACTCTACGTGACCCTGTGGACTTTGTCCATGGGGTTTCCTTGGCGAAGATACTGGAGTAGTTTTCCACTTCCTTCCCCAGTGTGTCCCTAGGCTCTCGTGCCTTCCCAGTCACCAGTGGAGTGAAACAGGGCTGTGTGCTTGCTCCCATGCTTTTTAGCATGATGTTTTCAGCCATGTTGACAAATGTTTTCAAGGAGAATGAACATGACTGATGGTAAGTTCTTCAATTTGAAAAGGTTACAAGCCAAGATCAAAGTGGAGGGAGGGGGTGGTGCATGATTTTCTGTTTGCAGATGATTGTGCACTCAATGCAGCCTCTGAAGCTGAGAGGCAACAAAGCATGGATCAATTCTCTGCTGCCTGTGCTCATTTTGACCTAATAATTAACACCAAGAAAACCCAGGTGCTCCGTCAGCCACCACCACACCATCCATACATGGAGCTATCAGTTACAACAAATGGAAAAGTTTTGAATGCTGTGGATAAGTTCGCTTGCCTTGGTAGTATACTTTTCAGGGATGTACACGTTGACAATGAGGTTTACGCATGCATTGCCAGAGCTATCTCAATATTTGGGGGGCTCCAAAGAAAAGTTTGGGAAAGAAGAGGTGTTAGACCAAACTGAGGGTTTGCAGAGCCATTGTGCTGACCTCATTGTTGTATGCCTATGAAACATGGACAGTCTACCAGTGCCATGCCAGGAAACTGAATCACTTCCATTTGAACTGTCTTAGAAAGGTTCTGAGGATCACCTGGCAGGTTAAAGTACCGGACACTGCAATGCTTGCTCAAACTAAACTGCCAAGCTTTCAAACTATGCTTCAGAGAGCACCACTCTGATCGGCTGGCAGTGTTGTTCAAATGCAAAATGTAGGCTTGCCCAGAAAGACTGTTCTATGGAGAACTCCATGGGGCAGGCGATCACATGGTGGCCAGAAGAAGCGATACAAGGACACTCTCAAGAACTTTGGATTTGACTGTGTAACATGGGAGACACAGGCACAGGACCACTCGGCATGGTGTGCCCAATCAGAAAGGTTACTGTGCTCTATGATCAAAGCAGAATTGAAACAACACAAAGGAAACGAAGGATGTGTAAATTTGGAGTATTTACCCCAAATATTCACACAGACGATCTGTGCCCAACCTGTGCTAGAGCATTCTGAGCTTATATTGGTCTGATCAACCACAGTCGGACACACTGAAACTTCACTTTACCATGGTGATGTCATTTGGGTCCTCTTCAAGAACCAAGCACCACAACCACCATTTTACGGATGAGGAACTGAGGCAAATAGGGGTTAAGTGATTTTCCCATGGTCACACTGCTAGTATGTGTTTAAGGCTGATTTGAATTCATATCTTCTTGACTCCAAAGGCTGGTGCTCTATCTACTGTACCACTTACCTGCCCCAATTTATACCTGCTCAGGGTCAAAGAACTGCTTCCTCTGTTTTGGAATAGGGCTAGGGCTGTAGCCTCCCTACTTTGCTCTAGGACCTGATTTCTTCCAAATCCAATCAAATAGTGTCAGGATCACCCTCCTCTTCACTTTTTCTTTTATGTTCTTGTGAGATTTTATTCTAAGAAATTGTTGGTGGGGTTGAGGGAGAGAAGAGAAGTCTCTGTTAAGATTCTATACAAACTTAAAAAAGAAAAAATCAACATGGCCACTGAAGGAGGTGGTCAGTACAAAGAACCTAGAATTGTGAGCTGTTTTACAAAAGTTAAGGAAATGTTATTTTGTTATAGGATGCTGTGATAGTTTCTTCTGAGCAATTAAATTCTACTTACAGGAAAGGTTCCATAGAGTAAAGTAACGACAAGCCAACATAAAGTTTATAGGAGTCTCTTATGGTTGCTAAGTGCACAGCTCCAGGTCACAGTGACTGAAAGGCTAGGTTTGGCTTTGTGGGGTAATAAATACCTGTCTGTTCTATTTAGAATGATGAAAGCTTAGAGCCATAAGATTTTAGAGCTGGAAGAATCTCCCATTACATGGAGGGGCTGGACCTTCTCTAGGGTTGGATTAGCTAACTAGTTGGAAACTGTGCCCAAGAGTGGGGCTCATGTCTCTGTCCATTCTTCTTCAGGGCAGAAAAATTCTAGGGCCTTAGATCACTTTTATTCTGCTTCATGACAGTCTCTCCACTTACTTCCTGACTACAGTATCCTCCTGAGCTCAGGATCTGATCCCCCTTTACAATGTGTCCTGTCTACTGAACTGCTCAGTCTGACAGTTTTAGTCACCAAAGGAGCCGATTAATTTGAATTGATTCCTTGTTAGAAGCTGATTTTTTTGTTTTCATGTTGAAAGTCTTTTCCCAACCAAGAATACCAGGTCCTTTCTTGGTTCACTTTCTACATATGACACTGATGCATGGGAAAAGTATTGGTGGAAATTAAAAAGCTGCGTTTGAATATAAACACTGAAGCATATCTTGGATTGAGCCCCAAATTATGGAAACAGTTGGTCATGGTGAATTTCAAGCCTTCTCTGCTATTTTGGTTGATGCAAGGACAGAATCAGTGCAACAACACAGCTCACAGTTGCCATCAATGGCTTGAAGAATGGATCTGGAACCTTCCAATATGTATGCACACATACACACAATATATACATACATACATATGTTTTATATGTATGTATATATACATTTTATATGTACATACACTTATATACACATATGTACACACATATATCTGTTGTTAAAAAATGACCATCAAGAAAACCAGTGTATCTTGTGATGACATATGGACCTTTGATTAAGGTGTGGTGGTGCAACAATGTGCTTTTCTTAAGTTTTGACACAAGCCAAGTCCTTTTTAAAACTCTGAAGTGGCATAAAAATGCTTTCTTTTCTTGAAATGTTGTCATGGTGACAATTCCCAAGATACTCAAGACTCATCACCCTCTTACATGGGGTGGTGAGTCTTGGATATTTAATCCTAGGTACTGAGATTAAATATTTCAAGTGTTTATGTCCTTTTAGAAAGTCCAGATGTGGAGATGAAAAAGCACAGAGATGTTCTCTTAAATAAAGTTGTAGTTCAAAATCTTACTTCAGAAGTGTTGGAAGAAATTGATCTAAGGTAGGATGACCACCTGTCAGGCATGCTTTTAAAGAGACTTTTGTCTTCTATGAGTGGTTGGATTAGATTACCACTGAGATCTCTTTTACCCTCAGAGGTTTGATGACTCTTAAGAATCAACCCTATCTTCTCTACCCTAACCCTTAGTTTCAGTGACTGCTGGATGGAAGTCTACAGAGAGATGCTTAGACGTAGATTAACACCAGGGAGTAGGAGCTGTGGTGGTGGAGGGTGTGGGCATGTAGGTGAACCCAAATTTCTAATTTTAGTAAGAGCAGAGACTATATTTTACATTCTTACCAGTATTTTATCATTTTTTTGTTTCTCTTTACTCTCTCTCCCTCCCCCCTTAACCCCTCCAGCCTAGTAATGTTGGTCACTCAGTATTGACTCAATAACTATTTGCTTGATTAAGAGTTACTAGAAGTCCCTTAGACTGAAGAGAAGTGGAAATGTAGGTAGACAATGTGATAGGAGGGAAGCAAGACCGTTTGTTCCTGGATAACCTATACAAGTTGTTATTTTTCTCCCCTGAGCTTGCACAAACTACATCAGGATTCTTTTTTAATAGCAAGTGACTTTAATATAGGCATAGACTAAGATGATCTCTAAAAGACCTTTCCAGTTTTAAAATCCTTGGAGTCTGTGCCTACAAAAAATACTCAAATTACTTCTGGCCGTGATTTTTTGTTGTTTGACAAAGAACTCTTATTCTGATTGTCAGCTAGGGCTTATTTTTATTTTAGGAAACTTTGTTGTAATAATATTTATCATAACCAAATATGACCCACATAATAGTGTCCATTCTGTGAAGTAAATTATAGTCAGAACTGACTGGCCAGGAGGGTATCTTTGCACAAGATTTGTTTTCCACTTTAAACCTGTCTTTGGCTTTTAACGTTCTAAATAATGACAAAGGCTGGTAAATTCCATTATTTGAATGTGTGGAAGCTAAGATATGCGCAAGTTGATATCTTGTAAATTTAATCTCAACAATGTGAATATATCCTATAAAGGTGTAAAAACCATAGAAAACCAAGCCTTGTAATGGGAATCTGGACAGAAAGCTAATTAGTCAGTACCTATGAATGGTGTCATCAGTCTAAGTTTTTATTGCATTTTTAATACATAGTTTATCTTGAGAAAATCTGTAGACGTAGGGTAAGTGTAGCAATTTTCCTTTTACTATTCCCTTAGCTGAGCTGTTATTGCCTGATGTTACTCTTTGAGCAGTCTTTTATTTTTGTCCCAAATGTTTTTGCCTCTGGCTGATTTTATTTCTTTAAAATGTATGTGTATCCTTTCTCAAAGTGATGCTTTTTGACAGGTAATCAATATTTTTTCATACTAGATTTGATGGTGCTATGGTCATAATCCTTGTTTTAGGGTTAGTTAATGGTTAAATACTAACCTAGATTTTTATCTAATTCTTATCCTTTGTTAAGAAATGTACCTTTCCTCCTCAGCCAAGTTTTCCCTCAGCCACTTTATAGCCATCAAAGCCCCCACTGCCCCTGAAAAGTGTTAGAGGTTACATGGGTGCAGTTGCTATCAGAAATGCATCCCACTTGCTGGGGAGACAAAATGTCCTTCAGCTTTCCCTTCCAGCTAGACTAATTCAAGCATGACAGAAAAGATACTCTTGGATTCTAGTTCTGGGACCAAGAATTCAGCACTTCCTTGAGATCTTGTCATTCACAGGGAAACTTCCCTTTTTAGGGTCCTTTTGTAATTGGTAATCCTTTATTACCCTTTTTCTACTTAGTGATAAAAGATCACAGTAGAAATGGAGATATGAATCTTGAGTGTGTGTATGTGTGTGTGTTTGTGTGTGTGTGTGTGTGTGTGTTAAGACCTGCTCCTAGGGACTTTTAAGATCTTTTTTAAACTCAGAATTTAGATTCTCTGTGGATGATGAAGATATGACAGCTGGTAAGCTTAGCATCACCTGCTGCCAGGGTATTGTTTCAGGAACCACAGTCTAATATCAGAGGAATGAAATGCCTCCAGTGCTGGGGTGGGAAGGGTACATCTGGCAGAAGACAGGTAAGAATTTTTTTTTTTTTTTTGCTTGCAGAGAATAAATCTGTGTTTGGAGCAAAGTCATGGGCAGCTAGGTGGCGCATTGGACAAACTGCCGGGACTGAAGTCAAGAAGACTGGTCTTTTTGAATTCAAAGCTGGTCTCAGGCACTTATTAGCTGTGTGATCCTGTGCAAGTTACTTAACCCTGTTTGCCTCAGTTTCCTCCTCTGTAAAATGAGCTATTTATTTACAATAAAACCCCGAATGGTGTCATGAAGAGTCATATTCAATGGCAAAGTACTGAACAGCAACATAGGTAGTAGTGGGTGGGGAGGGCAGCCATTCTCAGCAGGCTGTTTTGTTCCTCTTGACAGCTAACACAAAATTTCTATCTTTTTTGGCTACTTAATTAAAATGAACCACTACTTTTTTCTGTTGTTTTGGTTTTGGATGGTTTTTATGCTACCTTGATTTTAGAGATAGTACCTCTCCTGTGTGTGAGTATGGACTAAAATTCTCTGAGGTTTTCATCTTTAAGTGCTACAAAATGAATAGGACTATGTGGCAAACACACTCTTGTGCTTTGATGCCTCTGCTACTATGGCATTTCTTGACAAGATTGTTCTTTGTGTATCTGGATATATAAGCAAAGGCTAGTTTTGAACATGGCATGCAATCAATTTTACTTGGGGGTTGGATTCTTAAATCCCTAAGCTATTTTTAGTGGCGTAATCTAATCAATTGATATCAGACCTAATAGTCTGGTGACAGCTGAGAAAAGATCAGTGACCAGTTTAACAACAGGTGTCTAGATAAGAAAATATTGAAATACTCTTTCCCCCTTTGTGGAATATTTTTATGTGATTTTTTTTAAAACTGCGGATTTAATTAGATGAAATGATTTTTTCATGTTCTCTGTCTCCTGTACTTTCCCTAACGTCATCATCATCATCATCATCCATCTAATGTCTCTAAGAGTAGGGATTAGTCCATTTTTTTTGTTTTTCTGTCCCCAGCCCTTAGCATGGTACTTGGCACATGTTGTGGTGAAATTGTTTTTTAGTCATGTTCTACTTGTCATGACCCCATTTGGGGTTTTCTTGGCAAAGGCACTGGACTGGTTTATTATTTCCTTTTTGAGTTCATCTGACAGATGGAAAAAATGAGACAAACAGGGGTAAGTGACTCGGCCAGGGTCACAGAGTTGACCTTGTGTCTTACTGACTTCAGGCCCAGCACGCTATCCACTTTGTCACCTAGCTGCCCCACTGGCACATAGTAGGTGCTTAATAAATACTTATTGATTCATTGGTAGATAGAATTTGTTCTTTGGACTAAGTATAGTCCAAATAGTTCAAGTCTCCTCAAACGAAACAGTACGATTCTTGATTTAAGTATCATAAACACCTAAATCAAGGGGAACTAATTTATTATAAAAAAATAATATTGGTATAGTGTGTTACATCAGTGCTATGCCAATAATGAAAACTTAATATTCATCTCTTGGTTGCATTGAATTGAAATAAGATGAGGGTGAACCAAGTAAACAATCTGAAACAGACTGTGAAATTGCACATGATGGGAATATTTTTTTTTTTACTGCTTATAGACTATAAATAGGTTAATAGTCCAGCTAATGATGGCATTTAATATTTCCCACCTTCCCTTTATGTTTTGGTCAGTTGTTAAGATAACTAACTGTTTTGAGGGAAATTAAAATCCTAAATGTCTCGGTGTTTCCGTAAATGAATTGGCTTTTCAAGCTGTTAGGTAAATCACCAGCATTGCCTGGAAAGGCAGCTTGTGGGGGATGCTCCGTTTTGTTTTCCTTGATGCCATCGGAAGGATGAGAGGGAGCCAGGCTTGGCTGTGCTGTTGGCCATCCCGATGGGCGACCTCTTTTGACACAGCTCTCCCTGCTGATTTACTGAGCCACGTTGACCTTAGAGTAGCCCCCGAAAGGGCTGTGCCTAAAGCCCCTTCCCACCAGCACTGGCCATGCTACGGTTTTGTTCTGGAGGAGAAGTGGGCCAGGCTGGGGGAAGAGGCATCCCTAGGATTTCCTCTAACAGCTACCCCTGCCTGGATGAATGCATTGGGTACCGGAGCCCACTTGCTGCTTTGTAACACTGCTGCAAGCATTCATGATCTCTGAAGTTGCTGGAATGAATAACTAAACTGGAATCAGCTGACTGCCCTGCTCCAATCAGATAAACCGTGATGTAAGTGTTTAGCAGCTGCTAGGATCTGAATTAGCGTGCTGAAGTAGAGGTGTGTGTAGTACAGCATGGCTAGACTCCTGTGGAAGGTCTAAGGGAAGGCAAGGAGGGAAATGGATGAGTCCAGCATCCTGAGGAGAAGAGGACTCCAGGTAGGACACAATTTCTTTCTGGAAATGTAGTCTTGGCAGTGCTTAGCCGTTAGGGTTTTCCAAGTTGCTGTTTCTTCATTCCTGTGCCGTACACAAATATGTGAACAATTTATGGTGCCTACTTGGCAGTGTGATAGATTGTGTCTCCAATTACAGGTGGATCATTTTCCAGGGTTCATTGAAGGAGAGTTTCATTGTCAGAGACGATAGATAAGATTTGGAGTTTTTACACTTTGGTGCTGTGCCCAAGAACAGTTCAATTTGGGAAGCCGTGCTGACAGTTGATCAGCAGATCTGGCAGTACGGTCAAGTTCAGACAAAGTCTGTCAAGGTTTGTAACTGTTGAGTTCTGCAGACGTTGTGCATGGTAACCTGTCAGGACTAACCTCACGGTTCTCAGCATCTCTCTGCTCTCGCTGCAGATGTGTGCAGCTGTTGGCTTTCGGAGTTTCTCCTTGTCAGTGATATGGAAGTTTCTGCCCACAGCTCAGTTGAAGTTCCTTTGTAGTTTGTAAATGCTGAAATTAAAAAAAGAGATGCATTCGGCCACTTTGCTTTTTGTGCCTGAGTGTTTCCTGATTAAATTACTGTGATATTAACATAAAAATGCATTCCAAATTGAAACTTGGCAAACAGGAAACTTGGAAAAAAAAACATCTGCTTGGCACTTTACAAGTTGTTATTGTCTTTTTTTAAGTCAAACATGGATTTGTTTGAAGCTTGGATATTTAGGCCTCTTTCCCTCCTTTTCTTTTTTGCAAGAGTTTGTGAAGTAATTTTAGTCTGTGGTTAATCATTAGTCATATAGACTAGTGTTTTTTGAAAATGGAAACCTAGGAACATAGAGCATGTTACACATGTTAAATTTCTTCCAGATTCATTACTTTTAAGAAGTATTTTAAGTATCCTTGACCTTTGAGTCACTGTGACACACTGTCTTCCCTGCCTATCTGTCTGCTTCTTAGCTCTAAGTACCAATTTTGAGTCTGGAAACCCCAAATGATTCATATTATAGCGTTGTAATATATATCTGAGCAGACTAAAAGACTGATTGCATGAAGAAAAAAGGAGTATATTCTGAACTTAAGGCTAAATGCCGTAGGTATTGTTCCAAACACAGGCAAAACAAGGTGCCCTCCTTAATGATTTTCAGTGTTAGCCATTGTTTTTGAACATACAGCAGTTAGTCACTCTCTGCTATGAATTTCCTTTTCTTTGTTTCCATTGCATCTATAAAGTTCTTGCAATGCACAGCTGTTTGTCCGTGTCCTATGTGGGGTCACTAGTTAAATATGGAGCAGTTCTTTGTTTTAAAGATATAAACTCCATCCAACTCCAGTTTTCAAATTCCCAGCAAACTGAACAGTAATAACTATTTCCTTCCTCAGTAAAACAATCTACTGTGGCTGATATTTTTGTATATGCTTTTGAGAAATATAGAGCATATGCAAATGGAATTTAGAGAAACTCCCTTATCTGTATGTTTAATCTTTGTGTCATATAAGTGAATATTGTACTGCTCATGTAGATACATATTTCATATTATAGGATATATACTCAAAACTTAGGTGCAAAGTGAAAACATTGTGTATTCTTTGGTATTTGAAATTGCTAAGTGATTTTTATTTTTGCTAACACTATAAAATATTAAAGGCTTTAATTTTTTAAAATAATTAAGGGCTGAGTAACATCTCCCACTTTAGTTCTTAAATTATCCTTAGGCACAATATTGTCTGTTACGACTCCTAAGAAATGTCTCTGAATGCCCCTCCAACCCCCCCAAAAAAAGAAAACACACACAAAGAAAATAAACAACCCAACTTACTACAATGTAGCAGAACCTCCATTAATAGCATTTGAAGTGGTAAAATCACAATAGCACAAAAATAGATTTTTCAGAACATTTCTATCAAACCTGCTATAGCCTACTGTGTAACGCATAAGGAATGTCTGCTTTCTAACATGAAGAGATAAAGTCTCTACACTGATGAGAGCTTGTGGGTGTTTATATATAGAAATGATGACACATATCTGCCCCAAAGTCTCAAACCTTATGAGGTACAACTTGATTTTGGTTGGAAAATGCCTGTTTTGGTTTTCATCCCATTATGGGGAAACATATTTTAGGGGAAATAACATCATAGATAGCTGTTTTAAGAAAATCTGAAGTTTTGAAGTATGCAAATTGGGAGTGCGTGTGTGTGTTCCTCTACAATACAAGGAAGATTCCCTGGAGGATTCTTTTAAATCTTCTAATCAATTTGATGCAATTGGTACATTTTTTTATTTACATAAAAGTTTTTCAGGTAGCACATTCACCATATAAAAGGAGATCCTGCCATATTGCCTTGGCATATGGGGCAGCAACCAAATCAGACTGACTTGCTTTGCTATGTGATGATAGGTTCCTTAAGTTCTCTGGTCCAGTTTCCTCCTGGGTCAGAGAAGGCTGATATTGCCAGATTTACCTACTTCAGAAGCCTGTTGTGAGTTTAAAATAATAGCTGCAAAAATATTTGGAAAAGTCCAAGTAGTATACAGGCCTTAGGACTTGCTATCTCTTTGGCAGCTACCATGGCCATAAGCAGTGGTGAGTTTTTCATTTTCATTTTCAAATGAAAGTATCTGTACTTGTAACACTCATCTGGTTTCAGTTTTTTCTTTGGGCAGAACAGACAGGTAGGAAAAGTGTGAAAATGTGCTGATACCCCTTCATCATTAGGATGGACTCATGAAGGACATGACCTTTCAATATCACACACTTACAATATCTGGGTACATTGCAGCGTCTGTTGACATGCCACATTGCTAGCTGTTTCTCAACACAATTTAAATTATTTTCTTTAAAAAATCCAGGGTATGTAGTTTTAATAATTTATTAGTAGGACATAGAACCATAGAATTAAAGCTGGAAGGAACTTTAGAGGTCTTCAAATCCAATACTGTTTTACAGATGAGGAAAATGAGTCACAATTAAGTTAAGTGACTTGACCAGGGTCATGCAACTAGTATTTGAGGTAGAATGAATGTAGGACTTTGCCATCTACTATACCATCTTTTCCTTTTAAAATAAAATAAGCTAAACAGACTCTGAACTTGCATCACATTCTTGAAAGTCAAATGTATTTTTTTATGAAAGGTGGACTTTGAAAATTATTTTTTTCTGACTCTATAGTTTCCCAGAAGCACGAATGCCTCAAAAAATGAGAACAGAAAGAACTGAGTTGTTCATTGTAAATGCCTGTAGTTTTTCATCTTTTGAATGCAATGTATTAATATTTTCTGTCCTCCTGATGGCACTTCAATCACAGTCTTTGAAATGAAATGCAGGAGAAAAGGGGCCTCAGTGTTCCTACTGTTAGAATCCAGGAAACTTCTCAGGTTTCATCTCAAAACTCAGAAAATCCTGAAGAATGGATAGGCTCGGGCAGACTCTGGACTTGTGGCAATTTGAATTTCTAGACAGGTCTAATTTATCAAAGGATAACTGGCTCCTTCCGGCCTCATATCTGTCATACAAGAATCATATATGTTTTTTTCATCTGTCAGGGGAATTAATTGTTTTAGCGACTTGAATTGCATGGTATTTCTTTGTCATTTTAATGGAAGTGAACATATACCTATTTAAGGTGACTGGTTGGCTGAGGAGATGTGAACAGTAGGTATTATTATGAGGGTATCCACCTCTACAAGGAGCCAGATGCAGCCACTAAAGAAATCAGCATCTTTCCTCTTACTGCTGGCCCCACAGGCTTTCCTTTTCCAGTTTTTCAAAAACGATTTGGCAGTGTCCTCCACTAAATGCTGACATTTCTGGATTCAAAGTTTCAGTTGGAGCTAGAATGTGAAAATATTTTCCTAGACCAAACAACCCCCAATCCCTTCTTAAACCGTTAGATTCTTGAGCTTATGTCTGTAGACTTCCTTGCCATTCTCCCTCCCCACCCTTCTAAATTTCTGTCATTCCTGATTCTGTCTCAGCCCTAATTGGTCTCTGATCTTACTCTGGAATTCAGTTTGGGGAAGCACAGGAGCAGGTGTGTTTATCCTGGGCTGTTTCTGTATCCAAACACCATTTCATCAAGACTCACGTGAAGGTTGGTTAAATTGGAGCAGCTCATTGTTTTTCAGTGTTAGAACCATCACATTATGATTGCTCTCTTTATTTTTGGCTCCAGATTCCATGGTGCATTCATTTGGTGGGAGTGGTGGTCTCTCTCCAACTCTTCATTTGAGAGCTGATGTAGTTATGGAGCCACAGCCTTATTCAGAGGACTATGAAATCCACATTAGAAACACTTGTGACCATACCAATGCCTTTTCAACATGAGGTGTTTTTACTCTAAGTTAATTGCAAAAGATGTTATTTTGAGCAGGAGAAGTGGGCATGGTAAATAGACTCTCTGTTAGATATTGGGGATATTAGAAAATATGCTCTTGGTACATGTCCAAGCTATGCTAGGCAACTGGCAAATCATTTAACCATTTAGGAGTTCTCTTTCTCCTTCTTGATATAAAAACAACATGATCAACTCTTGATTATTGAGACTGATGCATTTGAAGGGAGATCCTGGACAAATGAGATCATCACACAGTCCCTTCCATCAGATTTTAGCCATCAATTTTCCCTGTACTCTCCCCACCCCCAATGAACATTTTGTTAGGGACGTTGATAAGTAGTAAAATTGACTATTTGGGTGTTTGCTCCCCTTTCTTCTCCTGCCCACTATCCTCTGTTATGTTTTATGAAGTGAACAATGACATTTTTCCAGTTCCATACATAAAGGCTTTCCCTACTCACATTCCAGTGGCAGCTAGGTGGCACAGCGGATGGAGTGCTGGACCTGGAGTTAGAAAGGCAATTATGTCCAACTCTTTGTCACCCTAATGGGTTTTGTTGTTGTTGTTTGTTTTTGACAAAGATACTGGAGTGGTTGGCCATTTTCTTCTTTAGCTTATTTTGCAGATGAGGAAACTGAGGCAAACAGGGTTAAGTGACTAGCCCAGGGTCACCCAGCTAGTAAGTATCCGAGGCCATATTTGAACTCAGGTCCTCCTGACTCCCAGTCTACCACTCTGTCTACTTTGCCATCTGTCTCACTGACACTATCCTAATGTAAGGCATTATGATTTCATATGTGTATTATTGCAATACCTTCAGCTTGCCTCTGATTCATATTGTAAACCATTGCTAGACTCAATTTCCTAAAGCAATTATTTCCTCACACTGTTCTCCTTCCTAAATTTCACTGATTCCTTATTTCTTACAGAAAAGAATCCAGGATTCTTTCCCTGGCATTTATGGTTGTCGTCAATATGAACCTAACCTACCTTTTCCAGTTTGATCTCAGTCTAGCTGCTAAGGTTTTTGAACCCTTCACTCTGGTCAAATTGGGCTAATTGTTGGCTCCTCAGATATATCAACTGTCACACTATGTTGCTTCTTTTTTTCTTTCAGAGCAGTGGGAAGTGTTAGATTTGATGCTAGAGAACTGGGGTTCATATCTTGGTTCTACCACTTAATTGACTAGGTGACCTTGGGCAAAATACTTCAACTTTTTGGACTTGGTTAGTTTCCTTTTTAAGATAAAAGTTAGGTCAAATGACTGGTAAAGTTTCAGATCTAACTTTACAATTTTAGCATCTTTTAATTGCAGTCTCCTGCCCCCTTCTCTCTACGCATCCAGTATTGCTCATCTTCCAGATAACAGCTTAAATCAGTCCTCTTCAATGAAACTTTCAATAGTCAATTCAACTGACAATAGTCTGTCCTTTCTTAAACTTTTCTGACACAATCACCTAAATCACTTCTGTTAGCTTTTAATTATCCAATGCCTTTTAGATTACTAGTTGATTCATTGCTCTATACCTTGTCTTCCTCTCCCTCTTGAGTGGAATTTCCTTGAGAGTAGGAAGTATATCCAATAATGCTAATGTCCTGTTCACATTCCCATTGAACTTAATTCTTAGAACTGAAATAAAAACAATAATGTGTCCCCCATTCCTTATTCTCCACCACTCCCCAAATAGTTAAGGAATTCTAGGCATTTTAGAAAGCCATCTGACCCTAGGACAAGAAAGTTATCATAATTTATTTCAGGCAGAACACAAGAACTCACTGAAAAAAAAATCCCAATGACGATTTTCTAAGGCAAAATGCCTTCCACACTCAGAGAAAGAAATATGGAAGTCATTTGCAGATTGCAGCAGATCATGTTTGTGTGTGTGTGGGTTTTAGTGTATTATGTTTTGATTTGTTATCCACTTATGTCAGTGCGACTACATAGCATCACTATAGTGAAAATATGCTCAATAGGAAAGTATATGTTGAACCTA
>CM053769.1:702898125-703098709 GCA_028658325.1 Potorous gilbertii | reverse complement strand
GGGGGGATAAAATCTTAATTTTAAGGAAGTGATTGTAGAACATTTATAAATAAATAAAATAAAATAAAAAATTAAAAAAAAAGAAGAAAGTTATCAGACTGTGTATATACCCTTTGACCTAGTTCTACCACTATTGGGTCTCATGTCCTAAAGAAAGCAAAGAAAGAGGAAAAAAAATATTTGTAACTGTTCTTTTATAGCAACAAAGGGGCTAAATAAATTATAGTCTGTGAATCTAATGCAATACTATTATGTTTTAAGAAGTGATGAACTGTTTCAGAGAAAACAGGGAAGAGTTTTTTGAACTGATGGAGAGTAAAGTAATCAGAACCAGAACGCTGATTTATAAAATGGCAACAATGTTACAAAGACAACCAATATTGAAAGACTTAAGAACTTTAAAAAGATTTGAGACTTCAGAAGATTATTTTTTTCATCAAAACCTCCTGCCAGTGAGACAATGAACAGGATGAGATATTATTTGGGGGCAAGGTCAGTGTGGGAATTTGCCTTCCTAGTCTATATACATTGACAAGGATGATTTTCTTTTCTTTTTTCTTTAAAAAAAAACCTATGCTTTTTGGTTTTTCCTTCCTGTGGGGAAGGTTTGATGGAAGGGACAGATTAGAAATGCATGTAAAAATAAACTTAAAAGGATTAGATAATTCTACAAACCAGACAAAGTGTCTCCCCAATAAATGAGAATTAGATCGACTTGTAAAATATTTGAAGAAAATTTTTGAAAGCCCATATGCAAGCTTAAACACATTCTCTTTTGTCATTGGCACTCAAATGGAAAGAAATGCACCATCCCGCCCAATCACCCAGTAAATTGTGAATAAAAACAGATTTCTTTTCCCTTAATTTTTTTCCTTAATCAAATTATTAAATAAATATAAATTATAATTAATCAAATTCCTTAATTAATGAAAACCACTCTGGCCTCCTGAAGGACCTTGAAAGCCATTCTCACCTCAGAAGTTCTCTGTGGCATGTCCCTGTGCCTTTCATCCCGATGACTTCTGGAGAACTCCTCTGCATGCTGCTCATGTGAAAGTGACTGCAGGTTGATCTGCCTGCACTGTTCCTTTGCTGTGAGCATGTGAACAGAACATGAACACCGTCATGAGTGTTGGGCATACAAATACAAAAGTGACACAGTCTCAGCCCCTCATGGCAGTTAGGTGATGCAGTGGACAAAGGCAAGAAGACCTGAGGCTGAGATCCAGCCCGAGATCTTAGCTAGTTGTGTGACCCTGGTGAAGTCACTTAACCTTTGTCTGTCTAGTTTTCCCAACTGGAAAATGAGGTTCACAAAAGCACTGCCTCCTGGAGTTGTTGTGAGGACCACATGAGGTCATACTGGTGAAGTACCTAATACATGTCGTTGTTCTTTAGTGACCCCATTTGAGGTTTTCTAGGCAAAGATAATGGAGTGGTTTGCAATTTCCTTCTCCGGCACTTTTTACAGATGAGGAAATTGCGACAAGTAAGGTTGAGACTTAGCCAGGGTCACACAGTTAGTAGGTATATGAGGCTAGATTTGAATTCAAGAAGATAAGTCTTCCCGATTCCAGGGGCAGCACTCTAACCATTGTACCACCTAGCTGCCCGCTTGATACCTGATATATACTGATCAAATGCTTGTTTTCTTTCCTTCCCCTCTCTCTAATAGAGGGAAACAACACACATAGAGGAGTGGTGATCAGGAAAATTTCTCTTGGTCTAGGGAGTCATGGGATTTTCACAATGACCTTTCTAGAGCAACGGTATTACTCATTTGATTGTTCCTACAACAAGAGTAGGGCAAGGTGGGGGGTGTTGGATAGCTGGTGGGGCAGGTGGAAAGACGGGGTGGGCTAACACTCTGACCCTTTTGAGGGGAACCAGGGTAGGTGTGGTGTTACAACCATGTTTTGACTCCTGAAGCTCACAAATTAAAGGTGTGGGAGGGCTCCCATAACAGGATAGAGAATAATATATGAAAATGACCAACTTGTGGAGTTGCTATCAGGGGCTCCAGAAATGAACCAGGAATACGATGTTAGAAAGACCATGTTTGTCATACATGCTTTGAATTGTTGATACATAGTCATTGCTCAATAGCAGAAGAGCTTCTGTCTAGGAACCATGTATTTTTGTTGCCCCTTAAAGAGAGCCTCTGGATGCTAAGGTATAATAAAATCCCAAGATTTAGGAAAATCACAGATAACCCTTTTTGAATAACTGATTTCTAAGAGTGGTTAGATTGTAAATATGACATACATTTGATTTCTGCAATCAAGATTGGACCTGGCATATGGAGAGAAAGCAGACACAATGGTATTCATGAATTCCCCAAGCTAATAGGCTCCCCCTGAATTTGTTTTCAACAATCACCATGGTGTGTATTTTAACATTAATTTTGTGTGAGGAAGTAGCTAGAGTTTGGTTAAAAATACATATAAAGAAGACCTAAGTACTTTTGCGTTTTAGTGTCAGACCTTGAAAATAATGTAGTCAGTTTTGGAGATGTGAATTTCTTTTCAAATTGCATCCAAAGTTGACAACTTGCATACAAGTTTCATTCCAGAGCACTTTGAAAAGGCTCGATGAAACACCTCGAACCAGAGGCTATAATAGAAAAAGCAATTCAACCTTAAATGAAGATGATGAGGATGGTGCTATACCGCTGAAACAGTGAGTGAGTTTAATGCCTGGGAGAGATTGCGTAAGGATTCATCTAAGATTTTCTTTTCACTGCATTTACATGAACTACCTTTGATTGAAATTAGGGGTACAGGTCTCAGGAGGAATGGCATGTGTTGTACATTTTTATCAGTTCATTGACATTCTATTTCTAATTAATCCCTTCTCTCCTCCCCTTCCCTGAGGCTTTGGGGGGAGAGTAAAATAAAGTGAACATTTCTTGCAATAGTTAAAGATTAGGTTTCAAATCCTGGCTTATTTGTAACTGCAGCGTTTTAGATTTGGTTTTGGTTTTTTTGCTGTTTTCCTGTGTGCAAGGGTCAGTCTTAATATGTCGTTCTGCCACATGTGCATTCTTAGATATAGTTTGCAACAGGTAAAATCCTGCTATCGTGAAAGACCAGCACAGGAATTTGATTTTTGGTGCCAGAATTTGATTATGTAGATGCTTGCTTGAAGTGAAGGGACTGTCAGCTGGATAAATTTCAGTTTCAATAAAGGTTTTCCTTATAATGCTGTCTGCCACATATTTACCTTCTCAGTTGTTCCATGTTCCTTACATTGTCTTGGTCCTTGACCTATCACCCTGATAAGGGAAACATGGCACCATTGTTTTGGCCACTTGACTTTTCCAATTGAATCCAAAGTTAGCTTACATTCTGTGTTTCTCAGCTAAGGTTTTGGCAAGAGGGGTCTCAGGATGCTGCTGCTGCTAATAATTAATATTATAATAATAATAAATAACATTTATACAGCACTAATCTTGTGCCGGGCAGTGTGTTAAGCTCGTTTTACAAATATTATCTAATTTAATGCTCAGAACAACCCTGGGAGGGAGGTATCATGATTCCCATTTTGCTGATGAGGAGACAGAGGCAAACAGGTAAAATGACTTGCCCAGGATCACTCAGCTGGTGAGTGTTTGAGGCTGGATCATACATAGAGGGCCATCCTTGAAGTCAGAGAGCACTGAGCGGAAGCTCTCCTTCTGACATATAATTGTTGTGTGACCATCAATTAACCTCTCAGTCTCCTGGAGGCTTTCTGGGACCACCCCTTACAGATGATATCTGAGCTATATTGGGATAGGGAGACCATCCTATGCTGCTAAAATAACAGGTCTCCTCTCCCTGCCTACATAAAAAAAGATTTGAGTAAATAACCACACATTTGTTATGCACCTGCTATATGTCTGGAACCATGCTATGTGCTGGGGACATAAACAATTCCCATTCTAAACGAGTTTATATAATCCAACTGAATTGGATATCACCTGGAGTCTTTCTATTTCATCATCTAAGTTGGTAATAAGAGTCACAACGGTTGTACTGGAACTATATTCTAAGGGCAATAGTGAGCCGCTGAGGAGCCTTTTTGGTGTTCATGCTCTAGCTAGGTACAATGTATTTTCATTGGTCCGCCATTGAGAAGGAAATATAAAGAAAGCTGCCTTGTGTGGTAGCCAAGTTTAAAACATGAGCTTAGGTAGCACTCAGTGAAATAAAAAGATTTTAGGCATAGGCTCATGCCATGACCAGCATATATATGTGTTGTTTGAGGGCCAAGCCGGATAAATTCAGGGAGTCTGCTTCTTAGGATGGCCATCAGGTAATGCTGTCAGTTTTGATCATAGCAGCTAGTGGAGTGAATCTATTGAAAACAGAGGGCTTTGTATTTTTATCAGCACAGAGGCTCCCACGCTCAGTAGCAATCAGGGATCCTTTAAATATCAAAATAAACTGCATTTTCGGGATTCTAGAATTCTCTGCTTGGGGGCTGGTGGGGGTGAAGCATTTGGCCATTTCTACCATTTTTCATAATTCTATATATTTAGTGTGGTGGATGGTATATGTGCAGGAGAGGCAAGGTCAAGATTGGAGTGCCAGTGCCAGTTATCCCAAATACAAAGAGTTGATCCACTTTCCATCATGTTTGAAATGGCCTCCCAGCCTCCACCTGGCCTCATCTGCCATATTGTTTCTACTCTGCTGTGGCTCTGAACCTTGAAGTGTTCAATAGTTTGCAACTTCTTTGACTGGGCAAATGTTTACTGAATGTAATCTATGGGCAGCTAGGTGACACAATGGAAAGAGTTGGTCTAGAGTCAAGAAGACTCCTCTTCCTGAGTTCAAATCTAGCATCAGATACTTACTAACTATGTAACCCTGAGCAAATCATTTAAACCTGTTGGCCTCAGTTTCCTCCTCTGTAAAATGAGTTGAAGAAGGAAATGGAAAACCGCTCCAGTCTCTTTGCCAAGAAAACCCCAAATGGGGTCATGAAGAGTTGTTTCATGCCTGAAACCGCTGACCATCACCAACAAAGCTATGGAATTGCACTCTGGAATACAAACTAAAAAAGCATCTTGTTTTGGAAGGGGCAGACAAGGCTCTCTGGAATAGTGAATTAGAAAGGCAGAGTTTTGGGGAGAAAGAAGGCTCTAATGGTTTGTTGGAATCAGATGGTGTAGAGCTAGGAATGGGGCAGCACTCTGGTCTTGATCGCTTTATTAAACGGGGAGCCCCTGAAGGTGCTCCCCTTCTGTTCCTAAGAGCCTGTGACTCTTCATTGTAATCTGGAAGGAGCAGACAGAGATTTAGAGGAGGAGGGGGGAGAAGAGATCAGAGGGTTTGTAATATGATATTATTAATTATTGTTGACATTATAGATCTAAATCATGTTAAGAAATATGCTATCAATGACTAGGCCAGAATCCCATTGTTTCATGAACTCTTTAGTCCTCTGATCCTTCCCTGGCTCTCGTCCCCTTCCTCTTTGTACGACAATTACTAGGCGGTCCTTTACTTACAATTTCATTTCTGCCTATGTAGTGACTATAGAGATCGGCTTTTGGCACCTGTCATTATGGGCTTCCCATTCAGGGCTTGAACAGTGAAAACCTGTCCTACAACTTCGTTGTACTGAAATTAGCTTGATCTCTGTCAGCCAGAACTGGTTCGGAGATGCTGGATATTAACGTTTACATGCTGCTTTCTCTAGAAGCTAACTAAAAATGACGGTCCGTGCCTTCGACCAATGTGGCAGAGCACATGTCACGTGATCTTATTGATGTGCTCATCCATATCACACATACAGACAAACCCCCAGAATTCTCACCTGCCGTTTTTGGTTGTTTCTTCTGAAAATTGGTATTCAAAATCGGTCTCCATCCTTTTATTTATGTGAATTCTTACTGAAGCTCTGCTGCTGTGTCTTGATACTTCTCACCACTGTTATTTAAATCTTCTCAAATGAAACTGTGCACACATCCTTCAACAAACATAGCGGCCACTTGATCAAAGAAAATAATGGCCCATGTGGTCCTTAAACAGTGAATGAATAAAGGATTGTTAAATGCTTATTATATGAAAAGTGCCTGGCATATAAAAAGTTTCTTGTCCTCAGGGATCTTACATTCTAATGGTAGAGACAACACATAAGAGAAACTAGGTATTGTGTGTCTGTGTATGAATTTCTAACCACAGCACATGTGTGCACATGTGTGTCATACTGTTCTGATGGTATAACTTTATATACATTATATATATACATATACACATTATATATACACATATGCATTGTACATTCTATATACATTATACAGATATATGTCTATATTTATATATGAATATATGCCTATATACATCATATTTATATATGTGCATTATATATACATTCATTACATTATACACACACGTGTACATACATATATATATACACACATATATTAATAACGTCTACGTAAAAGGTGTTTGAATTCAGCACGTCTTTGGTTTTGACTCAGAAAAATCTGGATCTTCCATATCCAGCGGTGCAGAGAGATGGATATTGACACTGAGACTTTTCCCAGCTCTCTTCTCTTTCTCTTTTCTTATAAACTTCATCAGACCTGATATAGCTTATATCGGTTCATTCACCTGTATTTCCAAAGCAATCATCCATTGCTACCTGTCTGTCAAGGGTTTTCAGAGGATATTGTTTCTGCAGGCAGGTCCATTTTCTCATTAATATAGCTGTTAAGGAGCCAGCCTTCCAGAAACATCAAACAGTGTACTCTGCAATCACTCCTTTCTGTGCTGGTACAGAAAAATATAACATTCTTCGCCAGGGTCTTTGGCCCTGTGCCAGCCTAAGGCCTGCCTCTCCTATCATACTTCTCACTAATGCCTTTTGATAATTGCACTAACATTTCTTGATAATGCCTACAGTATGTCACAAGGCTGACTGTTTGGTATTATGTTTGGAAGGAGGGACATAAACTTAATGGTCCTTCATGTCAGATCCTTTGGTGAGCCATGTGTATCCACAGAGGAATTTCGGTGATGGTTTGAATTAAGTTTTCTGTCATTTTCTGGGAACCATATGGAAAATGAGCTTGCCAGTGTGGCCTGCACTGCTCCTCGTTTTGTAACTCCCAGGTAGGGCCAGTTGTTCTCAATGTTTAAGAGAGTTTGGAGTCAAACTGCCAGGCTTTATTTGTTATGCTTCTCTGAGCATGACCTTTATCCCTGTTCTTTGCTGAGTTATCTCCTTCTTAAGTTGATTTCTTTTGGAATGCTTTTGAGCTGGCTGAAGTGTCCCTTCATCAGGGGTTGACAGAGCCTTCATCATCACTCCCTGTCTGCTTTCATCCTCTCATTGTGGAAAACTTTCCTTCAGTTGCCTGAAATTGAATGCTGGTGAGAGACCTGGCATTTGTTGGAAACGACTGATCCAAATCATCCTTAATTTTTTCTTCCCCTTGACTTTTCTAATTGCTGTATGCATTCTATCAGGGTTTGATAGAATTACTCACCTCTTCTTTATTTGGGGCATATCCTACTTTTGAAAACTTTAGTCACCTGTTCCTACTTTGATCTAGTGAGTTCCTGAAGCATGGCAACCAGCATCACTTGTATGTCTGGGGTAATGTAGGTTGGAGTCAGACCTGGGCAGGCATCTCTACCCTTTTCTGTGATAACTATCAAAGAAATCTGTTCTGAGTCACTGTCTGTGCCCGGGGCACTGTGCCCACCCATTAGTGGGCCCTTGTGGAACCATTCAGTGCAACAAAGGGGAGGTTTCTTTTTCCCAACTGAAGGTCATTGACCCACAGGGAAAAAGAAAAGGTAATTAAGGGTCTTGTACAAATAAGGAAAATTTAGGGTTATTTATCATATTATAATGATACTTATTAATAAAATATAAACATGTTAGAAATGAAGAATGGGAAACATAAACTCTTATTCAGTACTTGTGAGTTTGGGGGCAGGCAAGGGAAAAGGAAGATAGACCTGGGTGGCCAAAGGTGAGGGGGCTGGCAAGACATTGAAAAAAAGCCAGAAGGTGAGGAAAGTTAGGAAGAGGAGGAGAAGGAATGTGGGGGATGGGGGGCAAGGAGAGAGACAACCAGCATCTGGGGCAGGCACTGGGGTTTCAGAGAGAAAAGAAAAGAGTCGCTTTCCTTAAAGAAGTTACGTTCTACGGGTCACGCCGAGTTGTAGAGACAGAGATTAAAGACAGCCAAGGGGAGGCACAAGGAGAAATGCATGCAGGTGCAATCTGTCTACTGTCACAGGGGACACAGGACAAAGAGTGCTGAGCTTGGAGTCAGGAAGATCCAGGTTGGCGTCTTGCCTTCAACTCTTCAGCTGTGTGACTCTGGGCAAGTCACATAATCTCTCTGCGCTTTACTTGGCTCTTTTGTAATATGGAGATAAAATAGCACCTACCTCAAATGAGATAATATATCTGTCAGGTGATCTGCAAACTTTAAAGCACCGTATAAATGCTAGCTATTATTACTAAGCAAATGCTCCACTTTTAACCCTTTCAGGAGGTTTCTTGTAAAGACATTTATAGCTGTGTTGTAGTGATGTAGCAGTTGACCTAGCTAGGAAGACTCTGCCCGAGAGCTTGTCCCTGAATACAAGGAGAAATTGTCCAGAGCCTATCTGTTCAGTAGAGTAGAAGTATTCTGTCATTTCACTTTCTATCTGTTTTCACTTGAGTGAAAGAGTAGTCATCCATATTACACAATTGTGTCTGTGAGTTTGTCAATGTGAATATTCCCTTTAATAGTCATGTCTATAGCCCATACATGTCTATAGCCCATACATGTCTACCTGTATTATATGGCTCTCATCTGTGTTCTCCTCTAAGTTTCTCATTAAAAGTCCATTCAACATCTGGGATCATCCTCATGTCCTCTTTTCCTTGTGTGGATACCAATGGAACATGTGTTAGTTCAAGAAACTCTGAGGGTCTTCTCCTCCCTAATTGATCCTTTTATGAAGGCAAAATAGGCCATCTTTCACCTCAATTCTTACCTAGCCTTTAGCTACTGAATGGCTGTTGCCTCAGACAAACCTGGAAAAGACCTTAGCTTATAAAGGGCAAGGTCTCTCATTGCATCTGGGGTCAAATCCAGTCATCCTGACCTTTATCTTGCCACTGGAATCCAGTGACCCTGGAGGAGAGAATAAGGCTAAATATTTTGCACAGCTCTGCCTCACTTAAATCCAATTCACTTATAAGTAAATAATACTATTCGCTAAATAATAAATAATCTTTATTCCCTTATGTCACATTGTCATGACATCACCTTCCTGATGGCATTGGTCCTCTTCAGGAGCAGAGTATGATCTACAACAGTTGGTTAGCCTGCTCTTGCTACAAGACTGGCTCTTTTTTGTCTTCCCCACATTCATTTTTTCATTATGTCTTTTATACCAATTTCCCCTCACAATTCCTTTTTGTAATGTCTGCCATTAGCTCTCCCCTTTGGGTGACCTTCAACTTTGGCTCTTTGGAGACTGTGAAGTGCCATGATTTTTATTTGTGTAGCATCAGTAGAAGAATATTGATGGTACAGGCAGTCATGGCCCAAACATGGAGAGGAACTGAAGCCAATTTTGGTATAATAAACTTAGGGCTTCATTTCAATTCTTCATTCATCCAAAAGGATTTGTACACTTCCATAGGTATATAGGGAACTAGACTAGTAAACAGAGAGAAGTCTATTAGGCATAAAAATGCAGTATTCAAAATTCAAACTGATCCTAAGACTTTTAAAACTTTTATAGATAATTCATAAAGTGAGAATAAAGCCAGCTCTAGGAAATGATAGGATGCCTATAAAATCATAGTTCATTTTATATCAGAAACAAATTTAATGTAGTTTATAGATTTCCATCATAAAATTCAAGAACACAGCTCCTAGAATCTAGTTATGGAATAACCACGGACTGGTTACGGAGGCCTGCATGAATCAAATCCCTTTGCAGGGGCAGGGTAGGAGGAATCCTCCAAAGCCTTTTGAATCTTAACATTTAGACCAGTTTTCTCTACATAGTAGGTACTTAATACATATGTTTGAATATGGAACTTTTAATTTCTCCCACTGCTTTTCCCCCTTGTATCATTCCTGGGGAGTCTGAAACTGTGCGTAACGATCAGCGTAAGTTAGTGCTGGATTTAGAATGAGATGAATTGGATTGGGATCTAGCTTTTGCGGTTTGCTGCCTATGTGAAGACATTTCCCTTCTCATCAGTGTTTTCATTCATAAAATGAGGGAATCCAACTAAATGACCTATGAGACCTTTCCCACTCTTCATCCTATGATTATAAGGAATCAATTCAAATCATATAAAAGTGAGCAGTTGAGTTCCCGAGGCCCGTATCATTTCCTTCTTCCTCCTCCTTCCTCCTCCATGAAGAAATTGAAAAGTTTCTCCAAACTTAGGAGTTTTCATTATTCTTCCTAAATGACTGCAGTATGTTATTTACAGAATCTCCTTTTTCGTTCTGTTAAGAGAACTCACAACCTTTATGCATTATTTTAAGTGTGTTCCATTAGCTGTTGTGTTTATAAAAAAGGCAGACAAAGCAAAAAACAAAGGAAGAATTCAAAGGCTGGAAGTCTTTCAGCAAGTTCTGTTTCTCTTGCAAATCATAGCAAATTCTTTTTTTTTTTTGAACAGTTATTATCTTGTGATATGCATACTTAATACTCTAGCCATTAAGGTTTTTTTTTTAAATAGGTAAATAATCATTGGATGTTAATTAGGCAGTGACCATTGGAAATTTCAAAGAATTTGATGACAAGAAGCAAATAGGACAATGATACACAAAACTTCATACCGTCTTTTGTCTTTGTTCACTTTCCCTTGGGTAACTGTTCGTCCATTTAAATTGGAATCTGCCATTATTTAACTCAGAGTGAATGATCTCCAGTTTGCTGTGATATAAGGGAAGGGATAAATGGACAAAGAAATTCTGGCCAATGGTGATGATACAATTGTCGTAGTGGTTATTCATGACTGGTTGAGCTCTTCCTTCCTTTTTCCTGCTTTTCTCCTTCTCTGCAGGCATTTGCTCAGTGAAACATTCTTAGCCTTATTGTGATCTCTTGTTCTCTGTATCTCTCTCAATCCCGTGGACAATATTGCCACACCATATGCATGTCTGAACCTAATTACACAGCTCTGATGGCTCGCATGCTCAGTTACTTTGGGAGCAGTCTTCAGTTTGAGATGAGTCAGAATGTGCGTGGAACATATGAAGGCCATTCACCAGGGACTCAGCCCCTCCTCCCCCTTCATCCTGCTATTCTAAGTCCAATCTTGGCTTGAGGACCTTATTGTCTATACCAGAGAAAGCCTATCTCAACCCAGTGACAACCTATGAATAACTATGAAATTCCTTTTGGGGGGGGCAGGATTGGTGACCCTCATCTATTTTTAATTCATTCTGCTATCTCCAGCAGTATTTTGATTATAGTGAGAGCAGTTGGTCAATGCTAAAGTCCAAGTTTAGTTAAGAACCCCACTGGTAATCCTAAGACTTCATTATTTTTCCTTATCAATGTGGATTGAGTTTTCAAAAATGTGCCTCATTTGAATTTGTTTTGTGTGTGGGGAGGCACTGTGGTATAGTGGAAAGATCATACCTTCTGGAGTACGAGGACCTGGGTTTAGATTCCACCTTTGATGCCTTACAACCCTGATCACTATGAGAAAGTCACTTTCCTTCCTAAGGGTTAAACTGGGTTTGCTTCTAAGGCCCCAGCCCACTCTAGATCTAGGTTGGTATAAAGGAAAGTGATGCTCAGTCACTCAGCTTTCAGGAAGATCATCTGGGGCTCCCTAAACATGGGATTGCCTCAAAAAATTTTGTTGAACAACTGACATACACAGGTTTCTGTAGTGATCATTGAGGTATGAAAAAGGATAAAATAGGATGTGATCTTCACTTTCAAGAAGGCTGACACTTAGTAGGACTGGATTGAAGGTGTATATGTCACTGTAAAATAAAAGTGAATAGAATTGGAAATGACCTTAGATGTTGTCTAGTCAGGAAGACCTAAATTCAAATCTTGCCTCTGGTATATAATGGCTTGTAACCTTGGACCATCACTTAACCTCTCAGTGCTGAGGCAGCTCAATTGAGCAATAAATAGTGGCGTAACATCTGCTGATCGCTCCAGCTTCCACACTGGGAATTTCCCTACATAGATGATGTCACAAGTTTAGACACTCTTCCCCCAGGATGTTGTAAGATAGGATATCTATCTAAATAAAATAAGATGTGGGGATTTGCAATAAATTTGAGGCAATAGAATCTGCTAGGGGAAAAAGAGGTATTATATGTTTTAGGCTGTGCCTAAAGGATAAATAAAGGTAAAGGATAAATAAAGGTAAAGGATAGGAACCATAGGAAATGTTTTGGGAAGGAGAAATAGATTACAATTCACTTTGGGGTATGACCCCGGACAAGTTACTTAATCCCATGCCTCAGTTTCCTCATCTGTAAAATGAACAGGAGAAAGAAATGGCAAACCACTTCAATATCTTTGCCAGGAAAACCAGACATGGGGTCATGGAGAGTTGGACAGGACTGAAAAATTAACAGCAACAACTAATCACCTCAATCAACCAGATGGCATTTCTGAATTACCTACTTAATGCTAGGTACCCTGCTAAGTGCTGGGGATACAAAGACAGGTGAAAAACGGGGTCTGCTCTCAAGGAATTAGATGGAGGAGACAACATGCAGACAGCTATGTAGGAAAAGATATATATTGGACGAATTGAGGAAAGATACAAAAATTAAGGACTGGGAAAGACTTCTTGCAGAATATAGGGCTTGAAGGAAGTCAAAGGAACTAGGAGGCAGAGATGAGGCAGGATAACATTCCAGGTATGAGAGATAACCATTGCAAACATTTGCTGTGGGTGGGAAGATGGAGGTGGGCGGGGTAGGGGGAAAGTAGTGGGGTGGGGTTTGTGTTTGAGGAGCAGCAAGAAGGAGAATTCCTGGATTGGAGATTGTGTACAGGGATGAGTGAGGTATAAGATGTCTGAAAAGGAAGGAGAGGGCCAAGTCTCCATACTCTTTATTGTTTTGATACAAGGAAGCCACTGTCCTTTGGTTGCAGATATGGAAACTGAGACTAGTGTCTTGCCCAAAGTCACATGGTTATAAAAAGTCAGGACCAGAACACACATTTTGTGGCCCCTGCTCCAGTATTTTCCCACCATATACCAATATTCCTTATAGTACTTAGAAAGACACATAATGACATGATTGCTTCAGATCCCACACGTGAGTTTGTGTTAGAACAAAAAAGACCTTTTTTCCCAACTCCCAATTCAATCTTTTTTCTTTATTTCTTCTCATGAGAGTATAATGGAGAAAGGTTCTGACATCTTATCCTTGCTGAATTCTGCAAGTGATGGTGGGAGGTCGGGGAGGATGACCAGGGAGGAAGGATTGTGATTTCAGGTTGAAAAGTCAGTCTAACATGTCTTCCAATTTTAATAGATCCTTTGCAAAAGTCATTTTGGGAAAATAATCTCCAGGCATGAGGCAATGATACATTGTGGTTACAACAGCTAGAGTCAGGGCAGGACCATAAATTCTGAATGCTGGTGTTCCTTTCACATCCTCTGACTCACTCCAGGACTTTGAATAGATTACGTCATTGCTCCTGCCACACCTGTGCCTCTAGCACAAGAATCTCCTTTCTTTTGGTTCTTCCAGTCTGGGATCTCAGGAGTCTGTGCCCTGGTGCTCCTGCCTTGAAAGTCATCAGCTGGGGCCACTCGCCCATATGTTAGTGTCCGTCCTTTTATGCCGGGTTACATTTAGTTTCTTTTCTCTCTGGCTTTTCCCTTTGATAAATTGGGACAAGCCCATGCCTCTCAAGCTGAATAGTCGGGGCATTTCATAAAAAAGCTTTGATTTCTTTGCTTTGGAATTTCCTAAATTTTAGAAGAAAAGCAGAGATCCTCCCCAAGTTGCTGCTTTCCCTGGGGTCTAATCCTTTGCGTATCTTTGTAAAATGGTTTTAAGTGTATATGTTAGTTCTTAAAGTATACATTCTGGACCCTCACATTAAAATAAAAAAATCTGGAAAAGCCCTTTTTGCCTCGTTTTACTAAAGAGTCCCTTAACAATGAAGGATCCCCTACATTCCTGTGGGTCTTCTGACATGCAACGGCTGCCTTATCAATGTTTGCATCTCTGTTCTGGCGAATAATGTTCTTCCGTAGATGTTCATTTTAATCTTTTGTAATTTAAAGGAGATTAAACTGTTTCTAGTAACTAATGAGACTTTAGTGTGGCATTCCACTTTCATTATCATTCCTTTTTCACATAAGAAATGGAATGATTATAGATAGATATAGATATACAAATATAATGCTCACATTACATATATACATATACATTACATATGTGTGTGCATGTACTCATGCATATATGTGTGTGTGTGCGTACACAGCAAGAGGTAGGGAAATGAGAAAAATACTGCAGGGCTTTGCCCTAACTAGTGTTTTAATGGGCGTGCATCCAACAGACTAATGGATTAGGCTGCCAAGCAATTGGAGTCAACCTGTTAGTTACAAATTTTTGTTACGAAAAATTTAACACCCATGGCAGAACTGCAAAGAATTCACCAAGTAGCCTCAGATGCATTCTTTCCTTGCTGGCAATTGCTCTTATAGGACAGTTTAATTGGTATGAGATACTGTCCAGGACTCTCCTTTTTCTCTAGAGAATGGCTCTTAAGGGTTACCATTTTCCTAATGCTTTACAAACCTGTACTACAAATCTAAAACACGTTGTATTTCTTATTAGCATCACACATCATCAGATTGTTATAAAGTAATTGCTAATTCTTTCTGGCATTTTTTTATCCTACAGTTTCTCTGATCAGTCTTCATTTCGAGAAGTTGGCTATAACAGACAAAAAATAATTTCTTAAACTGAATTCTTGCCATCAGCTACTTCTTTTACATGTCACTATTATGTTGATTTCATTAATGCTATTTTTGGTAACCTTTTAAAGTCAGAAAAGATATAGCAAATTCCCTTCAAATTTTAATGGTCAGTTTTCTTTAAAACAAAAAATAAAGGGGGAATTAGACTCACTCTAAAGGTACTGGAAGCCTTTAAATAAAAAGAATGTGGCTTTTAGGAAAGGAGAAAAGCAGATTGTGTGTGTGTGTGTGTGTGTGTGTGTGTGTGTGTGTGTGATGCTTAAAATAGGAAAGGAACATACTGGCAAATCTTTTAAAAAGAAAATTTCACTACTGGGTAACGTAGTACAATGAATGGCAGCTGGCTACCTGCTGTGTCTTTTGCAGGTACTGAAGAGTTTCATTATAGAGCCCTTGAAAGGGGCCTCCCTGTGCAGTTTAGAACCAAATGTCACCTACATTTTCTCAAACCTATTTCCCATGATTTTCCTTTTGGAAAGTATTGGACAATAGGATAAAAGAGAGAGGATAGTACTCTGTTTGGAATGAGGAATCTGGTTGGGACAATTGTCCTTTTTAATAAGAGTGTAGCACAATTCCTGATCTCATCTCAGATCACCAAACATTTATTGGGTATCTTGCTATAGTTCAAGGACAGACCTAAAGAATTGTGATATGGGGCAGGGATAAATATTGCTAAGGAAGTGTTGTGTGTGTGTGTGTGTGTGGGCTAGGGGGCACTGTGGGGCAAGAGAGTGGTATCCTGACTCTTGACACCTTTCAGGTTTCTATGGTTGAAGCTGCAATGTTTCCCCTGAGTTCTTGGTAATAATGTTCAGTCATCTTGAAGGCTTCCTTGTGCCTAGCCTGTTACTGATATATAATGCCCGTTCTGGGAGTGGGGATGGAATGCTGTTAAAACTGGACAACCTCAGGCACTGTAATTCCACTTTTGACTCTGGTAAACAATTGAATCTGACTTCTCTCCTGCAACTTCAACAGAGAGTACTTAAATGACTCCTTCTGCCCTGGATGAACTCTGTCTTAAGATGCTGAAGAAATTTGCAGAGATGCCGCTATCAGCAAGCAACCTCTAGAAAACAAACAGACCCTGTAGAGAGGAACAGGTGTCACAGTGCCAGTGATGTACCAAGAATGTCCCTGATTTTTTTTTTTAAGAAAAGTTGGATCCTGCAAATTATAGGTTGGTGAGCAATTCCTGGCAAAATCCTAAAATATTTTTAAAAGGTTTGTAAACACTTAGAAACAGATGTAGTAATCACCACAAGTCAGCATGTATCCATCAAGCCACAATAGACTAAACTTATTTTCTTTTTTGATGGCATTATTAGATTTAGCATTCTTTTACGGTACTCTCTCATTTCAAATGTGTTTGACTCTTCTATGACACCATTTGGGATTTTCTTGGCAGAGATACTGGGGTGGTTTGCCATTTCCTTCTCCAGTTCATTTGACAGATGAGGAAATTGAGGCAAACAGGGTAAAGTGATTTGCCCAGGGTCACACAGCCAGTGAGTGTTTGAGGCTGGATTTGAACTCAGGAAGAAGAGTCTCCTGACTCCTGGCTGGGTACTTTATCCACTTCACCACCTAGCTGCCCTCATTAGGTTGCATTAATTAAAGTGTACAGAATATGGGAGTTTCTGTCCCTCTTACGTTATATGGGAATTTTGTTTTCAGTTCTGGCACCATATTTTAGAAGAGATATTGATAAAGGAAAATATTCTAGAGGAAGGCAAGAAGGGTGTGAGAAAATTCAAACCCAAACCCTATAAGGTTTATTTGAAGGAATTGGAAATGGTTAGTCTACATATATGATAACTTGTATGAGAAGAGTTGTTTCATGGAAGACGGATTAGATGTGTTTTGTCTGGACCTGAGTACAGAATTAGAAGCAATAAGTAGCAATTGCACTTGAGTTATTTCAGTTCAAAATAAAGGAAAACATTTTTTAGCAATTAGAGCTACCTAAAAATAGAATGGATTGCCTTAATAATCACAATTGCTAGCATTTATATAGTGCCTACCAGGTGCCAGGCGCTGTGATAAAAATACTTTACAAATAACCCACTTAATCCTCACAACAGAATAAGTGCTGTTACTATTCCCATTTTACAGAGGAGGAAATGGAGGCAAACAGAAGTTAAGTGACTTACCTAAGACCACACATCAAACAAGTGTCTGAGTTCAGATTTGAACTGGAGTCTTCCTGACTCCAGGCCTACCACTCTCTCCAATGAGTTCTCTGATGCTGGAGGTCTTCAAATAGAAACACTAAAGAGTTGATTTGGGGGGCTGTTCCAAAGCAGATTCCTATTCAAGAATAGCATGATGGGCTGGCCATTTCAAATTCTGGGATGCTACATAAAACTGGCAATGATAGTTCCAGTTCAAGGAGTGCTATTGCTTCCCTCTAAAGAGATAACATTACACTTCACAATTGAATGCCATCTTCTTGAGAGGAAGTGTGATATAGTGGGTAGAGAGCTGGCTCTAGGATGAGAAAGACATAGGTTTAAGTTCTGCCTCTTATACAAAAGTCTAGTGCAACCCTTTTTAAGTCACCTGATCCCTCAGTTTCCCCATGCCCTTCTCTAAGATCACACTGGAGCAGAGTGGCTAATCTGCCTTGGTAGAGGGAGCCCTTACCTGGGTATTCCCTAGGCTAAGGGAAGCACAGAGAGTAGTACAAGCAAGCAAACAAGCCAGGCTCTTGTGATGATAGTCTAAAGACAAGTCCTTGTATTAATTATACCACCAAGTACAGAACATTGGTGTCTTTTCCTCATGTTGATTAGCACATTTCATTCAATCTATTAGCAAACAATACATTCTAGGCTTCTGGGCTTGGTGCTGAAGTTATAAGTAGGAAAAATGAATCAGTTTCTACTTCTAAGAAACTGTAGGGATCAGGCAGGTAAGACTTGATGGAGAAGGTGCTGCTCTGTTGGGTTTTGAAGAAAGAAGGGTATTCAGTTAGGAAGAGATGAGGAAGGGCATTGCAGACCTGGTGCCCAACCAAGAAAGATTAGAAGAAGGATGTGTAGAGGGGGGAAATAATGAATTCTGATTGAGACATATGATATTTAGGGTGTCTTTGGGACTTTTATTTGAAGTGTCTAACAAGCCATCACTTATTCTGGACTGAAGCTTGGAAGAAACTAGGGCTGGAAGTATGGATTTGTGAGTTACCTTTGTATAAATAAGAAAGAAAAATTCATGGGAACTGATGAGGTCCCCAAGAAAAAGTATGTAGAAAGAGAAGAGGAAAGGGCTCTGAACAAAGCGTCAGCACTAGGAGGCAGGATTTGGATGATGAACCAGCTGAAAAGACTGAGCAGGAACAGTCTGATGGGAAGAAAAGGAGAGAGCAATATCATGAAACCCAAAGTGGAGAGAATACCCAAGATGATTCATTTGAGGAAGAGTGACATTTGAGGTTAATGTTCCGAGACATCTTCTACTGTGGTTTCCAAATTATGCTGTGCTGTGTCCCAGGCCAATATTAATAGGTCTGTGGCCTTGGCACCATCACTGAATGTTAAAAATTCAAATAATTTATTTTACTGTTAACATATTACCAAGGAGAAAATAAGAGCTACATACATACATGTGTTGTGTTTGTCCTTCACTCTCAAAGAGGACCATGATGTCAAGATGATGACATGACTTGCACTTGACTTGATTTGAGTGAGGGAGGGTTGTGCAAGGTCATCAGCCTCACTTTCTCCTCCAGGGCCATCTGGGTCTAGTGACCTGCTACCACATGCATATGTATGCATGCATCTGAAGCCTAGAATTGATTCAGATATTGAAAAAACTGTAGCTACTATTAATAATTGTAGTTATTATTAACTCAGACACTAACTGTGTGACTTTGGCAAGTCACTTAAGCTGTTTACCTCAGTTTCCTCCTCTGTAAAATGACCTGGAGCAGGAAATAGCAAACCACTCCTGTGTCTTTGCCAAGAAAACCTCAACAGGGGTCATAAAGAGTTGGACATTACTGAATAACGGAAATGATATTAATGACCGTAGCCGCTGACAGTTTGCACCTAGAGCTGTTGTGAGCATCAAATAAAATAATGTTTGTAAAGTGCCTAGCACCGTGTTTGCGACATAATCAGTGTGATAGAAATGTTTGCTACTACTTCCGCTGGTGCTGCAGCTACTCCTTGGGTGCACGACAAGCTCAGATCAATTGAGTTTCAATATAGATAGCCCCATACCTGCCTTTCCAGCTCTGCGTGGGCTACTGACCTCTCGCTTCATCCTGCTGAGTTCTGACCTTCTTGGTGACTGTCCTAAATGATTTGTTGTTCAGGCATTTCAGGCATGTCCAACTCTTTAAGACCCCATTGAGGGTTTTCTTGGCAAAGATACTAGAGTGGATTGCAATTTCCTTTTCCATCTCATTTTACAGATGAGGAAACTAAGGCAGAGTTAAGTCACATGTCTAGAAAATGTCTGAGGTCAGATTTGAACTCAGAAAGATGAGTTTTCCTGACTGCAGGCCCAGTGCTCTGTATCCTATGCCATCTAGCTTCCTCTCCAACTCATATGATTCATCTATTTTCTTTCATTCTTGTTATGGGATCTGGCCAACATCTCTTGCAGTAACTTGTCTCTGTTACATCTGCCATCCCTGATTCCTTTTATTTTTTTGAAGCTCTCTGATATTTATGTGATTACAAAGGAGGTTATAGCCTTCATTTTCTTGCACAGTAGGTATCGGCAAACTTCTGCACCTCATTTTCTGTGCCATGCCAGCCTTTAAAAGAACATAGTAGAGTGGAATCGACCATTTCAGCCCCGATCTTTATGGATGCCTCATTATCACTCAGTGTTTCAGGGTGGATTTTAACTCAGCTCTTCCTGACTCTAAGCCATGTTCTATACACTGCACTACACATTTATATATTTGTGCATATGCATATGTATGTTTATATATATATATATATATATATATATATATATATATATATATATATATATATATATATATATGTACTTTAGATTTGGATCTGTTATTTCATTGGAATAGACAATGCCAAGTGAGGAAACACCCTCCGTCAATGCTGAGGGGAGCAACTTTTCTACCACTTACCATCTTCTAAAGTTGCTAGGGCTCTGGGAGATTGAGTGGCCTGCTTAGGGTCACACAGCCCATTGTGTCAGAAGTGGGAACTGAACTCAGATCTCCCTGGTTCTGAGGTCAATACCCATTCTACCCCGTTGCCTCTTAAGAAGCAAATTAAGGTGTTCCTTACTGATCCTGATTTGACTCGTCCGTTCAGAGTGCCATACTTCCTGCTAGCCACAAATGACTTCAGGAAGATTCTGTTCCTTAGCTGAACTGCTATGAGGATGTTGGTCAGTGACTGTTATGAGATAACATGTTTTCTTTTCAGTTTCCTCACCTCTGGTTAATATACATTGACTTTTTCCCACTACATGTCATGGATTGTTACTCCTAGGTTGAGTACCTTCCTAATTCCCAAATGCACAGCACTATATATTGTTAATGGTTGAAAAGTCTGCTTGAAAGCTTGCCGGTGTATGGATGATAAATGGAGTTCTCTAGGTCCTTCTTGATGCAGGAGGATATGATGCATGTGAAGAGCTTGCAGATTTATGAGAGGAGAGTGACGGGGCAATGATGATGAACATCTCCTACGTTAGCGTTGTTCAGAAGCAAGACTCTTCTTTGAGGGACCTTCCTGCCCATGAGGTATGTGTATCTATGAGTCTTGAGAGCCTGAGGACACATCCTGGCAGTTCCTGTCAAGCCTTATGATTCAATTCAGCAAGTATTTATTAAAGGTACCCACTCTGGGCCAGGCACTCTGCTAGCTTCTGCAGAAAAGGAGACAGAAAGAATAACAGCCCCTGGCCCTTGTCACCGCTTCATCTCATGTAATAATGCATGGACCAGAATGACCTGTGTGGTGCCTGAGTTCTTCTGTGAATCTAAGAATTATGGAGTCCTTTACAGTATTTCTCAAGAATGCTGATCATTTCCTTGTCTGCCTTGGGCTCAGTTGTCCTTGTCTGTAAATGAGAATGGCATTTTGGTCTTTTAGTTGAGGTTTTAAAAAGTCTTTGCAGTCAGGGTAGTGGTACAGTGGATAGAGAGCTGGACTTGGATGTAGGAAGATCTGAGTTCAAATCCTGCCTCAGACATGTACTAGCTGTGTGACCCCTAGGTCAATCACTTATTCTCTCTTGGTATCAATTTCTTCATCTGTAAATGGAGATAATGACTGCATTCACCTCACAGGAGTGTTGTAAAATGCCAGGGCAGCTAGGTGGGGCCATGGATAGGAAATTGGGCCTGAGATGTGAGGCTCAAATGTGATGATATTTATAAAGTGCTTAGCATGTAGTAAATGCTATATAAATGTTAGTCAATAGGATGATGATGATGAGTATCAAATGAGATAACATATATGAAGTGCTGTGTAAACTGTAAAGTACTATGTCAATGCTCACTATCATTTTTAATAATTAGTCAAAGATCTATTTCTACTTGAACCTGATTCTTCAGGCTTTGCTTCTTGACTATTTGAGATGATTCCCTCTACCCCAAGAAATATAGTTTCATGAGAATATTCCCTTCGATTTCCATTCTTTTCCTTTGCTTTTCTTTCCTTCCCCTTTTTCCTTCCTTTCCTTTCTCATTCTGTCTTTCCTTCCCCCCTTTTTTCTTTTTGTTTTTGGATTTCCCCAGTTGATGCTAAAGTGATTTCTAGAATTATCTCTTATAGTTCAATTCATTCATAATCTCAGTAAAGTATAAACTCCCTGATACCAGCTCTGTAACCCCATTGCCTAGCATGGTACCTTGCAAATGATAGGCATTTAAATGTTTGTCAAATTTAGCTGAACTGAATCACTTCCTTGTAGTTCTAGACATATAGTGACCCTTTGCCTGTTGCCTACCCGTGCAAAAGAAAGGTAAAAAGGAATGCTGTATTTATTCATATCCAGAGGGGAAAACCTAAAGGAATGGGAATTAGCTATGAGAGGCTGAGAGAAAACCTCTTTGAGCCTTAGCATACCTTACCCCAATGCTTGAGTTGTAGATACCCATGGCATACCTTGTGAAGACCAGAAAGGCAGAAGGTCAGTTCCTTTCAGGGACAGAAAACATGTAGTACAATTGTGGATGTTCAAATAGATTTGTACAAGTTGGAAAATAGTTAAGAAACATTTGGTGAAGTTGCATAGCAAGAGTCACAATTCTGTTTTTAATGGCTCTAGACTACTTGGGACAAGTGTTGCTGACAGATGCTCTAGCCAGATGTACCCAGAAGGTCCTTTGGGTGGCTGTGACGGGAGTGGTACAGCAGAATCTGCAAAGCACACATGTTTTTTCCATTATTCAATGAAAATCTTTTTCCTTTTAACTCCCTTCCCTTGTTTATTCCAAGTAGTTATAATTCTCCGTTGAGTCTATTGAGTGTTCTCGAAGCTACAGATCTGTGTTGTTGCTGAAAGGCTGATGGTGTTTGTGAATGAATGAATGGAGAACTGAGATATTTTATGAACATATGAGAGGGACCTCTCATTTATACCCATTTGTCTTCTATAATTAGTATAATATGAAGTTAGAAAGCTCTGCTCTGAAAGACAGGGACCTAAGTTAAGTAATAAAGTTGGGAATATTTTAATTTTTCCCTTAAATTTACATTTCAGTTAAAAATGTCCATAAAAAATTAGAAGGAAGTGTGGGATACCAACTATGAATGATGAGAGAGTGTTCAAAAATGATTTAGAGATGTGTTTTTTTTTCAGTTAGCTACTCTGTGAATTTCCTGCCTATATGGATGGTAGAATGTACATGGTAGAGTGGATAAATATATAGAATATATATGTAGAATATACATGGTAGATTGGGCTTGGAGTCAAGACCTGGGTTCAAATCTTGCCTCAGATGCTTACTAGCTGAGGGGACCCTGGGCAAATCACTTAAACTCTCTAAGCCTCAGTTTCCTTATCTGTTAAATGAGGGAGTGGTACGAGATGGCCTCTAGAGTTCCCTTCCAGCTTCAAAATCTATTATCATCCTACCAAGAAACTTTAGAAAAAGGCTCAATTTCTGTGAGAAATTTTGGATGTAAATTACTGGAAAAAAAACAGATTTTTCTCTATATATCTTGTAAAGTTTGAATAAGTGATTGAATGTCAGCTAAGCACTTGAAAATAGAAGAAAGTTGGAATTTTTACTCCCTATTCATAGAAATTACTAGTAGAAGAAGCCAAAACAATAGCTGAGCATTTCAAACAGAAATCACAGTTACGAAGGCTATTGTGTGTGTGTGTGCTCATGTTCCATTACAAATTGTGCAAATGTTTTTGGAAATGTACATGTTGGAGGGAGGAGATGGCACTGCTTTGACTTTCTCCTCTGTAGAATTGTGCTGGTAGAGATCTCTGTTCATAAAGAGTAAAGGCAACAGGTCTGATTGTGGTCTAATAGCTTCGATTCAAGTAGTGTGGTACTTAGAATAGGTCTTCTAAGGTTCTTGTAAATGAATACTACTGTAAATGAATGACTTCTATTAGAAGACTCTGGGGCACTGGCATATGGCAAAGTACACAAGGCTGACGCTGGATGAGGGAGACCACAGCTATGCCTTTGCCCAATTTCTTTATTTGGAGTTCCTCGCTGGGACCTAGAATAGATTCTCCCCCCCCACCCTCCTGGTAACTATTTCACTTTTTGGGGTATGATTTTGACTTGTTTTATTTACCGTCTTCAGCCAAATAGAAAGAGAAGTGTGAGGTATTGATCAGTTTCTGAGTTATTCATTGTCGTCACATGCACCAATGAATGTCAACTCTTATTGGAGAAAGAGAATTACCTGGAGGATGTCCTTATCTGGGAGATGCAGACTGACAGATTGCCTGCTGATCCCTATGGGGATCATGACTCCTTTATTACCTCTTCACATTTCATGTTTATATCTGATTCTAAAATGGCTAATGTACTTTTCTTACACAAGGTGCTTATGCTTAGGAAGCAATCAAGATGTTCTGATCATATAATTTATAAATGCATTTTAGCAACTGGGAATCTCCCTTTGCCTACAAATATTAAAACTGGACAATCAGATTGGTAGGTGTTAAACCTTACTATGTCATTTCTGAGTTTATCCAAATTTTCCAGTGTACCTCCTCATAATCTTTCAGACCATATCCTCAAGGTAGTTTCTAGTCGAGCAGTGAATTGTAGGCGACAGAAGTACTGTCAGTTTAAATTTTGAGTGAGGTCTTTGATGACTTGAGACATGATCTTCCAGTTTTCATTGACCTTTGGACAAAACCAGTAGTTCTTACAGCTCTCTGCAACTAGATTTTATTAAACGCCTTATTTTGGAGATAATACCTTTCCAGCTTGGCCCTGGAAAAGCTACAAAGCTCAGATGATCCATGATCCCTCCCTGCTATGAGAAGTTAGAATGGGTGAGCAAGAAAAGCTTCTGGGTTTGTGAACCTTCAAAGACTCCAGCCTCTAAGTCTGTCAGTCAACCAGAGCTGGAGAAACCTTTCCCCTTCTTTTTTTCCTTTTCATTCTTCTTTGCTTTCCCAGGACATGACCGGCTCTGTCCTGGGCTCTCCCTCTCCACTACTTTACTTAGTGATCTCATCAACCCCCCTGGATTTTTTTACCATCCCTACCATAAGTAGATCCTCAAACCTGCCTTTCCAGTCCTGACTTCCAGAATTGCACCTCCAGTTTCTTTTCAATCATCTCAAAATAGATACTCACCAGACATCTTGAACTCAACATGTCTGAAACTAAACTACCCATCTTTGTTCCCAAGCCCTCCCCCTCTCTACATTTCCTATTTTTGGAGGGGTTGTTCTCCCAGTATTGACACTTGCAACCTAGGTGTCATCATTATTTCCCATCCCTCATATCCAATCTATTCGATAATCCTTATTTACTCCCCTTTACCTCCAAGATTAAAAAAAATTCTTTTTGATGTTCCAGGTCCTTCACAAGCTTCCCCACCTCTACCACCTATGTCAGTGACAATGAATGGCCTCCCTGTTATTCCTGGAACAAGATACTCCATCTGTGCTCTGGCCATTTTTCTGTGGCTATCTCCCATGTCTGGAATGTTCTCCTTCTTATCTCTGCCTCCTGGCTTCCTCTGAATCCTACCTAAAATCCCCCTTCTACAGGAAAACTTTCCTAATCCTTAATTCCAGGAGGTTCCTCATGTTTATCATTTCATGTTTATCCTGTGTCTAAATTGTTTGTATGGATTTGTCTGCGTTTTGTCTTCCTTATTAAATTGATTAGATTAGATTAAATAGATTAAAATCTCAAGGGCAGAGATGATCTTCACCTTTCTTTGTATCCCCAGAGTTTAACACTGTGCCTGGCATCTCATAGGTGTTTAATAAATATTTATTGAGTGTTCAACTAAGATATGTTAAAAAGGATGCTTGGTTTCTCATTTCTCCTTACTTCTATCTTAGAGCAGGGTGAGCTAGGATTAGAGGAATCCTGGGAAACTTTTCAGATGTTGACTTAGTTCTGGAAACTTGAGAGCCCAGGGTGCTATTTGAGGCTGGAATAAGTCTCAGGGAGATGTCCTGACCTCCTGGTTCTCACTAAACCTGCATTGACTCCTCAGCTGAGTGGTCAGGTTCTGGCAGTAGTGACAGAGGAGAAAACCTTAGTAATACTTCTGAGCCAGACCCTACCCACTTTATAATGTGGAAGAATAGTGAATGACTCACAATTTACATAGATTATGGAAAAGAAGTAAAAATTACTGAGTCAAAATTCTCGAATAATAAAAATAAATAAAATCTGGGAACCATTGTTCTTAATTGTCCAGATGGTCCTAATTTTAATGAAAGTGTATTGGAATATAGTAATCCTCCTTCCGGATATTGAGGGGACTGAAGTTGTTGGATTCACTTCTTGCTTGGAAAGAAGGAATAAACAAAAGAATCTTACAGACCAAAGGTGGATGCAGAATCCTTGGACAGACTGCCTGGTCAGGATGTGCTTGTAAATGTTTAACAACCAGCTTGGGGAGCGGGAGGGCTTAAATTGTTCTTGTGACACATTTTTAATTTTCTCTGAATGTTGAACATTTTTCTCCCCTACTTGAAGTGTAGGCTATCAACAAAGCATGTAATTCAAGTCTTGATCTGTAGATTACACTGATTTCTGAGGTGCAAATAAATAAATAATAAATAAATGTTCTTGCTAAAAATTTGCCAATCCTTGTTCAATCTGGCTCCAGCCCACTATACTCTGGGTTTACCTTTGGATCTAATTATTTTTCTTTAGAAAACAATCAAAATATTTGGATATTAGAGGCCTTCTTTTCACCTCCTAAATATATAACAAGGTGCCTCCTCATATTCCTCTCCATCAGTCAATCAATAAGCATTTATTAAGTGCCTATAGGTGCCAGGGGTACAAAAACTAAAGTGAAATAGTCTCTGACTATTCCCGCCTATTAGAGCTAGATACCAAATAGATATACAATAATTAAAAAGAGTGGCTATAGAATGAAAAGAAACATTACAGAGTATCCGCAGGCTGCTTGATGTTGCAGAGTATTCAAAGACTATTGGACATGGCGCTTTCTGCCCTCAAACAGGTTGTAATCTGTTTATGAAGGGAACAGCTGTTCTTTAGAGTCAGAATAATTGCCGAGTTCCATCAAATCTGTAGGACTTCATTTCCAACTCCCCCCCCCTTCCTCATTAAATATTAAGGAGTCAGAGATAACTCTTAAAATGTTGCCCTAAATATGTTTTAGCTGCATAGGATTAGCACATTTTTCTTGGCAAGGAATACTTTTCCTTTTTTTAATGAGTTCTGAGCTGCACCCCCACGCCTCCACCCCACAATCTTTCTTGTTTTTCTTCTCCCATCCACTGTCCCTCTGTCCCTCTCCTATTCATTCCCTATGTTCAGCCCTCTCAACACTTCCTACCCTTAGCCATTTGTGTCGACTTTCTTCACAAATTGTATAGCATGCTTCCTTCCTGCTTTGCATTCCATAGGATGCAGACCAATCATAGTGGAAGTGCACTGACAACATGAGAAACTAGTTTCAAATGGCAGGCATCTTTTTTTTAATAGTAGAATCAGGATAAATGACTTGTCGGTTAAGAAATAGCACCACCTGGTTCTAGTATTTAGAATGCAGAATATAGCAATCTGTTGTAAGTGTTGCCATTGCCAAGACATTTAATGTAGAAATAGCCTGGGATTTTTTATTTAGATTGGGAGACTAAAAGTTTTCATTGAATGTCTTTCACCTGCTGTAACCTTAGTCAAACACAGTATCAGCTGTTGACTTATCGTGGCATGAATAGGATACAAAGTGTTCAACTCCAGGTCTCCTAAGTCTTTGAGTGAACTTCTTGATTGTATGATCACAATAAGTTGTCTCTCTGTCATTATAGATTACTAATTCACCTTTATACGGCACTTTAAGGCTTACAACAACCCTTTGAGGGAAGTCAGCTTTATTATGATTCCTATTTTATTGCTGATTTTCAGTTGTTTCCATTGTGTCCAACTCTGTGATCTCGTGTGGAGTTTTCTTGGCAGAGATATTGGAATGGTTTGTCATTTGCTTCTCCAGCTCATTTGACAGATGAGGAAACTGAGACCAATAAGGTTAGATGATTTGTCCAGGGTCACATAGGTAGGAAATATCTGAGGCCAGATTTGAACTCAGGGAAGGGAATTAGTTTTCCTGACTCCATTGATTTTTTCAGAGCCATTTTCTTCTCCAGTTCATTTTATAGATGAGGAACTGAGGCAAACAGGGTTAAGTGACTTGCCCAAGGTCACTAAACTAGGAATTGTCCTAGAGAAGACATGTCTTCCTGACTACAGGCCCAGTGCTCTAGTCACTTATTTTTACAGATGAGGAAAATACAACTTTGAAGCACTGAGATTTGTTCAGGAATACATATGATCACACAACTTATAAATATCTGCTTTCTGATTTGAACCAGAAACTCCAGGTGTAGCAGACTGACTCATAGAATCTGAATAAAGAGATATTTATTTGTGTTCTTGACAGATGTCTGTCTGCTTTATTTCATATTTAGGCACATGAAGCCTTCATATTAGGCACATGAGGCACATATTTAGGCAAATTCATGAAGCTTCTACCATATACATATACGTACATATATACACATATGTATATACCCACATAAGCACACAGACATATATATTTATATACTCACTACCTACCCACACAAACACACACACACACACACACAAACTAATTCCCATCATAATCTGGAAAGGGTAAAGCAAACCCTCAGTAATGGCTAAAAATGATTCACCAATGAGAATGTGATAGCATTCCATTCGCTAGGGGGGAAATGGTTTGTCCTTCATTTTCAAAGAGGATGTCCCAAGGGTGATATCTTGACTTGTGTGTGAACTGGATTTAAGGAATGCAGAGCTGGGGTAAAAGAGATCTTGATGAAAGGCTGGGGGAAGCATACGTGGTCAATTTGGCTGAACATAGGGCTAATTACAATTTTACCTGTTAGTAGGTTCTCAATTTACCACTTACCTTGGTGACCCATCTCTGTAAGGAAGGTACCAGATGCTTTTTTCCTTCTACTGACACCCAGGCAGCTACAGCCCACTGTTTTTGTGATGTTGACTCTGAAGAATAATCCTAATTGTCTGTTCCAAGTTCTCTGTGTTAGATCAGTCTTTCAGGAGAGTCCATAAGTTTAGGCGATTGCCTTTGACTCTGAGTTTATGGAATATTTGACTCAGTAGGTCCTTATAGTTAAAATCAAACACATGTCAGAAATCTGCAATTTCAGATCTGTGATGGAGTCCATGTGGGAACTCCTCATCTCCTCCTCGATTAGGTCTTATGGCTGTTTGAAATTCAGAGAAGCTAAATGACTTTCCCATAAAAGCAGTTAGTTGGAACAGTGGACAGAGTATTGGACCTGGAGACAGAAAAACCTGAGTTCAAATCCCACCTCAGATGTTTTCTAGCATCATGACCCTGGAAAAATCATTTGACTGCCATCTGCCTCAGTTTCCTCTCTTGTAAAATGGGAATAATAAGGGGACCCCCCTCTGAGATGAGAAAATATTTGTAAAACACTTAGCATAGTGCCCAATAGCTAAGCAGTTGCAAAATCTTGCTGATTTCTACTTTCATGGTACCGCTCCCATCTGTCTCTTTCACATGGTCACCACCCTGCCTTTGTCTTTAAGACTCTTACCTGTCTCACTTGGATAATTATGAAAGCCTCCCTCTTGATGCCCTGCTTCCAACCTCTTCCCAGTCTAATCCATTCCTTACAAAGCTGCCAAAATAATCTTGGTGGTACAGGTCCAACTCTGTCCCTTCCCTGCTCAAAGACCTTCAGTGGTTCCACGTTAAGAAACACATTCCTTCCATTCACATTTATGGTCCCCTACAACATGACTACCTCTACTTTTCCAGTCTTGTTTACAAAGTTTACATTCTGGCCAAAATACGTTACCAACTAACTGTTCTCTGGATTTTGACATTTCATTCCTCACCTGTGATTCATTTTGAACAAGCCATCCCCTCGCTTTGAGTGGAAGGCACTCCCTGTTCAACTTCATGTCTCACAAACCTTGACTTCCTTAAAGATGAAAACATTTGGGCATGGAATATGAGTATTTAGGTTCAAATTCTACCTCAGATACGTATTACCCTTGTGATGCTAGGTAAATCACTTGATCTTTCTTTGCCTCAGTTGCTTCATCTGTAGAATGAGAGCTTGGTTTTAATGGTATCTGAGGTCCCTTCCAGGTCTAAATCTATAATCTTGTTACCTGCTTCAGTTCTACCTCCCCTATGAAATTTTCCCTGATTTGCCCCCTCTTCCCCACCATGTTAATGCACTCTCCCACCTCATTTTTCCTTACTTTACGTTTATTCATGTAGATATATATCTTTACAACCCCTGCCTTAATGCATCCAATTGACCTCTCCTCTCCCTATAGAAACTCCTTGAGGAGAGAGACTATTAACATTTTGTTATTGTTGATAAAGCCAATCTCAATGCTTTATGGGAATGATACTTTAGAAACAAAACTAAGCAAAGACAATTTATTGAATTGATGATACAGTAATTTGTACCAGAACAAATGGACAAATCCAGCATTGTACTGGTACCTTTGAAGTACTAAACAACCCAAGAAAGGCCTCCCTTGTACAAGGGATGGAACCATTATGGAAGATTTACAGAAAGGCATGGCAATTATGGGAACTACATAGGATGGGTAGATTTGGTGGGACTGAGATGTTCACTGGTAGATCATTGAGTCATTGAAGCAAAAGCTTCCTTTCTCCAGCGCCCCTGAACAAAACTGCCCACTTGATTTGAAGGTCTCTGATTATACTCCTTGTATCTTCCTGAACCCATGAAACCAATCAAAACATATTTTAGGGGGTGTCTACTAGGCAACCTGCTTAGTTTAATCTAGATGGAGTCTATTGGTCTTATTACTTGCTTGCAATACTGTGCTTTGGAGCTATGTTTAAATTTTTTCAGGTTCAGAATTGGTTTACTTTAAAAAAAAATATGAGATTTCATTCTGGAGTGTTGGTTTCTCCTGTAATTTATTTCATTTTTTAAAAGATGTGTGTCGGGTGATATGTAATTTTTTTTCAAAATTAAGAGATTTAACAAGTAAGGGTATAATCATACTTTATTTTGAAAGCTGGAGCTAGCAATTAGAGCTATAAAATTATCTTCTATAATAAAATGTTAAATGATATTTGAAATAAAATTTGTTAATATGAACTAATAGGTAAGCTTCTCAAATGCCTTTACAGAATATCACTTAATGGTAGATTTAACATAATATAGGGCCCACACATTTTTCTAAACGTAACAGTAAACTTAAAAAAAAAAACATATCTCAGCTGTAATACAACAGTTTGATTCCTAAAACAGATGTTGTGAAGTCTCCAGGAAATTACAGTGATTAGGAAATCAGGAAAAATTAATTCACTCGTAAAACAGGTGTCCTTACTATTTGTGAGCTTTTAAGCTACTATTCATGTTATCATTTTTTCCTCTTTTTCTTCTGAAATTTTAAATTGTCTGCTTACTTTCTCAACTTAAAGAGAGTTTGACATAGATCGTTTTAAACGGGCCTGAGTACAAATTTCTTTAGGCACTCCATGCAAAATCGCCATACTATCGGGATTTCTTTTTAAGAGTTGTTGAGTCTTTTCAGTCATGTCCAACTCTTTGTGACTCCCATTTGGGGTTTTCTTGGCAAAGCTACTGTAGTAGTTTGCCATTTTCTTCTCCAGCTTATTTGGCAGATGAGGAAACTGAGGCAAACAGGGTTAAGTGACTTGCCCAGAGTCACACAACTAGTAAGTGTCTAAGGCCAGATGTGAACTCGAGAAGACCAATATTCCTGACTCCTGGCCAGGCACTCTATCTACTGCACCACCTGCTTCTACTTCCTTTCCTCAAGGTCTAGGTCAAATGTCACATCTTCAGGATCTGGTTTTGAATTCTTTCTGTAAGTTAACTAGGGGCTGAGTTTTCCCCTCCTCCTATCTCCACCTCTCTAATAGTGCTAATATCCTGTGATTACTTATCTGTGAACATATAGCCCCTAGGAGAACATGAATCCTTGAGGGCAGACATTGCTCTGTTTTTGTCTTTGTATCCTGCCTAGCACAATGCACTGGGTGTAGTAGGCACTTAAAATCATGTATTGATTTATTGTGTCTAAAGTACCAATTATACAATGAAGATAGAATTTACTTTATCTCTCATCATTTTAGAGAGATGCTGAGGTTGAAGCAAAATTTCAGTAGGTCATTGCTGTGGCTTCCTCTACTCCAGTCAACTTCCCCATCCTGGCCATGTTTTAGACAAGTGATGATAGGTTGAAAAGAATACCACAAGTATTACAAGGGCCTGTGAAGAGGAACAGTTATTGTAAAATGGTATCACATATCCTTGAGCAACGAGGAAGCAGGTATGTAGGAATGAAGGAGAATCCTAGTAGCTTTGCCATACTGTTCTGATGGTACACTTACATGAAGCCAACTGTTTGCAGATCAGCCACTTATGCCTGAATATTTTAATCTATTCATTATCTCTCTGATCTGGGTGCTCTGTCAGTGCACAATCAGCCCATTCAGAGGCTGTCATCCTGTGCAATTGTCATTCTTGTCCATTTATAATTGTCCTTGGAGGATCCATCTAGAAGGTATATGGAAGAGGTAGGGAGTTCTGGGGGTGGGGTTGGAGAGGATGGGACGTGGAGCTAAAGTGTGGGAAGGTGATCTCTTATGTATGACCAATCCAATTCCTTATCAGGTAATGATGGTATCTTTTACACAGCTTCCTCATGTAAGAAATAATTGATCTTACACCATACTCCCCTTCACTTACCTTGAGATCCAATGACATTAAACCTTTTGCTGTTGCTCTCACTAGCAACTCCATTTCCCAATTGGATGCATTTTCACTGGCCTGAAATTCTCTCCCTCTTTGGATTCTCTGGCTGCCTTCAGAGATGTGGTTTAAAAAGCTAGACCCCCATGCCTCCTTCTGAAGAGGCTTTTCCTGATCCACCTTAATGTTAATGTCTTTCCTATGTTGATTGTTTCAGCTGGGTGGTTCAGTAGATAGAGCACTGGACCTGGAGTCAGGAAGATGAGTTCAAATTGGCTTCAGACACTTGTGTGACCCTAGGCAAGTTACCTAAGGTCTCTCTGCCTCCATTTCCTTCACTGTAAAATAAGGATCATAACACCTACCTCCTGAAGAGGTTGTGACAATAGAATAAGATAATATTTGTAAAATGTTTAGCATAGTGCCTGGCACATAGCAAGTGCTTAATAAATACTTGTTTCCTTCCTATATATCTTGTTCATATGTAGACATTTGCAATGTATGTTCCTTGACTGAAGGAACTGGTTTTTGCCTTTATTTTTATTCCTAGCACTTAGTAGGGTACTTGACACATATTAGGTTAATAATAAATTCTTGTTGACTTGTTAATATCCTAAGGACTGAAGAGGCTCATTTAAAAAAATAGTCACGAGTCATTTAAATTGTTTTTTTTTTTGTTGCTAAATAGCAATCAGTGGTGGCCTCTCCTATGTGAGCTTGTTTTTTTGCATCACTACCCAACCACAACATGAATGTCTTCCCTTCCCACAAATGACCTGATGTTCCTGTGTTATTCACAGTGTCCTGGGCATCCTGGAGGGTTCTCAGCTTCTAGGTTCCTATTTCTTTTCCCTTCTCCACAGCTTTCAATACAAGTCCTGAAGGTCATGAAAATGAATTTGAAAAGCTAAGTCCTTGAAAGGAAGTGAAACTAAATGAGGTCTTTTCATCTTTATCAAGTTATGGCTTATGGAGATCTCCACAAATTACAGTGTAATTAGAACCGTGGATTATGACAACAGATGCCTGTGTCCTCATAACTATAAAATGTGTTCTGTGCCCTAGGTGGCACATTTGAACATTGGGTAGTGTTCCAGATCCTTCTTTTGATTAGCCAGATGTGTTTGCTAATTGTTAAATCTTATAGACTTGAGAACTGATATGATGATGGCCATTCAATAATGGAGGACTTGGTTTGCTTTGCATAGATATTCACTGTTGAATTGATTTGTTGGTGTTCATTAGTTACTTTTTCGTATTTATAATATCTTGATTTTATTAAAATATGACATTTTGTAAGGATTTAAGGTGGGCAAGGATAATATTGATTCCTCAGAAGTGACCGTAAAGGTTACTTCGAATTTCTCTACCAATGATTTAGAATTTTAAAAGTTTCATAATGGATTTGTATGAATTATTCCAAAAGTGTGTGAAACATTAACACAGACCTTTACATGCTATTCATTTCTTTTCTTGACATCTCCAAATTGGAGATGTCTAAGAATGGATTTTTTTTCCTTTATAAAATGGGAATGATGGGCTGCTTTGAATATAGTTAAAAATTCTTCTAGGGCATTGGAATTAAGGTTGCCAATACTTGATAAAAAGGATTGGGTTTCAATTCACATGAAGTTCTCTACTAAATTCTATATACACCAGAAAATTCATAATTGATCTGTCATATGTACCATCCTATATATGCTAGGTGATGACATAGTTCAAAATAAATAGGGAGTGGTCTGATTTACAAGTTTAGAGAACTATATATGGTTTGAAAACAATGCTATACCATGCATGAAGTTGTTTCTCCTTTCCTAGTTACCAGAAGAAATCTTAGTGAATTATAGAAATGATCAAGGATTTAGCTAACATCAGTTAACCTTCTTTAAATGCAAATATTGTTTTTTGTTGACACTTCTGTCCTCAAACTAATAGCTTGTTAATTTACTTGGAATCTGCACCTTTCAACAGCAGCTATTAGCACAGCTAAATGGCTTTGGTTGATGCCGCATAAATAAAGATTTTGTACTCCCCCACCCAAAAGTTGAAGCACTCTGCAAAGGAAAGCGTTCTGAGGGGTGGAAGAGAGGGTTTAGAGCCCAAGATGAATGTGAGAAAGAAGGAAATAAGAATTGTGTCAACTATATGCTAGGCTTGGTACAAACTACTTTGCAAATATCTCATTTGGTAGTTGAATTATTTAGTCATTAAATTGGGAATATATGTAACATAAGTATGTATAATGTGTGTATAGTATATACACACATTATACATACAATATATATATTTTATATATAATTTATAGTGGATAGATATATAATGTAAATTGTTGACTTGATGACCATCAACCACTACTGCCCCGTCATCTCTGCACAATGAGTGTTTCACTTCAGAATGGCTTATGAAGGATGAAGGCTGTGCCATTGAGTATGTAGGACTAGACTTAAAATATTTGAAGAAAATGGAGTCCCGAATTCCATTTGCCTTTATATGAATGATTGGTATATATACTTTTCATGAGAGCTAAACTACTCTTTGATTATGAATTAGTAACTTAAAGATAAGCTTATACATTTCTGTGCTGGATTTTAATTTTCCTAAAGAAATTCTTTTTAATGAATCCAATTATTGATGTAACCAATTATATTCTACTGTGGGGAAATAAATACCTCAACAAGACATAATTTACTTGCTCATTTTGGAGCATGTGATCAGTGGCAAATTAATACCCTCTGGATATCATATAGTGACAAAACCATGGTGATCATCTGAAAATTTAAGTAAATATTCTCCTGTTGCCAAATGGTAGTTAGGCTACCCTTTAGAATTATCCATTTTCAACACTAACCCCCGTGCTTGAAATAAACTTCCATCTTCCTTCTACTTTATAAACTCTTCTCTTCCTTTAGATGCAACTCAGGCACCATTTACTTCATGAGATATTTTCAGAGTCACTCAAATACTAGTACCTTCCCTCTTTGCATTGAATTACTTTGTTATATATACACATATATATATATATATACATATATGTATATGTATTGTATACATGTTTATAAATATTTGCATTTATTGTTTAATATGTCCTTGTTATATCTCCCAATAGATTGAAAACTCATTGCAAGTAGGGATTGATTTATTCTTTGTACTTCTCCCCGCAGTGCATAGCATAGTACTTAGCATGTAGTGTGTACTTAATAAATATTTATTTGGTCACACACAAATTTCAAATAGTGGAAAACCTTAAGTGCTGCAGATGCTTGCTTGTGGTCTTTTGAATTGTTGGAATCCTCTGATGATGAGAACCTAGTAGGGCAAGTGATCACCTGAGACTAAGTCAAAACCATGTTACATTACTCATAAGTCATAGAGTAATCAGCAACCTGAGGTAATGTGCCGAAGGTCTATTGGCGCTGGAGTTAGGAAAACTTGGGTTGGATCTAGCCTTTCAGGATAACTGAGTACTGCTTGTGGAATCATGGACAATCACTTAGCTGTTCAGTACCCAAAGCAGCTCTCTAAGACTGTCCCTGTCTCTACGTATATGTGTGTGTGTGTGTGTGTGTGTGTGTGTGTGTGTGTGTGTGTGTGTATTTAGGGTTAGGGTTAGTTTTTATATATTATATATATATATAAATATATATATATATATATGTATTGAGAGAAAGAGTGACAGGGAAGGAGGGAGAGAGAGGGAGAGAGAGAGAGAGAGAGAGAGAGGAGAGAGAGAGAGAGAGAGAGAGAGAGAGAAACAGAAAGAGAGAATATGGAAATTAGTGGAGGGAGCTTCTATATCAGGAGTTTGCCAGATCACAATCAAGAAAACCAAAAACAAACCATGATTCAGGAAAGACCTTGAAATGATTGTGTTGGTTACAAATCCATAACTTGTGAGTGGAGTGTGGGAAGTGGGATGGGGAAGATGTACACAAAAAGTGTTCTAACAGATCTAGGGAGGAAGCAATGAGGTTGTGCTTGTTCTAAGCACTTGTGCATGATCTTCAGATCTAGCCTTGATATGTGCACCCAAACAACCTCAGGAGTTTCTGTACCCTGCAACAGCAGCTTTGCTCCAGAGGTTGTCAATTACATTGAACTCTGAGCATACATATATTTTATGTTTCTTCTCCTCTCCCTCCTGCAGCACCTCCTCCTCCCAATCTAGGAGTGACTTGTTGGCCATTATATTGCTATTGTGGTATTATAAAGCTGGAGCTTAAGAAATTTAAGCTTCTTTAAATAATTGATTTCAGCATGACTTCATTTTATTAAAAAAATAAATTTTAGAGCAAGTTTTTGAAATAAGGTCTTATGCTGAAAAAAAACTTGTTCTGATTACCCAGACTGTTGTTTTATTTCTATGTGCAATTCATTAAAATAGCTCTAATCCTTCAGCCTGCCCCTTAGTTTCTATTAAGATGTATTACTTGAATCTTTGTGTAAATACATTGATTATTTTATAGATCCATTTGTTAATCTTGTGCTTCTGGTGTTCCAGATTCATTGAGCTTGATAACAGATGAGATGAAAGAGGAGACAAGAATTCAGGGGCCTCTTTAGTCTTCTTAAAGGATGAGATGTCTTTTCACCAGGTTTCTACCCATGAGGGGCATAAATATTATGGCTCTGATTTTAGGTATGAGGTTTAACAGCCACATCTGCCCTCTGCCGAATTCAGGGAACAGTTAGCTAATTAAAAAACAAAAAACAAGCCAACAACTGTTTTCACCTTGGTGTTAGAAGAAGCACTATAAAGGGCAGGCTTGGAATTGAGTTAATTTGCATGTTGTCTGTAAATGTATATTTAACTCTGTGATTAATTTTTTTCCTGGTGAGGGGGAGAATCTGGCATTGTTTATACTGATGATGTTTCTTTATTATGATTTGTAACATTTAAATCAGTTGTAACACTTCCATATGGAATCACAGTCCACAGCTTTCTCCTCATTTGGATTAGTGAGGATACTTATTTGTTTACATGTGATGAGACCACTTTTTTAGGGGGTGAGGCAAAAATAGTACAACTGATTTGTGGTACACCTTTGCAGAATGATAGAGAAAAAAATTTTCCCCTTGCTGAACATGCTTTAAAAATAACAATATTGGTAATCTCCTGGCCAGTCAATTATTTTGCTTCAGGGAGGAGTGTTTTCTATCAAATTAGAAAGATAATTTTTAAATGTAGTTAAATTTGTGTTTAGCAAAGATTAGTCTGTGGCAACACGAAGGATGGATTGGAGAGAAGAGTGTTAATGTGCAGGAAGGTCCTTGCTTATATTTCAGGTGGGTGAATAGTGGGCCTGGATTAGGGCAGGGGGCTACAAGAATGGAGATTTAGGAAACGTGTAAAGATGGTGGAGGAAGAAAGGACAGGACTTGAGAAGCTGTGGGGTCTTCAAGGTGAGGGAGAGGGAAGAATTTTAAATAAGATAGCACCAAGATTCCAGATGCCACAGACTGGATAAATGGTTGAGCCACCCACACAAAGAGGGTACTGCCAAAGACGAGCAAATTATTGGGGGAAAAACAATAAATTTCAATTTGGATGTGTTGACCTTGGGGTACCAGAAGGACATCTGAAGGGAAATATCCTATAAGCAACTGGGTATGCAGATCTGGAACTTAGGAGAAAGGCTGGGATAAGAGCTATTACCCTGGGAATTCCTCCGTTTAAAGGTGACAGCTGAAGTTGGTGGGAGTGAATGAGGAGAGGGAAGGAGATGGTGAGGGATGGTGGTTAGGGAAGGAAGGGCAGGAGAGAAGGGAGAGGCAGCAGGAATGAGAAAGAGAAATGGTCAAGAAGCACTTTTTAAATCACTGTGCTAGGTTCTGGGTCTACAAAGAATAGAAAGGGAAGGGCCATGGAGCAAATAGTTGGATTGCAAGAGATCCAGTGGGGTCCTCAATATGATTTTTCATATTAAAGCTTTGGGATATTTTCTACAGTAGATAAAAATCTAAAGAATATTTCCTTACATCTTTGAAAAGAAAGCAAGGGAAGAGAGGGACAAACATGGTGGCCTATCAGTAACGTGAGGGGATATTTACTTGCAATTTGCCATTTCTGACATTTCTGTAAGGTGGTTATTGCAGCAATTGCTGACAATTCAAGTGGATATGACTGATATATATGTCTTAAAGTAATATAACTGTTATCTTTGTGAAGGAAAAAACATTTAGGGTTAGGGTTAGAGTATTTTACTAATAGGATGTTTCTTTAAATCCTCCTTCTGTCAAGTGGAGATGACCAAGTAGTAACTGATAACTGCTTGCCATCCTCTGGGAGTTTTGTATCTGGTGTCCCTTTTTACTCTTATCAAGGGATTTCAAGGGCAGAGAGCTAATGCTTCCCCTGGCCCAGACCTTTCTCAAATGAACGTGGAAGTTTATACTGTCAGTCACTGGGGGCAGGACTCCTACTTAGATTCTTTGATTGTGTCCCCAACGTCTACTGCAGGGCCTTGTGCCTACCAGGGGTTTAATGAGTGTTTATTGAATTTAATTTGGCTGGTGGATTTCTTAGGAAGTTGGGGATGGAGAGCTATGCCTATTTTTCAAAATCCCAGCCCAAACCTTCCCCTTTCAAATGGGCTTGTCGAAATGAGCAGGAAAAAAAATGGATCTTTAGATTTCTTTAAGGTGCATGCCTTAGACTAGATCTATCTCTTTTGAGCACCAGAATAAGATTACCATGTAAGATTATCAGTTGTTTCTGTTTTCTTTTGGCCTTCCAGAACATCACTGGGCAGACTCTGGGGATTGCCAGAGAGCTCCGCAGGGATGTATCTTAGATGAGTCAAGGCACTGCTTCTCAGGCAAAGGTGATTTCAAGGCTGGAAAGAACTCTGGAATTCCCTGTTATTCCAGGGATATGTAATTGGGAAGGAGCACTGATGGTCTGAGACAAGCCTTCTATTATGATAAGAAGGATAGAATTGCCAACTGTTGAGGTGTAATTGAATTAGTGGAGTTTATGGATAAAATTACCCTTCACTAGCCTCACTCTTTTATTTTCCCCGTTATCAACATTAAAAGTAGAATAGAAAATACCAGATAATGAAATCACAAAGACGACCCTAAGAAACTATAACCTCTGAAATTTTAATGGGAAGACAAATATCTCAATTCTGACATTTCAGGTCTATAAAGTACACATGCATGGCTATAGGAGAATAAGTTTAATGGCATATTTGTAGTGTATATACTTACTGGGAGAATATCAAATGTACTTTGTTTATGTTTATAAAATTTTAGCCAGATAATGACTCGAATATAGTTAAACACTCTCCCTCTCCCTTTTTTGGCCATTTTTCCATCACCCCCTGTCCCACCTTCTCCTCTTCCTTTCTCCTCCTCATTTCCCCCCCTTTCCATTCACTGTCAGGAAGGGCAGCCTTCGAAGAGCCACTTCAGCTCAGCCCGGCATCGGCAGAGACTAGTGGACACATCAGCTCCAAAAGTGAGTAGGCATTTCTAAACCCGTCTACACTGGTGGGGAGGATTGTTAGTATTTAAGTGGGTTATCACAGTGTGTGTGTGAATTGCAATCCTAAAATATTTTATATTCTGGGTCTCAGAGGTCTCCTTATGGAAGGAAATTAAAATTTAATTGTTTTATTTTATGTGTATTTATTGTTTTATTGTGTTTGTATGCTCTATGTTCATTAAGCACATCTATATCCTTCCTCTTGCACTTGCACTTCCACTGGCTACTTGCCATCGGTCTTGACATTCTTCTTGAAATTATGGAAGTTTTGTTATGTTTTGGGGAGAGAGAAGAAATTCACTCTGAAATTTTCTTAGATTTTATGCCCTTTAGCCATCCCTAAAACCTTTGTTTTCTTCCATAATTTGATAAGACAGTATCATGGTACAATGGAAAATGTACTTGCTTTAGAGGCAGAGGACATAGGTTTGAATCCCCTCTGGTACTTATTGCCTATATGTGACCTTAGACAAGTTATTTAATGTTCCTGAGCCTTATTTTCTTTAACAGGTAAAATGAGGGGATTGGACAGCGAAGTTCCTGCTGGGTCTAGATTGATGATTTTACGGATCTGTGATTTCATCAATAAGAATATTATTTCCATTGCTGCTACAGTTGCCCATCTTCTATGACTCATCCATTTTATTATTTTTTAAAAATCACTTTTTCTTATGAATTAACAATCAGCAAACAGAAACATTTTAATATGCAAAGCTCAAGAAAAGGACCAAAGGAGAAACTGAACTGACACATGTAATTTTTAAAGTATGTGTTAAATTTAGCATTTATTAAATTAATAAATTTGTAATTTGACAATTATTAAATTTGCTCAATAGCTCCTTTATACTTTTTATTTTCTTCTGCCCCTTTGAAAATATTTTTTTTTGTTCTTTTTGCGTTTCTGTCACTAGTCTCTAACTAAATCTTCCTCCTCCCTCGAATAAGTCTAAACACCAAAAGTGTATATAGCCAACCAAAACAAATCAGCACTTTGGCCAAGTCTGAAATAGAATATCTCATTTTGGTCTTCCACTCCATTACCTCTAACTCTCGAGGTAGATGACATGCTTTATCATCATTTCTCTGAAGTTACAATTATTCACTGCTTTGAACAGACTTCTTAAATCTTTCCAACTTGTTTTATTTTATACTATTGTGACCACCATGTAAATTTCTCCCATGGTTCAGCACATTTCATTCTCCATGAGTTCATGTAAGTCTTTCCATATTTTTTGAATTCTTCATTTCCTAGGGCACAGTAATATTCCATTACTTTCATATAGCATGGCCATTCTCCAACTGATGGGCACCAATTTTGCTCCCAGTTCTTTGGTTACAATGAAAAGCACTGCTGTAAATACTCTTGTACATATGGGTCCTTTCCCTTTGTCCTTGACCTGCTTTGGATTTGCAAACTAATTCCTTTCTATTTTCTCTATTTACTATAGAACAGGATTCATTGTGACCTGAGTCCTTCTGGATTTCCTCCCTGCCTTTCCTTCCCTTCCTGTTCCCCTTCAGCTTAATTTCTAAAGTGTTAAAATGGCCTTATTATAAAAGGGTAACATAGTAGGACATTTTGGCATGAATCTCAATGCCAGCATACATTCGGGAAGCAAAATGCATTGTTTTCTCTTTTCTCTTATTGCTACAAAGAGGGAAAGACTCTGGATCTGACATAAGGTGACCTGGATTTGAATTCTGATACTGCCACTTAGGATGTGTGTGCACATACCTCTGTCGGCCTCAGTTTTTTTGTGAGTTGAGCAAAGTGGTCCCTAAAGTCCCTTTCAGAACTAAGTCAATGAATGGTCTTGTAGTCATTCTGTCTTCATATTATATATCATTCAATCTCTTCTCCCCTCAGTTCTTTGTATTACAGCACAAATTAACGAGGGCAGCTAGGTGGTGCAGTAGAGTTCTAGACTGCAAATCAGGAAGACTCATCTTCCTGAGTTCACATCCAATCTCAGACACTCAGACAGTCAGACACCCATCTGACCCTGGGCAAGAGATTCAACCCTGCCTCATTTTCCTCATCTGTAAAATGAACTGGAGAAGGAAATGGAAAACTTCTCCAGTGCCTTTGCCAAGAAAACCTCAAATGGGGTCATGAAGATTTGGACGTAACTGAAAGCGACTGAACAACACCAACAAATTAACTAATTTCTTCGATTGATGCTGAGAGTATTTTTTGAAGAGAATTATGACTTTTTCTTCTGGATGAACTTTAACGACCTCTTGCTCTTGGTGTTACAAGAATAGATTCCATAGTATCACAAAATAGGTTTAAAAGGTCAGCTACTTTTCTGGGGAAAAATATAGCTCAGTTGCTGTAGGTAGTGTGGATTTGACTGTGGGCCAGGAAATCTTTACTAACATTTAAGAGGATGATCTGAAAAAAGATAGTTACTATATGGATATAGTATTTAGACAATGGGAAATGAAAATGCTGGTCTCTGGTCAGTGACCTTTTGCTGTAAGCCGTTTGACTAAGAATCCACACTGAATCATTTTTAGTTTCATTACCTGGAACTCAAAAAACAGTTTAGCAAAAGCATCACTGGCCCATGATATTGGGTGTCCTAGGAGCTGAAACTAGCAATTTATAGTAAATGGCCTGCTCGGTATTTTAAATATACTGATTTTGTTATGTATTCAAATTTATAACGAGAGAAAGGATGAAAGGGTAGAAAATTTTCTTGTCACATTACATAGGGCTTATTATAAATATTAATTCATTCAGCAGATATTTGTTGAGGCTCTACTAAGGGGCAAAAGAAGGAAACAACCACTGCCTCCATGTAGTCTAATCTAACTGGAAAAGTATCACACATGCTAGTAACTAGAATGAGGTAATGAAATTGTGCAGATATAGTTACACAGTACAATAGAAATCCCAAAAGCCAAAGAAATTATGTGTAGCAAATGTGCAAAATAGTATTAATGAACTACATTATTTCCATTCTCCCAATTTAATCTCTTTACTTGCAGACCATACGTGATCTTCCATCAGTGTATTTTATGGCAATCCATTTCAATGTGATTTATTAATGGATATTTTCACTATCATAATTACCTAGGAATATCTTCTCTTCTAGTGGACTGTGTTGTTTAAGTGTCTGTTCAGGGTTAAGGAGTGTAGGGGAGAGAGGGAAGGGAGGCTAATAGTTATTTTGTTTTTTTTTGAGATTGGGTCTCCTTATCTTTCCTGGTTGGGAGCATGGCGGCCACTCACAGTCTCCCTTTACTCCTGGTAAAGCTCACTATATTTGGGCTAGACTTAGTATGGTCATCAGGTTGTATTATGCCCTGTGGCAGCTTAGAACTCCCAAACTCAAGGGATCTCACAGCCTCAGTTTCTCCAGCAATAGGTCTTATAGTCATACAATTAAGCAAACAATTAAGTAAAACCTTATCACAGAGGGACTACAAATGACTGAGTATGTCATCTTCCATATCTGTAGTTTACCACCTCTACACCTAAAGGATATTGGTGTGTTCCAGTATCAGCCTTTTGGAACAATCATTAACCATTACAATTGATCCAACTTATGTTGTCTTTTCCTATTTTGCTCACTTACATCCTTGTAGTTATTGCACATATGGTTCTGCTTTAGCCAATCTTTACCGCCTAAAAATATTCCCTAAGAAGCATATACTCCACAAGGTAGCAATTCCTAGATTTTGACACCCAAGTGAGAAGTATGAAAAAATGTGACTATTTTTTTTTTGAGGAGTTAGGTAACTTTGTGTGCATTGAGCCCCGGAAAACAATCCTTTCAATCTATTTTATTTGAATAAGAACAAAGGGTTAGAAAGAAATCAAAGGCAGGTAATGTAACTCAGATATGGCTAAGCTTGTCCACTGGGAAGCTGCAAAATATCTGTTACTGTAAGACTAAGAAACTTTAAGAGAAGCTAGAGAGGAGACTCTCCCCAGTGAAAATGACTGTGTACAACAACAGAAGTGAGAATCAGAAGAATATGCTATAGGAATGACAATTCAAAGGGAAAACTACTTATTTGTGAAGCTGGAAAAGGCTCCTCTTAAATAAAAATCAATTGGATACAGACACATAGGGGACAGGGATGGGAGGAGTGAAGATGGGAGAAGGCAGAGGGACATAAAAAACCATGGCAAAGTGTCTAGAGGATTAGGATCCAGATCTCCTGGGATCTCTGCCCATTCTGATGATAAAGATTTATTCTAGATGAACTGTCTACATAAATTGGAAGGCTCATCAGTGTTGAATTTGTGACAGTGCAAAAGTATTAGCTGGCACAGGGGCTAATGACAAGTTAAGTGTCAGAAGCAGAGAAGAAAGTATTATAAGTCAAGATTCTTGATTTGTTTAAGAAATAAAACACACACACACAGACACACACACAGACACACATACAGACACACACACACACACACACGCGTGCGTGCACACACAGACACATACACAGACACACACACAGACACACAGAGACACACACGTAGACACACACAGACACACACGCGTACGTGCACGCACACACACACACACACACACAAAAACTGCCGCTCTCAGAAGCCTATTTCTACTTCAAGTTGTGTGCTTTCTCAGTCAGTTGTGGGACTTGAAATGCCTTTGTGATCTCATCACTTTCTGTGACTCTAATGAAGGTGGCCTCATGAAGCCTTGGCTTCCTTGTTGGTGAAATCAGCCCTGGAGCCATCTCAGAGCAGATGTTCTGCTTTTCAGAGTATTCTAAACCTTTTAGGATTGATCCTCTTAAAAGTTTTTTTTAACCTTACCTTAGAATAAATAAATTCTAATGATGTTTTTGAGATCCTGAAACTCACTGTTCAAACAGTGAACACAACAACTTGGTTGGCTCTCTTGTCCCTGCACAACGTGCATGGCCGCTGCTTACAACATGTGCAGTAAAGCAAACAAAAAGGAGTTTTCAGCTATATAAATCACAAATGCTGTTTCTGTCCATATTCTCATGGGCAAATGGAGATTGATTTGTAAAGCACTGAAGGGTTGGGTTTTGAAATATATACATTTCGTCGCTTCATTATGCACTGAGTTTCTGGATAGTAATTAACACCCCACAGTCCCAAGAATTATAAGAGTGTTAAAGAATAATTTATCTTTTTTAGAGTCTGTAGCACTTGTCTATTTAGGGAAGTAGGAAGATGGTGAAGGAATAAAGGAAGAAACCCGGAGATTTTCATCATTCTAGTTACAATATTGTAGCCATTTAAAAGAGTATAAAAACGTAGCTTTGAAGAAATTGTAAAAAAAAAAAAATTGGATATCTGTCGTAGTAATTTTCAAGGCTGTTTGTAATTTTATTTTTGATGCCAGCTCACATATAGGATTTATTTCTAGGAAAGAGCATCAGATCTGGAGCCAGGAGATCTTTCCTTTTCTGCAGCAAACCACCTGTGTGTGCTTTGTTATTCAGTTATGGCCAACTCTTGTGACCCTATTTGGGATTTTCTTGGCAAAGACACTGGCCTGGTTTGCCATTTCTTTCTCCAGCTCATTTTATAGATAAGGAACTGAGGCAAACAGGTGAAGTGACTTACCCAAGGTCATACAGCTAGTAAGTATCTGAGGCTGGATTTGAATTCATGAAGTAGAATCTTCTTGACTTCAGGTCTCCTACTCTACCTGCTGCATCACCTAGCTGCCATGTGACTGTAGGCAAGTGTCTTAACCTCTCCTGGCCTTAGTTTCCTCATCTATAAAAAGAAGTTGACCTAGATGATTTTGGAGGTCACTCCAATCTCTAGAGCTATGATTTTATGACCTTAGACTAACCACAAGCCTTTGGGCTTGTTTCCTTGTATGTAAAATGTCCACGTAGTCCTAGGGGTGAGGTTGGACCAGATCATCTCAAAGAACAAATTTCTGTGTCACTCTAAAATTATAATCCAATCATTCAACAAATATTTGTTAAGTATCTGTCATGTGGAAGGCATTGTGTTAGGCTTTAGGGGGGAGGGGAGAAGAAAACAGTTTCTACTCTCAAATCTTCCCCTTTAGTTGTGTAGGCAACACTTTAAAAAAGACCATGAAATAATTTGAGAAAGCATATGGGCAATTGTGTAATTTACCCCGTAAGTGTTGTGTTAGTTTGCGGGGTTTGGGTGGGGTAACATAGTAGAATGGAGAAGTCAGGGGACCTAGGTTCAAGTTCTGGCTCTTCTTGGGAGCTAGGCAGTTGTATAAGTCAGCACCTATTGCTTAGGAGACATTGACCCTCTTGTTCTACCAACCTCTTTGGGTGTCAGTTTCTTTCTTAAAGGAGAAGTGTATAGATGACAGCTCAGTTCTTTAAACCCATGACCTCTACATGGTTAGCAAAGGATCACAGATCCAGATGGAGATGGAAGAACCCTCACAGACCACTGAGCCCAACCACTTTATCTAAAATAAAGGGTGAAAATGAGGTGCAGGAAATTTAAATGGCTTCATTTTTGTTTCTCCCCAGAGACAGGATTTGAATCCAGATCTTCTGATTCCAATGTCAATTTCCTTTATTCAGGCAATGTTATAAATTGCCTTTACAGTGAGTTTAACACCAAATGAAAAGGAGCTACCTTAAGTCCTAATAAAATATCTTATTTTTGACCCAAAACTTGATTACTTACCCTAACAAATTTGTCTTGGAATAACTTTTAAGGGGCAAAATCAGCTCCCCCCCATAAAGGAGTATTTGTTGCTTCAAATGACATTCCATCCAGCAAACATAGGTTAAGTGCTGTTAACAAGGTGAATGCTTTGAAAGGACAACACTAATTTGTATGTATGTGTTGATTATACTTTCTCCCCTCCTCATTATATTAAAAAATTTCCTATTATTTTATAGTTGGGACTTGTACTTTCCCCCTAATATATCTTCTGTAAATCAGTGCTAGAAGATCACAGTAGGCATTTACTCTATTAAAACTCCTTTCTGTTTTCCATATTCTCACTTAAACTCATAATTCTGTTTCTCAGTTTAAATCTTGTCCATAGCATTTCTTTCCTTATTGCCACCAAATCCATTAATTGTTGCATCATATTGACTGGTTACAATACACATTTGGTTTTTTGGGAGGCAATCAGGGTTAAGTGACTTGCTCAGGGTCACACAGATAGTAAGTGTCTGAGGGTAGATTTGAATTCCAGGGTCAGTGCTCTATCCACTGTGCCACCTAACTGCCCCCTGATTACAATGTACAGAATTTTAGCCCCTTAGAACTTAAAGGGGCCTTAGAACTTGTTGAATTTAACAGCCTCTTTTTTACAGTTGAGATAATGGAGCCCCAGAGATGGGATATGACAGTGTAAAATCAGACAGCTGGTTAGGGGCAGAACTGGATGTAGGCAGCTACTCCCCAGACTCCTACTCCACTTTTCAAGCCTCCTTAACCTTTTCATTATTAAACTTGCCACATTAATTTTTCAGTTTCTATTTTATATGGCTTTCATCTGAATTTCACAATTATGTCAATTGCTCAGTCTTTTAAAACACCTCTTATTTACCAGTAATTGTGGCTAGGCACTGGAGATATAAATACAAAAGCAAGACATTCCCTGTCCTCAAGGAGTGTATAGTCTGGCCATGGGATACAACAAATTATTTATAAATATCTCATTTCATAGAAACAAGAAATTACAGATTTGGAAGGGCCTTTGGAGACCGCCCAGGCAAACCCAGAAGAAACACCCTTCTGTGACACACCTGACAAGTGGTCACCGAGCCTTTGCTTGGAGACCTCTAATAAGGGGGATCCTACTAATGCCCGAGATAGCCTGTGGTTCCCCTTTTGGAGAGCTCTGGTTGTCAAGAATTTCTTTACAATATTTTTTGATCCTAAATCTTCTGATTTATTCCTTCCCCTCCTAGACCTTGCTTCTGCCTTCGGGAGCTAAAGATAACAAAGTCTAACTCCTCTTTCATATGACAGGCCTTCCACAGGACAGCTAAGTTCCAGTTACTCCTGCCTATTTATGTTAATATTAGAATATTGGTTGATCCAATTCAAGTTTCTTCCATCCTGACTTTCGCTGAATCTTACACCTAGTTTCTGGTGTTTCTGTGGTTTAATGGTTTTGCTTAATTAGCTACCATATCTGTTCTGATTATTTTAATGTCCTTAAATTCTCTAAATATTTATTAAGATCTCCTATGTGCAAAAGGCTTTAAGCACTGTGATAGAGACTGGAGATAACAAAGATAAAATCAGTATAGTCCCACCCAAAAAACTGATGTGGGTTTGGAAAGCTGTAGTATTTACACAAATAAGCACAGTAACAGGTCGAGTGTGGTGAGGACAAAGTTCGCTAGAAAACTCTCAGAGGAAATGCTCTCAGCTGGATGGCATCTGGGAGTGAAGGCTTACTGAGGAGGGTGGTAGGAGCTGGGCATTTTAATGGGTCGAGGTGACAAAGGAAATGCATTTTCGGCACTCGGCAGGGCCTATGGCCAAATAATTCTCCTAAAATGCATATTGGCCCGTATCACTCTTCATAAATTGTAAGAACTCTCTCTTTCTTGTAAGATAAGCTATAAACTCTTTTGGGCATGTAAACTTCTTCACAACCTGACCGAAGCTTCACTTTCCAGGCTTGTCAAACATTTCTTCGTTGACTTCATGGCTTTTCTGTCATGTGCCACCCCATCTCTGCATATGGCTTATTTTGAATAGATTTGCATGTTGTCTCCCCTCTTAGAGTGTAAGTTCCCTGAGGGTAAAGACTTGTCTTTCACCTCTTTTTTGTATCTTCAGAACTTAGCACAGTGCCTGGTGCACAGAAAGGGCTTTATAGTCATTGCTGAGTTGGCATCTGTGCATTCATACTATTTGCCTTCCATATTTAGAACGCAGTACTTCCTTAGGTCCTCTTCTTTGAATCTCTTGTTTCTTCCAAAACTCAATTTAAGTGATACTATTTCCAGGAATCCTTTCCTGATTCCCTCCAGCTGCTAGAGACGCCTAAACTACATTGTGTCTATTTTATCTTTAAATTATACCAAGTGGCTGTATGAGGAAGCTACTTGAAAGCAAAGGCTACAATTTCCTTTTGGATTTTTATTCCTAGTATCTAGCTAAATGTCTGGAACATAGTAGGTGTGCAATGAATGTTTTCTCCCTTGCCAAATCAACCTTAGGAAAGTAAGGCAACTTTATGAACTTCAGTCTTCTCATTTGTAAAATTAGGAAAATAAAAATAACCTCCCACAGGGTGTTATGAGGGCCAAATGAGACAGCTTATATGAAATACTTTGCACATCTTAAAGGGACTCCCTTTGTAACCCCATTTGGGACTTTCCGGGAAAAGACAATAGAATGGTTTGTCATTTCCTTCTCCAGCACATTTTACAGACAAGGAAACTGACGCAAACAGGATTAAGTGACTTGCCCAGGGTCACACAGCTAGTAAGTAGCTGGGGTCAGATTTGAACTCAGGAAGATGAGTCTTCCTGGCTCCAGCTATACTAGTTCTTAAATACCGAATTAGAAATTCTGGAAAGAAAATGGAGATTAATGAATTGAAAGAAAAAAGCTAGAAGTTTGTTTTGTTTTGTTTTTTTGAGATAAACCATTAGTCCCTTTCAAAGGAAAGAAAAAACAAATTATCAGTATCAAAAATTGAAAAGGAGAGATTCCAACAAATGAAGAATAAATTAAAGAACTTCTTGGAAAATATTTTGCCCAATTTTATGCAAACAAATCTGACAATTTAAATAAAGTGGATGAATGTTTCTATAACTTAAAATATTAAGATAAATAGAAGAAATACAGATTTTAATTAACCTAATCTCAGAAAAAGAAATTAAATAGACCAGAAATGACCTGCTTCTTTTCTCCTTCCACAAGAAACCTGAGACAAGGACCAAATTACATTAAACATTCAAATAATTGTTAATTCCAATATTATACAAATAGCTTTAAAAAAAGAAAATAAGAGATCTTAATAAATCCCTTCTATTAGTCAAATCTCTTGTTACCTAAAGCATGAAGATACAAAGTGGGTATACACACACACACACACACACACACACACACACACACATACACACAAACACCCCAATATACCCAAAGATTGCAAATAGAATCATTTTAAATGACATGAGAGCAACATGATCAAATCAGATGTATATTGAAAATGCTGCATTGATTGAAACATAATATACCATATGTATAACATAATATACCGTATTAATAATATAACATAATATCCCATATTAATAACAAAATTAAAATCACATCATTATATCAAGATACAGAAAAATCTTTCAATGAAACATTTTTTAAAGCATAAGAATAAACAGGCACTTCCTTAATATAGTAAATAATATCTAAAACCAAAATCCAGCATTATATATAATAGAAAAAATGATAGGCTTTTCTTATTATTACTATGCCTATTTAATATAGTGATATAAATGCAATCTATAGTATTTAGACAAGAGAAAGTACCTGAGAAATTAAGCCTAGATAAATAAAAAACAAAATTATTGATTTTGGCAGATGAGATATTAATCTACATAGAAAATCCACTGAAGAAACTGAGATCAATCATTGTTCTTTCTGGTTTTTTTTTCCAGTAAAAGGGAAATTCCTATATAGTACATGAAATGTTTGGGAGTCCACCTACTAAGGCACACCTGGTAACTCAATGAACATAGTTACAGAATGCTGCAGAAATAACCACAGCCCAAATAAGTGGAGCTATATTATTTGCACATGGTTGGGCTGTGCCAATATAATTCAAATAATACTTTTACCCAGATCCATTTCCCTATCAGTTTCATACCAATCAAACTAAAATGGATTGTTTAAGAAATCTAGAAAAAATAATGGAATTCATCTAAAGGAACAACAGGTGAAGATTCTCAAGAAAAATCATTTTTTAAAAAGAAAAGGGATCCAGCAGTAATAGAACTCAGACTTTATTGTAATACAGTAATCATCGAAACTCTTTGGTTAAAAAAGGATCACAGACGTTAAGCTGAACAATTTTTATTGGAAAATTGGAAAACTTTGCAACAAATAAATGCAGTTAAATAATATGCATAACATCAATGCAGTTAAAATTAGAATGCAAACAGTTAACTGAGAAAAATATTTGTGGCAATCTTCCCTGATAAATGTCAGACATCCAAAATATATTCAAGGTGGAAGGTTTTATTTTTTTTTAATGCAGAAGAAGTTCACAAGGAAACTCAGACAAGAAGGTTAGCTTTGAAAGTAACATTTTGAATTTATTAGATACTTTTAGAAAAGCAAACTGTACATAATAGAGAGTTATGGCTTCATATACAACCCTCTTTCTGTTCTACTTTGTATTTGGAAATATTCTATCTCTCCATTTCTTTCTCTCTATGTCTTGGTATCTGTGTTTCTTTCTGTCTTTGTGTCTCTGTCTCTCTGTCACTGGGTTTTTGTGTGTCTGTCTTTCAATACATGTTTCTCTGTGTCTTTGTCTGTATCTCAGTCTCTTTGTTTCTGTCTCTCAGGGCCTCTATATCACTGTGACTGTCTCTGTCTATCTGCTTCCTTATCTCTGTGTTTTTGTGTCTCCTTGTCTCTCTATGTCTTTGTCTCTGTGTATCTGTGTCTCTGGTTTTCCTTAAGAATTTGGAGGATAAAAAAGAAAATACATGTAATTAAAGACTTAAATGTGACTATATTTGCATCATAGTCATAAAGATATTCACTTGGAAACAAACGCTGATTTAATTTTATCTTCCTTCATATGTGCCTCCTGGGGAAAGTTGGGGCTGGAAAAGCTTGCTACGTGGCTTCAGTTCGTTGATATCTGAAGGGATCTTGTGCAGTGTGAAGAGCAAATGAAAATGCCACACTTGGACAAGTCACTCAGCCTGTGCCTTGGTCCCGGCATTAATATGTGTCCCATTTATTTCACTAGGTTGTTGTCAAGAAATACTTTGTAATTCTTGAAGTTCTTTATCAATCAGATAATTATTGTACATTTCTTAATATAGACTGCCTCCCCGGTGCCATCCTGCCATATACCTGTGCTAGATGATAATCTCCAATTCAACAATGGCACCCAGTTGTTGAGCTGATTCTTAGTGAATAAGCATCAGCACATTTATTCCTTCCCCTGCCTTTTATAATCTTTGTGTTCCTTTAGTGCACACCTGCCTTCCCTTATCCCCCCAGCTCTTCCTGCTCTTCACTTCTTCAAATTACCATTTATTTATTTTTTGGCTGACTTTTTAAAATCTAATAGAATATAAGCTCTCTCCTTGAGAATAGGAACCCTTTTGTTTTTGATTTGGGCCCCTACGCCTAGCAGAGTGTCTTGCCTTTTTGGTGTGGTTGCTCTAGAAAGGCAATATGACATCCTATATATTAGGTATGTCAAAAGTTCATAGAGAAAGATGGCCTGTGATCCAGGAAGACCTGGAGGAGATTGTACGTGAAACTGCAAAATCTGTATTTTCTTAAGTATATAATCAACATCTAGCTGTCAAAACTGTCTTCTTTGTGATTCTTTCTGGACTTCTTTCTTTTCCCCTTTTCTTTCTTTGGGGGGAGTGGTTGCCCTATTCCATCTCCCAGCTTATACCCATTTCTGCTCTTCATATCTGTAGATGCTGTAGAATATAAACTTCCTGAGGGCAAGGACCTACTACTTAGTGCCTTGAGTTCAAATGAAATGTGTATGCCAAGTAGTCACACAAAAACCTGACCCAAACCAGTATCTATGACATCTATGAACACTAGCACATACTATATTGATAACATAGAAGAAGGAGAATCATGATTGAACATAGATGCTGTTTCCCACGCTTATTCTTTTTCTCTCTGTCTTCTCTAGCACTTCACTGGCTTAAGGGAAAAATCTTCTCACCCCCTACTATGCAGTAAACTCACCGATGTATACATCCAGTGTTAACCAGTTCTTGCATTCACTGAACCACTCCTATTCTGATTCCCTACCCATAAGCTGGCATCATTTTATATTCCATGCTGCAAACTGATGGTACTATCAAATGGGGGTGACCTGTCTCTTTCCTATGCCGTTCATGGCCATACTTTTACTCACCCTCCTAGTCCTCTAATGCCATCGTATTCTGATGTTCTGTCATTGGTTTGTCCTGTAAACTAACAAATGTGGATAACAGAGTTTAAAATAGAATATACTTGTTCCATAATTTTAAAGAATGCCACAGAGGTGGAAAAGATAACATTGCTTGTCTGTTTAGCTGACTGCATCTAAAATATTGTGTTTTAAAAATATAAATAAATCCTTCTCGTTTCATCTATCATATCCTTGGATAATTATTTGTATTTGCTCTTAAATACATTGGGATTTTTCTGGTATAGCTCCCTAGATTGTCTGTCCCCCTTAGCTAGCATTAACAGGAAATGCTGTCTTAGGTAAAAATCAATGAAAAGTTATATTTCACAGTTTATAGATGTTTGCTCTATGTACACCCTACAAAATGCTTGATGTGTATTATCCCTTTCGGAAATAACTCTATTTTCTACCATTTTTGTACTTACTTTTTCATATTTTCTGTGATGTTGCTTTCTGTTATCATGTGCCATCCAAGAACACAGAATAAAAAAAGGATGTAAGCTTACAATTCAAATTACACATAGGATAAATTTAAAGCTCTCAGTTACTATGGATTTAAAAAATAATAATCCATATCCATGTAGCAGTTCAAGCAGTTCATTTACATACATTATTTTCCTTAATTCTTACCCTAGCTCTGGAGATAGGCGGTGAGAGCATCATCATCTTTTATTTTATATCGACAGTTTCCCAACATAAATGTCATCCTAGACTCAGCACTCTTCCTCACCCTATTCATCCAATCAGTTGTTACTGTTGACATTTGTACTTGTGCAGTGTTTCTCACACTCAGTCCTTTCTCTGTGCTCACTACACCTCCAACTCCATTTCTGTCCTATCACCTTTTGCCTAGATTGCTACAGTGACTTTCCTGCTCCAAGCCTCAAGTCTCTCCCTACTCCAATTCATCCTCCATACAGTTGCTAAAGTGATTTTCCTCAAGCTCAAATTTGGCTGCTTCACTCTCCTACTAAATAAATATCAATGCCTCCCCATTGCTCCTAGGAGCAAACATAAATGGTCTTTAAAAAAAACACTATTCATTTATAACTAAACTTCTTTTTAAAGCCCTTCACAAGCTGATTGCCAGTATGTCTTTTCAGTTCCATTATGTGTTTCTTCCACATGCTCAAACTAGTCAAAATGCCCTCTCTGTTCTTCACACATGGCACTCTCTCCCATTTCTGTACCTTCACACTGTCCTTCTTGAATACCTGGAACTCAGTCCTCCACCTTTGTGTCAGAGAATCCTTCTCTTACTCGGAGACATAACTTAAGCACCATCTGGGTAATCCTTTCCTAATTCCCCCAACTGCAAATACCCTGCTTCCTTAACTCCCTTGGATGTAACTGCCTTGAACTGATGTTGAGTTATATGTATTAATTCTCTATATAGTTACATGTGTGCCTCCTCCTGATAGAATGAAAATATTTTGAGAAAAGGGATTGTTTCATTTTTTATATTTGTATATCTAGCACCTGGCACAGTCCATGGTACATAGGCAATTAATGTGTGTTGATTGAGTGATTTGAGGAAACTCAGCCTCTGAGGGTTAAAGTGACTTGCCAAGAGTCACATAGCTCAGGGCTGGTAGATGTACACCACCAACCAAAGTGGGAGAACTTTTCCTTGGTTGGACTTCACTTGCAGGTTAGGTCATTAAAGACTAAGATCTAGTTTGTGAGTGGAAAAAGTTTTAATTAGGACTCTTCAAACAATTGGATTGTTCTTGTGAACCTTCTTCAGGGTCATCATGGTTGAAGATTTGTATGCCAAGAACTTAGCAGAGGATATGAAAGAGGAATAACTGCTTATCTCAAAAAAGAGAGGAGGAACATTCATCACATTATTTTTGTGGATGAGCATTCATGAGGATGTTGTATATTAGGTGGAGAGTTAAACTTGATAAAATCCAAGTTCCTATCCATCAATTCTGTGAAAGAATACAGATACCATCGTTAAGGGAGCATGTGCAGCATCGCAGGCTTTCTGTTTTCTGTAGTTTTCCTTATGTTCCCTATCCACTCACTGCACTATCAGCACTGCCCCCTCCACCTTCAACCTGGAATAAAATTTATATGTGAGTGTGTGTGAAGATAGTAATACATTATACATATGAGAGGCTGAAATATATGCTATGTTAAATATAAAATAATATATGTGTGTATATATGCATACATATATGTTTATACATGCATAATAACTTATGTATGTATATACATATATACACATAAACTATTAAAGTCTGACACTCCACAGAGACTCTAGAACTTAATCTGGTCTTTCCTAAGAATTGTGTATTGGCAAGAGCATTAGACTTCAGATCATGAAACCTCCCTAACTTTGCCACAGGGGCAGCTAGGTGACTCATTGGATAGAGAACAGGGTCTGGAGTCAGAAGATTTGTCCTCCCGAATTAAAATCTGGCCTCAGATACTTACTAGCAGTGTGACCCTGAGCAAGTCAGCCGTTTGCCTCAGTTTGGAGAAGGAGAATGAAATGGAGAAGGAAATGGCAAACCATTCCAGTGAAAACTAGAAAAGAAAGAAAACCCCAAATGGGGTCATAGAGAGTCAGACACAACTGAAATGACTGAACAATATTGCCAACAGATGAATTTTGGAATCTTAGATAGGTAACTTAATTTTTGCCATTTTCACTCCCTTTTTTGTTTAAATGAATGGTTGGGTGCATAGGTTTCTCCCCGCTGGGAGTGCTGGAATGATCCAGGGGGGTAGTAGTAGCTTTGGATGCATTTGGGGAGCTTTGAATAAAAGTAATGGGGTAGTAAAAGCATGAATAAAGAAGCAAAGAGAAGAAAATTTTGAAAAAGTGTTCATTCCTGTTTCATCTGTGGTCTAACAGTTAAAGTTGTAGTGATGACATTATTTTTCAGGTAAACATGCAAAATGCAGGTTATAACTGATTTGTAGTCAAATCCACCAACAGGTCTTAACAAGCAAGTGCTGGCAGGTAAATGTGTGGCACTTGCCAAGAAGTTCAGCATGCACTGGCAGGAATATATGCATGTAATGACTTATTTACAATATAATATGAGGTTACAATATGCAATATTGCATCATCAAAATTTCAATGCAGGAAAAAACTCTGAATTTATAATAAATCATTGAATTTAAGATACATCATTTTAAAAAAATGCATATTTTTGAAATGATACAAACTTAAGAAAAAATTTAAAGGGTTAAAAAAGATTTCCAGGGGGACACTGAGTAGTGTGTGTGTGTGTGTGTGTGTGTGTGTGTGTGTGTGTGTGTGTGTGTGTGTAGGGGGTTGCAGGTTAAATAAGTTCAGGAACCTCTGATTTAGAGTGTGATAATACTACCCATGTCCATAACACTTAATATTTACAAAGCCCTTTCTTCAAAACAGCCTTGTGAAATGGGTAGTGTATCACTACCTCCATTTTAAAGATAAGGAAACAAACAGACTTTGTGATGTCATGACTTCTTTAGGGTCATATAGTGAATAAACATCCATCAGTTCTGTGTTAAATCTAGCACTCCTGGACTCCAAGTATAGGCTTTTTCCCGGATACTTTCCTGCCTCACTGTGTGCCTTACACACTCTTCACATTCTAATTCTAGGCCCTTCCTAAATGTTTTTTGAGACAGTGTACATCTGCCCCCTTCCTTCACAGAAGCATGTGTTTCAATAAAACCATTTTTTAATCTTTTTTTGAGGAATATGTTTTTAATAGGTTTCTTTATTTGTCCTGACCAAAGAAAATCAAGATGATATTCCTATTTATCAGGAAATTCCTAAGTGAAGAAAAGGAAGCTGGAAATACTTTGAAACAATTGAGGCCACCCTTCTTGTTGCTGGGCACTTGAGTGGTGCTGACAGAGGACCAAGTGCTGTAAAACATTCCTGGTTTGCTAGGTTTATCTTTCTCACGTATTACGGAGTTCTGGATTTTAAAAAAAAAAACAGAATTAATGTAACTTTATGCATTTGATTGATTTCTCAGAGTGCTTAATCAAACAAGCTCACAAGAGATTTGTTTGTGTGACCCACATTTTCAGAGGTTCCTTATGGGATAGGCTCTAAGAGTTTGGTGAAATAAGCGAGAAAACAGTTTGTCATATTACAGCACACGTTATCCATCCTCTTGGTTGTTGTAAAAGTCAAGTTAGAGTGTTTGATAATAACTTAATGTCCAGAGCCCTATCTTCCTATGGCCATTTTGTTCTGAAACAGTTCTGAGATCAGTATTCAGTGTGTGGGGTATTCATCATATGAAGAATACTTTGATTAAACTTTTTCTTGAACAGAATCTTTTAAAACATTTGGGGAAAAGGTTCAAAAAAGCAAATGTAGAAAATGTAAACTTCCCACCCCATTTAAGTAAATGTACAAAAAACAAACTTGGTAATTCTTTCCTACCCTAGTTTAAAACCTCCTTAAATATTCATCATTCATTCAGCATACAAACAAACACACATATATGTATACACATATGAGATGTTGAGTCATTTCAGTTATACCCACCTCTCCATGATCGCATTTAGGATTTTCTTGGCAAAGATACTAGACTGGTTGCCATATATTCAGGTCTTCCATACTCCAGGGCTGGCACTCCATCCACTGCACAATCTAGCCATCCATACGCAACTTTGTGTGTGTTTGTGTGTGTGACTTGTGTTGAGAAGATAGTTGAGCCCTGAGGAACAGATGAGAGTCAGTGCAGAGAGTATATAGAGAGAAGAGAGGCCAGGACAGAACCCAAGGATGTCCACATATATAGGTGGAGGACATGCATTATGATCTTGCAAAGGATCCAGAAAAGATATGGCTAGGTAGGTAGAACTAAGAGAAGACAGGACTGTGCACAATGACAAGAATTACATTTTTTTAGTCTTATTTTGTCCCATTTTACATTGTTAATTTTAAACTAGCTGGCCTTATGTAGTATTTTCATACTCCTCCTTTTAAAGCAGTGTAGTTGGTGTACCAGTGTCACCGTTTGGAAATGAGAACTGGGTTACACCTAAGAAGAAAGAACAATGCAGATTGCAGAGGGCAGTGGAGAGGCAGAGGGCAGGCATGAGCAGGCTAGACTCCGTAACTGGAGACGAACTTGGAAGAAATATAGCAGTGAAAGATTGTCTTCAGTGAAATATGTGATAGGAAGACAAGCTTGATTGTGTGGGGAGGGGGAAAGATAAAAGGGAGACAGATAGAGTGCTCTGCTGCTAGCCCCAGCAGGCAGAGAGGAAGGCCTCCGACACATTGGATAGAACCTGAAAATAGACAAGAGTTTCACAGGGAGGGAAGACATGGGTGGACTTCAATCTGTGTTCCCAAATGTTTTCAGCTTCAGACATGTTCCAGTATGAGAGAGGTATCAGATTGGCTAAGCTCTTTTCAGGGTTACAGCTCTTATTGAGTTCAGCTCAATGGAGAAGTTGAAAAGAATTATGGGTAAAAGCCAAAGTGGGTGTGGTGACCAGGAGACTTACCCATTGGAGGCATAGAGGAGAGGGGAGGATTTTTTTTTTTAGAGGAACTGGTTGGTCTGTCACTCTTGAAGGAGTCCCCTGGTCTGGTCTGAGTGAAACCTCATTAAGAGTTCTGGGAAAGCTCTGTGTGTACCAGGCCCATGGGTCAGGTATGAGGACTGGTAGCTTAGCTTAAAGGAAATCCATGGTATTTGGTGGTGGGAACCTTTCACCTAGTCATGCCTTGGGTACACTTGGGGTTAGAGTTTTTGGTTCCACTATTTCAAAGGGAGAGAAGTTATCCAACGGGTTGAGTGGACTTGGGAAACCACTGGAAACCACTCTCCAGAGGTTTCTTCTATATTTGTCTTCAGGTACCAAGGGAACTCTCAATTTGATATCACATGTCCATTTGAGTACATTGTATTCTATTGCTGTTCATGCAATAATTTATAGTCATTTCATCGTATTTGAAAAAATGTTATAGAGACTCATTATAGCCTTCCAAATAATAATAGGAATAAATAAAATAAATAATAAAGAAATTAATAATTATTTTGTATTTATTACTTAGATGTTAATATATTTGTTTCATATCTTTAATATATGATATATAGTAATATAATAATTAATAAGATAAATAAAATAAAATAGGAAAAATATTAGGCCATTAGAGGTTTGAAGAATCTTAGAAATCACTGATTTCAGCCTCCTCCTTTTTGTTGTCACTGTTGCTCAGTCGTTTTCAGTTGCATGTGACTCCTCATGACCCCATTCGGGGCTTTCTTGGCAAAGATTCTGGACTGATTTGCCGGTTTCTTCTCCAGCTCATGTCACAGATGAGAAACTGAGACAAGCAGGGTTAAATGACTTGCCCAGGGTCACACAGCTAGGACGTGTCTGAGGCCGGATTTGAACTTTGGAAGATTAATTCTTCCTGCCTTCAGGCCCAGCGGTCTATCCACTGTGCCATGTAACTGCCCTCGTTTTTACAGGTAAGGAAACTGAGGCCCAGAGAAGTTCAGTGATTGTGGCAAGTGGAAGAGCCTGATTCAAACTGAGGGCTCTTGCTTCCAGATCCGGTGTTCTTTGCATTATGATACCATGCTAAAAATTTGGTAAAATAACCATCTCACTCTAGGAATTTTTATTTTTGGTCATCAGCTCTTGCTTTCTCCAGATCATAGGTAGTGAAAGAAAGATTATTCTTTTCAACTCACTATTAATAGCTGTTTCCATTCCACACCTGGTGGCTCAGAAGTAGTGTGATCATGGCACAGTGGAAAGGGTAATGGATTTTCACATCAGGAAGCATGTTTCATTCCTGGTTTTGTCACTTTGTGACTTTGGGGGAGTTCAGTCTCCTTCTCTGGGTCTAGTTTCCTCATTTGTATACTGAGGGAACCAGACTGACTGAGCTCTGTGGTGCCCTATAAAGTTGTGATCGTGACTCTGTTTAACTCATAGATATAATTAATTCTAATAGAGCTGTGAGGTTGCCTAGCACCATCACCTTATGCTTTTCTGCTCTCAGATAACTTATACATTCTCTGAGCCATCTAAGATGTAATGACATCTACCAAGGGGACATTCTTGCAATTTTCTTCCTCTGGGGTCTATTTTAAACAAAGTTAACGGACAATTCTCCTGTAGTCCATCTAAAGTAGAAGATCTACCATGATTCTTGGTAGTAAGGTAGTAGAGTAGATAGGGTTCTGGACCTGGTGCCAGGAAGACTTGAGTTCAAATCCTATTTCAGACTCTGGGCAAGTCACTTAATCTGTACCTCAGTTTCCTTATCAGTAATCACAGCACTTGTCTCCCAGGGTTGCTGTATCAAATAGGATAATTTTGTAAAGTACTTTGCAAACCTTAGTGTCATATAAATGCCAGTTACTGTTATTACATCCTCATCCACGTTAGTGTTTTTATTTATCCCAGGACTTAGTAGAAGAAAGCTGTTGTTTATTAGCTTTAAGAGGACAAGACAGCTAATGAATGTAGCTAAACCCTTTGCAATCCAGGGATGAGGTCAACCCTTACATTTCCCAAATGAAGAAAGACAACTAGTTAACCAGTCTGCAATTGGAAGGAAAGGTCAGTAAGTTACTCTTTTTTGATGCATTCTTGGCTCCAAGTGAAGTTCCCCTGTGTTCTTAGAATAGAACAATCTGACAAAATTTTATTTTAATCTTACAGATGGAAGTTATTAACTATACTTTCCCCCTTAACTTATTCACTTAACTCCTTTCATATTTGAATTTACTACTGCCTTCAGTTGTTTAGTCATGTTCAACTCTTTGCGGATGTGTACGTAGGGTTTTCTTGGCAAATATATTAGAGTGGTTTGTCATTTCCTTCTCCAGTGTATCCCTATTTTACAGATAAGGAATTGAGGCAACTAGAGTTCAAAAGACTTTTTCAGGGTCACACAGCCAGTAAGTGTCTGAAGCCAGATTTGAACTTAGATCATCCTGGCTCTAGCCCAATGCTTTACCCTCTGTACTGCTTAGCTGCCCCAAACTCCCTGTCTACCCCTTTGTGAAACCTGAGTATGGAAGCATTTGTTCGCTCAGATAGAGAATTGTAAGCAACCATATTATTTGTTTCAAGGACTTCTAGCCTTTTGTCATGCTCCTACACAGACAAACTTGAACATTTATGTAATTTTTGACAGTAGCCAGGATCTATGTGGAATAAGGATTTTTCAAAAACATTTTTCAGTCAATATGTTTACTGTACTCCACCAGCCATGCAGTGATACGGTACATCACCAGGACTTGAAATAGACTGCAACAGGAGGTCAGAATGGAGCATAGATTTTCTAACACAGCATGTTAGATGAAATGATTTTGTGTACTTTGAAGTGGAAAATTCAATCAGAATTTGCCACACTTTTTAGTTAAAGCAACATTGTTGTTTATTGATGAAGGGTAGACTAAGAAAAATACAGAAGATAAACAAAATAAATGGGGAAACAAACATTTTCTTTTTAGTTGTAGCAAGAGACTTTTCTTCCACATTTTCTTGAAATACTGTCATAATAAGTACTGTCCCCTCCCCTCATCCAAGGGGCATTTAAAATAAGCCAAAAGGGTTATAGAATGTTTCAAGCTTATGCCAATATTTGTAACTCTCATGCTGGTAAACTGGAATCCTACTTTTAAGTGAGTTTAGTTCTGATTAAGAGATGGCCTTCTTAATTTATTAATGGTAATTGCTACTGTCCAAGTGACCCGTTTTGACTTAGTAGTAAAGTAGCAGAGTTCATTTGGCTAACAACCGAAGCTATCAATAATGAAGTTGAGGGAGAGTGTAGGGTCTGAGCTAACCTAAGTAGGCTGAGAGAATATTTAAATTTATTACTGTTTTCCATCTGACCATTGATGCACTGAGGATTTTTATAGATATAGCTACTTGTTATGGAAATGAATAATTTATACTGTTTTAGAATTTAAAAACCTTCACATTTCTATCAATTTTGTGGATGAATATTGAGGACATGTCAGTGTGCTAGCCTGTGTAAAGGCATCTGTACAAGCAATTGATTACAGGAGAGATTTATTATGTTTTAGTTCTGTTTTAATGGTTATTCCTTTCAAATGAGCACAGAATTCCCAGTAGAGATATGGTCAAAGAGTATGTGAATAGGCAGTTTTCAAAAGAAGAAATGCAAAGTATTAACAATTCTATGAACAAATGCTTTAAATCATTAAATGATAGAACTGTAAGTTAAAAAATAATAAACCAGCTGAGGTTCTATCTCATTTAGGTCAGGATTCTCAAAGATGAGAATATCTTTCTTTCCTTAGCTTATCAGCTGAGAAACTTTCCTCCTCCATGAAAAAAAAGAGACTGTGCTGAGAGAGCTTTGCTTTGTCCTCATCTCACACTGTATAGACATCTTCCTAACTTTCTCCTTCTCCACTTAAACATCAAGTGAGGTTGTGATCATTCTTGCCAAGGCAAGCCCCTGTGCACATGGCCTTGATCCCATCCTTTCCCATGCTCGTGTAGTTTACATACTTTAAGAAACAAAACAAAATAACAACCCACACTTGATTCAACAATCTTCACTGGTTATGGTCCGTTATCTCTTCTCCCTTTTCTGCTTAAATTCCTTGAGAAAACATATAATAAATGCTCACACTTCCTCTTCTCTTACTCTTTTCTGAACCCTCTGTAATCTGGCTTCCGACCTCATAATTCATCTGAGATTGCTCTCTACAAAGCAATCACTCGGTTACAAAATCTTACAGTCTTTGCTCAGTCTTGACTGTCCCAGAACTCTTAGCAGCATTAGAGGTTGTTGATCACTTTCCTGGATACTCTCTTTTCTCTGGGTTTTCATGACACTGCTGTCTCCTGGTTCTCTTTCTTCTTGTGTAACTCCTCCTCAGTTTCCTTTGCTGATTCTTTATCTGTGCCCTGCCCAGTAATCCTTGGTGTTCCTTTGGTCTTTGTCCTTGGCCTTCTTTTTGCTCAGTACCATCTCTCTTAATGATCTCATCATTCCCCATATCTTCATCCACATATTTCCCACAGTTATATATCCTGCTCTAGTTTCTCTACTGAGCTACAGTCCTGCATCTCCAGCTGCTTTTTGGACCTTCTCCAGTAGGCATCTTAAACTCAATACACCTGAAGCAGAACTTATCTTTACTCCCAAACCTCTTCCTTTCCAAGCTTCCTTATTCTGTTGAGGGTGCCAGCATCTCTCCAGTCACTCATACTGGTAACTTTGATATCTTCCCTACTCTTTATTCTCACTCACTCCACATATCTAAAAATATGCCCACATATGCCAAAACCTGGTCGTTTCTACTTTTATAGCATATTTTATGCATATACATACATATACATATACATATGCATATACATATATTTCCCTTCTCTTCCTTCATACAACCACAACTCTAATTCAGGCTCTTATTGCCTCTCTCCTGGGCTGTTGTAATAGAATTTCACCTAATCTCCCTATCTCTCCCCATTCCAGGCTATCCTCCACTTAGTTGCAAAAGTGATTTTTCTAAAGTACAAGTCTGACTATGTGTCTCTTTCTCTGTTTTTCTCTGTTTCTCTTTGTCTTCCTACCTCTGTCTCTTTCTCTGTCTTTAACTCTTTCCCCCTCTCTCTCTCTCTCTCCCTCTGTCCTTCCCTCTCTTGCCCCCCTACTTTGTGAATTGGCCCAATTATTCTAGAAACAAAATGGTGAAAATCTATAGGTGTCCGATCAAGTATTGACCAGTCTTTTCCAGAAGACTGATAAATCATATCTCCCTCATCTCAGCAGAAGGATGGTAAACAATTAGCATAGACTGATACATACATATACATATATATATATATATATATATATATACATATATATAAAATACATGTTTAGACCTGACTAATATGGTAGTTAATTGTACTTGGATCTACTTTGTCATTATCTGGGGGAGGGTTACATTGTCATTATCTGGGGGAGGGTTACATTGAAGAGGGGGAAGGGGTGAGGGCAGTATTGATAATTTTTTCTTTAAAAAAAAGGAAAAACTTTAGGAAAAATAGAAGTTGGGCTTTTCTAGGATGTGTAGGTATTGTTTTTGATCCTTGGCATGATACCTCGTTTGGGTTAGCAATTGAAGTAGTACAGCAACTTAATAGTATTAATATTAATTCAACCTCTCTGCCATACTTCAGACCTAACTATCAATTATAGGTGTTCCACCTTCAAATCTCTGCCTGGGAATTTCCTATCTTTGACCATAACACACTACCATTCACTTATGCTATTCTTTGCCCTTCTTGAACTAGTCTTTGCTTTCATTTTAACTTCCAGTGCCTCAGCTCCTCACTCTGAACAGTACTTGCCTTCCTATTCAGTCTAAATTTCTTAGACAATGGTGTCAATGATTCAGTCTCCAGCAACTTAGAATTTCTCTCTCCCTTGTCATTTCTGGTGTGACCACCTCATCAATCTCCAATCTCTGAAAAACTTCACTCTCTTTTTCTCTTGTCAGGATCTGAGGCTGCCAAGTCTATCAGAGGTCCCCAAGCTGGGAGGTGACACCTTTCTACAAATTGCTGCCCTCTTAGCCTCCCCTGGGAGTGTAGTATGCTTTTGTTGACTGGCTTACGTTGCTTATAGTTTTCCAAAAACTCATCCATTCTCTGTAAGCTCCTGACCTCATCTATTTCCCCATTACTTTCTGTAAAGCCTGTTTCTCCTCATAATTTACAGAGAAAAACGAATACTCCTTTCCTTTCCTCCTTGAAATTTCTCTGTCTCTAGTCTCTTTCCTTTCTCCTTCCTTTTTTATTTCAGAGGAAAAAGTTCTCCCCTCCCCAGCTCAGTCCTTCTTTCCAGGGCTGCATTATCTACCTTAAGTCTTATCCCCTTAAATATCCACCAGGTGTGGCATTCAGCATTTCCCCCGCCTATGCTTTGCATTTCTGGTTCTGCCTTTTTTTGTTAGCTTCTTTTCTTCTGTCTAAAAAAATTCTCATTTTCACTATCTTAAGAAAATCCTTTCTCAATTTGGTGGTTCTCTTGAAGTACCATGCTTTTCTCTATTTCTCTTGATTGCTAAACACCTTGAATGATTAATTTAGCCATACTGCCTCTATTTCCTCACTTTTCTTTTGTTTTCTTTTTTCTTTTTAATGTTCTACAATCACTACCATAAAACATAGATTTTCCCCCCTCCCTATCCCCCACGACCCCCCTCCCTCCCCAAGATGCCATACAATTCTATATAGGATCTACACATACTTTCCTATTGGATACGTTTTCACTATAGTCATGCTGTGTAGACGAACTAAAATAAGTGGAAGAAATCATATACCAAATCAAAATATAATACACACACACACACACACACATACATGACCTGCTACATTCTGTGAATGAATTTCATATTTGTTTCTCTGAGTGTGGAAGGCATTTTGCCTTAGAAGACCATTGGGAATTTTTTAAGTTCTTGCACTGTCACAAAGTTCCAAGTCTACTAGAAAAAACTCTCACACGCTGTGGTTGTTGCTGTGCACAAAGTTCTCCTAATTCTGCTCCTTTTGCTCAGCATCAGATCATATAAGTCCTTCCAGGCCTCCCTGAAGTCTTCTTCTTCATCATTTCTTATGGCACAATAGTACTCCATTACATTCGTATACCATAATTTATTCAGCCATTCCCCAATTGGTGGGCATCCCCTTGATTTCCAGTTCTTGGCCACCACAAAGAGAGCTGCCATAAATATTTTGTACATGTAGGACTCTTTCCCATTTTTATGATCTCTTGGGGATACAGTCCTAGAAGCGATATTGCTGGGTCAAAGGGTATGCACATTTTCGTAGCCCTTTGGGCATAGTTCCAAACCATTCTCCAGAATGGTTGGATGAGCTCACAGCTCCATCAACAATGAATTGGTGTTCCAGCTCTCCCACATCCTGTCCAACATTTATCATTTTCCTATTCTCTCATGTTTGCCAATCCGATAGGTGTGATGTGGTACCTGAGTTGTTTTGATTTGCATCTCTCTAATCAAAAGTGATTTAGAGCATTTTTTCATATGATTGTAGATATCTTTAATTTCTTCCTCTGAAAATTGCCTGTTCATATCCTTTGGCCATTTATCAACTGGGGAATATTTCTTCACTTTTCATGCATTCCTGAAACTCCATAGAAACTGCATTGTGCCCTTTTTAAGTCTGTGTTATTCTTTATTCCTCCTATTGTAATAGATACTTTTAATCTCCTCCTGCTCCTTGACATTCTTTTTTCTTGGATTCCAAGAGCTGAAATTCTATAAATTTACCTTCTTTCTTTCTTTCTTTCTTTCTTTCTTTCTTTCTTTCTTTCTCCTTTTTTGTCACCCAATTGGGTTTTCCTTGCCTTCCTGTCTCTAAATGTGGCGTTTTCTGTTTCGGTTCTCAGTACCCTTTCTTTCCCTTTATATTGCTTTTTTTTCTTGCCACTTCATTTACTTTAATTACCACCTGTAGGCCAATAACTCTCCAATCTCCATTCTTGAGCCCTTCTCACCTGAACCTCAGAACTATGTTTTTTTTAACTCTTTTCCTTATGTCTAGAACTCAGTATATCCAAAATAATTTTCTTCCTCCCTCTGATCTTCTTACTTCTCATAATAGGACCAATTTTGTCCTATCAACCAGATGAGCAGCTTCCAAATCCTCTTCAGCTGCCTGGGACTTGCCCAGAATTGCACAGCAGCGTGTGTGTGTGCGTGTGTGTGTGTGTGTGTGTGTGTGTGTGTGTGTGTGAGAGAGCGAGAGAGAGAGAGAGAGAGAGAAGCAGAACAGCAGAACTCAGACCCAGGTCCAAAGACTATTCTTCAGTCTGACTCTGAAGGTGCCTTTTTCTCCTCTATGCCGCTACCTCTCCTTTGTGAAATAAAGGTAACGATACTTGGAGTACTGTCCTTTGGGGGTTATTGCCAGCAAAATGCTGTTCAAAGCTTAAAACACTACAGAAATGTGAATGGAGCAGCACAAGTATTCCTTAGAGGACCATCAGCCCCCATCCTATGTTAGATTTATTTGTACCTGTGTCATAGCCTATACCACTAACTCCTTGTTAGCAAGGGCTTTCTATTTTTTTTGTCCCTGTATCAACAGGTCAAACACATAGTAGGTGCTTAATAAAGAACTGTTGAATTAAATTGATTTGTTAATCTTGGCCTTCTTGGATAGATCTCCTGGCTTCTTGGATAGCTCTTAGCTTTGTTTCTCTCATTATACCTTCACAGGCTAGTGTGACTTATTTAATTGTGCTTATAGGTCTTTTGTCCCTGAAACTAGACTTTGAATTTCATGAGAGTACAAACTATCTTATTCATCATTGTTTCCCCATAACACCTTACACAGAGGGGTCTTTAGAGATCAGAAGGATGAGGATGAGAGTAAAAGACATTAATATAACAATAGCAGTAACTGACGGGACACTTTAAGGTTTGCAAAGTGCTTTATTTGTATGATCTCATTTATTTCTATAGGATCATAGGAGCCAGTATGGTATAATGGAGTCAGAGGATATGAGTTTGAATCTTGCCTCCAATATTTACAATCTATGTGACTTTGGACAAGTCATGTTACTTCTTAGGACCTTGATTCCCCTTGTCTATAAAAGGATGGAGTGGACTTTGAGGTCCCTGCTAGTTCCAAATCTATGACCCTTTGATTCTAGAATTTAAAGCCAAAGAGAACATTAAGAATCATCTTCACTTTATTTTGCAGATGAGGAAACTGAGGTGCAAGGCAGGGAAATGACTTGCCTAAGGTCATATAGATAGTGAGTAGTAGAACTGAGATTTGAACCCTGAACCTAAGACCCCAAAACAGTTCTTCTTCCACTATATCCACTTCTCTACAGAGAGAGCTTTGTGTTTTTTTGTTGTTCTGTCATTTTCAATCGTGCCCAACGCTTCATGACCCCATTTGGGATCTTCTTGCCAGAGATACTGGCAAGGTTTACCATTTTCTTCTCCACCTCATTTGACAGATGAGGAAACTGAGGCAAAAAGGGTTAAGTGACATGTCCAAGGTCACATGGCTAGTAAGTGTCTGAGGTTAGATTTGAACTCAGGAAGATGAGTCTTTCTCACTCCGATCTCGGTGCTCTGTTCCCTGTGCCACCTGGCTGTCCTTTATGTTTTACCTCAGCACAACCTTGTGAAGTAGCTCATTCAAGTACGAGGATAGCCATTTGATAGATGAAGAAACTGAGCCCAAGGTGAAGTGACATATCCAAGGTCACAGACCTAGTAAATGTCAGGACTAGGACTTGCATGCAAATCTTCTGACTTCAGACTTAGTAATCTTTCCATTTCCCCCTATTTCCTTTCTCTCTACAAAAGCTCATTGAATGAATTTGAGCAGCTAGGGGGCCCAGTGGATAGAGCACTGGGCTTAGGATCAGGAAGACTCCTCTTCCTGAGTCCAAATCTGGCCTCAGGCACTTACTTAAGCTGTGTGACCCTGGGAAAGTCACTTCACCCTGTTTACCTCAGTTTCCTCAACCGTAAAATGAACTGGAGAAAGAAATGGCAAACTTCTCTAGTATCTTTGACAAAAAAAAACTCAAAATGGGATCATGAAGAATTGGACGGGACTGATAAGTGACTCAACAATAATTAAATGAGTGAATGAACAATGGGTGGTTGTCTGCCTGTGCTCTGGAATTCATTTGATTAGTTTGTGACCTGACTATTTTAGTCTCTGACTGTGGAGAGATGTGAAAGCTTTGCCTTATTTCACTGTCTGAAAAACTTCCCTTTCCTTTCCTCTCCCTGCCCTCCCAAACTATTCAAAATTGATGCAATTTTAAAAGTTACCTTTGGTTTATATTTACAAGTTCTTTTCTTTATTCCTGGATCACCTATTCTGTGTTCTTATTCTAACTAAGCTCTCACTGATCTTTACATTATGTGCTTAAAATAATCATAATCATAGCTGACATTTACATGGACCTATTTGCCAGGCACTGTGCTAAACATGTGTAAAGTATTACTTCATTCAGCCCTTGTGCCTTGTGCCTTTTACGAAGTCACTTATATATGTCATTTCCTTCTCTCAGCAATCCTGGGAGTCAGTCACTGTTATTACCCTTATTTCACAGATGAGGAAACTGAGGCAAATAGGTTGCGTGATTTGCCAAGGTCACAGAGCTAGTCAGTATCTGAGGCCTAACAGCTCCTTGTGGCCCATGACCTACTTTTTGTAATTAAATGAGGCTTCTCAAAGTTCATTGTTATCAGTACCCAAGTCCAAGCAATTTTGTGCCCTCCGACGTGATGGGGACGAGTGCTTGTTTTTCCCTGAAGATGAGTTCAGATTTTTTAAATTACCAAATAATAAGAGGTCCATTTCTGACCTTTTTAGAAGGATATCCGATTTTAAACTTGCACCACTGTCAAGAAACATATGCTCAGAAAGCACAAGGATTTGTTTTGAGAAAAGAATTTAGATTTCAGAAAGAGGCAATTAAAAACCCAAAGCTTACTTCTCCTTTTGAAGCTTAAAGAGAAGTTTCCGAAAATTGAAATGTTCTCTGCTAATTAACTGTCACAAATATGATGTCATTAAGCTCCAAGTCTCTTTAGGCTTCTTCAAAGCCATTAACAAAGACTGAACGATCCTCTTAAATATGGAAAAGAGAGAAACAAATTGCCAAATCAGAACGAATGTTCTGTCGAACTTTTCTATTTCCCTTAGAATGGGATACTAATTAAAGGATTTTGTTATTCTCTATGCTATGACATGCAGCAATCCTCTTCCTTGATAAGAACTCTAACACATAGAAATGATTGTTGGTTCTGGTTTTTATGATTGGTCATTTGTGAATCTCTTTGGGTCACATCTAATTGTGAAAATTCACTGTTGGGTAGCAGTTACACTTTTTACAATGTTAAGAACATATGGTGTGTTGAGTATGGGGGCTCACATTGATATTTCCTGCTGCTGGGGAAGCTGAGGTGAGTGGATCTCTTGAACCCAGGAATTCTAAGCTAAGTAAGTCAGGTGTCCAGACTAAATCTAGTCCCTAGGATTAGGGGGTGACCAGGCTGCCTAAGGAGGGACAAAGTGACTCAGGTCAGAAATGGTAGAATTGCAGATTAGCAGTGTTACTGGTCCCTTGAGAAGCCAACCTGGATGATGTAGGGAGACCCAATTTCTTTTTTTTTTCTCCCCGCTACCCAAAGTAAAATATTCATTTTACCAGTGATGTCACCAAATACCAGAGATAACATGAGCAGTGTGAATCTGAAAGGTGAAGTTTCTTGGGAACCTTTCCTAGAAAGAGCATCAGTTTCTAAGAGCAGAAGGAGACAGTTTTGTCAACTGATAAATTCCCTTATTATCCCCTTTAGATTTTGCACAGTTCCATATGGCAGGGGCCATTGAATACTGAGTAAAACACATCCTCTGCGTGCCAACTGTTTCTTTCATTTGTTTATTTCATTGTGATAAATCTCAGGCCTGGTAGAGAATCTAGTTCACATTATTGATTATTTTAATCTGGATGTCATTAATCTCCCATTGCCCTCATACTTTTTATATGTGCATTGTAAAATGTGTTCCCTAATTTAGTTATTTTGCATTTAGATGGATAGAAATGCCCAGAAGTAAGTAGACTTTGGGGTATTGCCTTCAGATCACATTTTAGGAGTCCCATAAGCTAATTCACTAATAAATTTCTGGGCTGAAATAAGTCTTTCAGAAGTGACCATGGCAACAAGTAGGGTATGTGCTTAGTAAATAAAAATGATGGCCCTAATATGCTGAAAGAACTCAAAACTACTCATCAAGTAGAATTTGCTGATTTTCTTCCGAATTGCATGTGTAATTTCTTTCTCTTTACACTGAGCATGTAAATTCTCATGGAATCTAGTCTAGAAAAATTGATATCTTCCTAATTTGTTTACAAGGGGACATTCATTCTTTAATATACAAGCATATGACACATTTTTGATGGCAAATTTAAGCAAAAAAAAATTAAAGAATCCTGTAGACTAGGGTGTATTAGTCTAATGTACATGGACTTTATAACTATACTTAGGCAACATGAGATTCCTTTATCATCCTTTGTCTTTTATATATTTAAAAACATTATTGTTGGAAGGATTTCACCAAACTACCAAAGGGCCCCCCACATTCCCCCTGTTCAGTTGCCCCACAAAAAGTTTAAGAACCTTAGCTAAAGACTGTTGTTAAATGTTAGGGTTAGGACAAAGAGTTCAATAACCCTTTCTAAAATAATATCCTCTCTGTCTGTGATAACAGGTTAGATCCCTGTAACTGTACCTCAGGGTGAAAGTTTGTTAACTCACTGAAATCCAGTGTAGTACTCAGGCAATTTCTTTCCTGGCAGTCAAAGTTGTTTTTTTTTCCCTAACTCAGAATCATGGGTATTTATTCATTTCATTCCCAGAGCATTCTCCTGGGTAATGAGAAGATTCTGAAATCACATCAGGCTTCTGTAAATTTGAGATGTGGGCAGCTGTTCCTGCTGAAAATGGCATAGATTCACAGTGAGCTTGAAAGGTGTCTCGTATCTACTATATTAAGCATCTTTTAAGAAACTTATGAACATTGTAGCTTTTATTGATTCCAGCAATAAGCAATAAAAGTCGATGGTAATTCTCTCCCTATGTAGGGGTGTATGGATCAATATTTTGAATTTACTCTAATTTGCTGGTAATGAATAGAAGAAGTAAAAGAATTGCAGTGTTGTCTTGTGGGGCACAGCTGTGCAATGGAACCTTTTCTCCCCCTTAGCTAAGCTTTGTTGTTGGTCATCATCTTCTAATAACTAGAAATATGGGAGCTGAGTTGATGGGTGTATTTATCAATCAATTTCACAAAATTATTTGACCTATGATAAGTAAAATAATGGAACTACATTTATTTGTTCTAGGAACAACACTTGCCTAGAGTGATGGGTTTTGCAACCATGAAGGATCAACAACTGCTTTGAATTTTTATTAAATACTTCAGAGACAATTAAAAACCTATAAAGCATATTTCCTTTTGAACCCTTCACACTAAAGGAAAACCCTCTCCTGGTGTAGTGACGGTAGAGTGTTGCATATGAGGTCAGGAAAGATCTTCTAGACTTGCCTCCAATGCCTTATTGTGTGGCCATTGGTAAGTCACTCATCCCCTGTGCCTTTGTCCTTACCTGTAAGATGGGAATGTTAATACCTGTAGTACCCATTTCAGAGACTTCTTTCTTTTTAATTAATTAATTAATTTTTAGTTTTCAGCATTCACTTCCATAAGATTTTGAGTTCCCCCATCTCTCCCCTCCCCTTCCCAAAGACAGTGTGTAATGTGATGTAGGGTCTACATACACATTCATATTGAACCCATTTCTGCATTAGTCATGTTGTAAAGAAGAATTAGAACCAATGGGAGAAACCTTGAGAAAGAAGAAAAAAAGAAAGAGCAAATAATATGCTTCCATCTGCCTTCAGACTCCATAACTCTTTATCTGGATGTGGACAGCATTTTCCATCACAAGTCCATCATATCTTGGATACTTGCATTGCTAAGAGCTAAGTGTATCAAAGTGTATCATTATATTATGTGACTGTTACTGTATACAATGTTCTCCTGGTTCTGTTCACTTCACTCAGCATCAGTTCATTCAAATCTTTCCAGGTTTGTCTGAAATCTGCCTGTTCGTTATTTCTCATAGCACAATAGTATTCCATTACATTCATACACCACAGCTTGTTCAGTCAATCCCCAACTGATGGGCATCCCATTAGTTTCCAATTCTTTGCCACCACAAAAAGAGCTGCTATAAATATTTTTGTACATGTGAGTCCTTTTCCCATTTATATGATCTCTTCAGGACACAGCCCTAGAAGTGCTATTACTGGATCAAAGGATATGGATATATTATAGCCCTTTGGGCATAGTTCCAAATCAATCTCCAGAAAGATTGGATCAGTTCACAACTCCACCAAGAATGCATTAGTGTTCCAGTTTTCCCACATTGTCTCCAGTATTTATAATTTTTCTGTTTTGTCATGTTAGTGTGATAGTGTGATGTGATACCTCAGAGTTGTTTTGATTTTCACTTCTCTAATCAATAGTGATTTGGAGCATTTTTTTCATATGACTGTAGATAACTTTAATTTATTCCTCTGAAAACCACCAGTTCATATCCTTTGACCATTTATCAATTGGGGAATGACTTGTGTTCTTATCAATTTGACTCAGTTCTCTATATATTTTAGAAATGAGCTATTTATTAGAGGTACTGGTTATAAAAATTCTTCCCCATTTTTCTGCTTCCCTCCTAATCTTGATTGCATTGGCTTTATTTGTGCAAAAACCTTTCAATTCAATGTAATCAAAATTATCCATTTTATATTTCATAGTATTCTCTATCTCTTGTTTCATCATAAATTCTTCAGTTCTCCATAAATTTGACACGTAAACTATTCCTTGCTCTCTCAGTTTGCTTATAATATCCATCTTTATAGCTAAATTGTGTCCTCATTTTGATTTTATTTTAGTGTACGGTGCAAGATATTGGTCTGTGCCTAGTTTCTGCCATACCTATTTTCCAGTTTTCCTAGAAGATTTTTGTCAAATAGTGAGTTCTTATCCCAGAAGCTGGAGTTTGGGGGTTTATCAAACAGTAGTTTAATATAGTCATTGACTACTGTGTCTTGTATACCTAACCTCTTCCACTTATCCACCACCCTATTTATTAGCTAGTACCAAGTAGTTTTGATGATTGATGTTTTGTAATATAACTTAAGATCTGGTCGGGCTAGGCCACCTTCCCTAGTATTTCTTTTCATTAATTCCCTTGTTATTCTGAACATTTTGTTCCTCCAGATGAATTTTGTTACCATTTTTTCTAGCTGTATAAAATTTTTTTAGCATTTTATCAGTATGTTACTGAAAAAGCAAATTAATTTAGAATTGTCATTTTTATTATATTATTATATTAACTCAGTCTACCCATGAGCAACTGATTTTTTTCCAGTTATTTCGATCTGACTTCATTTGTGTGAAAATTGTTTTGTACTTGTGTTCATATAGTTCCTAGGTTTGTTTTGGCAGGTAGACTCCCCAATATTTTATAATGTCTACAATAACTTATCTTGGAAATTTTTTGCTCCTGCAAAGGTTCAGCTGAAGTATCACTTCCCACACGAGGCCATTTTTAATTCCCACAGTTATACTATTAATGTTTTCCTTCATCCCAAATTACTTTTGAATTGTATGGTATATATTTTGTATTTGCTTATCTGTGTACATATTGTTTCCTGTTAATGGACCATAAGCTCTGGGGTGGTGGAAACTGTAAAGGTTTTGTCTTTTGAACCTCACACAGTGTCTTATACATAGTTAGGGAGTTAAGTGCTTGTGGAGGAGATAGAAGAATAAATCTTGAAGCTAGTGAGAGGATGTGTGTTAATTGAAGATATAATTGAGACATATGTAATAGGTACAGTATGTAGCTATCGAGCCTAGAGAAAAGGAAATACAGGACACTAAGTATTCTCTCTCTAGGTATAGGCATGTATACCTGGTCTTTAAATGCTGGCCCTACTGCCTTATTCATTAAACTTTCTATGTCACTCCTGTGTCAGAAGCACCTGGTGGCACAATGAAAAAAAGGCTGGGCCTGGAGACAGGGAGATCTGAGTTCAAATATGGCATACACCCTGGACAAGGCATTTTGCCTCTGTTTGCCTTAGTTTCCTCAACTGTAAAGTGCAGATAATAAAATAGCACCTGTTTTCCAGTATTGCTAGAAGAATCAAATGGGATTTTTGTAAAAGCACGTAGCACAGTCCCTGACCCATAATAGACTCAATAGAAATGCTTATTGCCTTCCCCATCCCCAGTTAACCTCAATGAATTAGGCCCCCTGTGGGGTGTGTATGATTTCAATCCAAAATTTGGATTTGAAGGATCAGTTGATTCTCTTGAGTGTTGCATGGTTTTGCTTCTCCTCCTCCTGTGGAGAAATAAGACCTTCAAAATTCTATCAAGACTCTGCTTTTCTTGAACTTTAAAATGACATCGAGTCCTTCATTAATGAACCAGGCATTTATTTTTTTTTCTTTTTCCTTGACACTGAGAACAAAGCAATTTATGTAAAATAGAAGTATTACTAATTTCTGAGAATGATTAACATTTCACTTAATACTCAGCCATCAGCCTAGTAGACAGGAAGCAAAACCTTGACTAAGCAATGAGATTTCCCCTATCTGTAGTTGAATTGCCAGACAGAACCTGTAGGAAATGGGTCTGGTTCCTGAGTTTGTTGTGTGTAATTTTTTTTAATGTCAAGGATACACCATGTAAGGAAGAATCGGAGGATACAGTAATTGGCTAGAAAGGAAGCATGTTTCACTTGTTCATTTATTTGGGGTTAGCTGATTATTTGAATTGTCATGCTTTTTCTACTTTGAAAGCTTCAGTTAGAAGTGTTACCTTTCAGGGCTTTGTTTCAGATGAAATCGGTTTCTGTTAAAATAATTTATGTGTGAAATGTGCTTAGTATTTGCCAAGATCTGTGGACATTGTTCTTCTCTAAAAGTAATTGCCAGTGTTTTGTTTAATTTGGAAACTCTTTTGACAATTCCCATGTGAATCTATAGCTTAGGGATAGTGGGGCTGGGGATGGGCATGGAGGGGAGAAGGATCTGGGTATCTAGAAAGTGAATGTTGCCAAATAATGAGCTGCCCAGACTCGGCAGATTTTTCTTGTTGGAAGGTAGGTTGAGCTAACAGTATTCTTTCAATCCTTCATATAAGAAATCAAAAATAGGAATCTGTGTTTAATTTAAATTTATAATTGAAATTGGTTTTTCCTCATTCTATATATTAACTGTCAAAACATTAGCATGTTATAGTTCCCCATGAAACCAGGCTCCTCAGCCTAAGCACCAAAATTTACTTTTCTAAGACAGATCTTAAATATCATCTTTTTCATAACAATCTCCTCTGCTTTTTATTCCTTAATGTGGTCCTTTGGCCCCCAACTAATCCCATCCTGCCACATGACTTGGTTTTCTGCTCAAGACATTGCTGCAATGCCTAACTTTCACCCTCTTGCCTTCTCATCCGATTTCTGTTTTTCCCTCAAGTCTTTCCTAAACTTACCTCTATCTGATATCTTTCTTTCTATCCTGCCTTATTGCCTGTCTTGGGACTGTCCACATGTTCCTTTGTCATTTTTTCTCATATTGTTTCATGGGTATATGTTCTGTCTTCTCCAATAGATTTAAACACTCCCTGCCTTTTATTTATTTTCATTTGTGGCATTTCAGTCACTTAGTACAATGATGTGAGTATTTAGGCACTCAATAAGTGCTCATTAGCCAAATCAGCTGCTTCAGTGAGAGAGCCATCAGTGAGAGCTCAATAGTTATATTGTGTAGTAACTTGTCAATAGCTGACTGGAGCAACTAATAGCTAATTAAGAAGTCGTAATCCGAAGAATACAAAGACACTCATAGAGGCTGCCCTGGTACTTTGAGAGCCAAGCTGTTAAATTAAAACCTCTCCTTAACTTTTGGTTGGAGGGGGTCCTTAAGACACATTGCACCCAAAGTTGAAGGAGGTGGTGGTTCCATTTTGTTATGAGGAGCAGAGTCCGATGGCGGTGGGATCTTAGTTTGTTAATAGACTCCCCACCCACCTCCCAGGATTCCGAGAAAAGACTCTTTACAAGCTGGAAAGCCTATAATGAGAGCTATTACTCTTCTTAGAATCACATGATCATCAATTTAGGGCAGAAGGGGCCTTCGAGATCAAGTCCGATCCTTTCATATTTTACAAATGAGGAAACTGAGGCAAACCAATTTGCACAAGATCAAACAAAGAGTTCCTGCCAGACCTAGGACATAAATCCAGGTCCTCTTGATTCCAAAGCCAGAATTCTTTTCTATGGACCACACTGCAATTATAATTGGTTCCGGAGAAAACATGGAACTACATGAAGCAGTGATTCAGGAGAAGTACAGCCTAGGGGAGTGGAGTCTGGATGATTGGGAGCAAGGGTTGAATAAGGAAGAAACGTGCAAGATAAATATTTGGGAGATTTTCTCATGATATTAAATAGTGTGAAATTGTTGTAAACATGAACCAATCTCAGCCATACAGATTATTATTTTTAAATTAATATGTTGAGTATTTATAAGATTTCGTGGACCATGTAAAGTAGATGAACCTAGAAAAGTTACTCTAGACCTTTTTACGACGAGCATTCCAAAAGCAAAGACTAAGTATCGATCTATCATGACATTTAATAAATGTTGCAGGACAACTGGTGTAATGGACAGAATTCTGGACTTGGAGTCAGGAAGACTTTGGTTCAAATCCTACCTCCTACAGTTCCTGGACATGTAGATAGGATTAGATCATGTAAACTTTGGGCTTCAGTCTCCTCGTGTCTAAAATGGGCTAGGGGGTTGGCTGAGATGTCCTCGCAAGTACCTTTCCTGTCATTTATAAATCTATGATCCTATGAACTGCTCTGGGTTTTGTTTGCCTTGGAGTGTGTATTGTATTGACGTTCATTCCAAGACATAATCTAGTAAACCAGTTTAAATGAACAGCTCGAAGATTCTTCCAACATGTGTGGAACATTGAACCATATGCTATTGTTTGCATACACATAACTTTTAAATCGTGGAAATAAATAAAAATTACCTCAGGAGGGCAATGATAATTGCGTAGATATTCAAAGCACGCCCATTTCTTCTACCAGTTTCCTCAGTGAGACAAACTATTTGAATATTTTTTATTTTAAATAATTTGAGGAACACAGATTCTCTCCAGGGCTGGGAAATCCTTCTTCGTGTTTATAGTCCCAATGGTGACCAGATAATTTCCAACCCTGTATGTGCAACAACCTAATATATTGCTGAAAATCAAGGATTTTTTCGAGACAATTTCAATGAAACAATTAACTTTGCTTCAAATAAATATATAAAATAAACATTTTCCATATAGCCTTTTTAGAAGAAAGGGATAAAAGAGTATTGAAATTCGTCAAATAGTGATAAAATTTTCAGAGGTACAGGAGTGCTAGGAATTACCAGTCTAAGTCATCTTACTGCCACATTCTAGTGTATCCATAATTTCTTCAAGGTAGAGATTACTCCTAGACCTATAGACTATGTCTTTACACACTCATCCTGAGCGATTGTTGTTCACTATTGCATATATCCTGAATAAGAATTCCACCCGATGATCTTCAGGGTTTTCTTTAGATCAAAGAATCTTAACTGAGAGTTCATCAACTCCATGAACATATTTCAGGGGTTTGTAAACTTGAAAAAAATACACCTTTATTTTCACTAATCTTAAATTAAAATTTAGCATTTCCTTCAATTATGAATATAGGAAACAAACCTTGTTGCCAAAGGGATGACACAAAAAGGCTGAGAACCTTCTTCTAGAACTCTTGGCATTGTTTGGATAGCTGTGGAGTACATCAGCGGTCTGTTTGGTTATCGCTTGCTCTTGCTATATGACTGGCTCGTGTATTTCCCTGATGACATTCTATATTTCATTTCTTCTATGTCTTCATTTGTAATATGTTGCATCCTTCATATGCCACTGTGTACCTTATTGAGTGCCCTTTGACCTTCAATTTGAATTCTTCAGAGACTGTGGTATTCTATGACTCATCATAATATAACACCATCCTGATACTGTTATGTTTAAAAATAGGGAGACTGGGATCATTCAATTGTCCAAAGGCATTCTGACCTTTCCTTTGCCTAAATAGTGATAACAAGCCCCTTTTCAGGGGGGAGGGGAGAGTAAAGCTTTTTCAGTTCCTTACTGTGGGTTGACTTAGCAATGAGCCAGTAATTGCTGGATTTTTAAAAACAGAGCATGCTTAATTTTTACTATTTGTGCTCATGTCCTCCTCCATTTTTTGCCATGAAACAAATGGCTAACATGGCTTGATTCATGTGGATGGAATTACTACCGTATGAGTTATTTATCTAAGTATCTAACTACATTTTGTCAAATTTAATGTTGACATTTTAAAAAAATGAAACAAAGGCACACACAAGAGATAGTTTAAGGGCTAAATACTTAAGCAGTTCGGCTTGGCCGTTTCTGCACAAAGAGCTGAGACATCGGTTTGTGGTACTTATGCATTAGGTCATAGCCATCATCATCCTCTGCCTCCAGTTGCAGAGCGTTCAGAGTGTTCATAGACTTCATCAGGTAGAATGCTCCCAAGGTCTCAGCCACAGTGCATTCATTTTTCTCACTTTATTACCATCACATCTGATTCCAATTTGCTCCCAAATTGAGTTTCCATTCCCGAGCTTGACATTCAAGCCCGTCAGGTGGATTAGCGCTGTCAGCTTTGTTAGTGTAGCTTCAGGTCAGCTAGCACCGGCCTTTTAAATGTCCTCTGCTCCCCATCTCAGCATCTCTGCTACTTGTGTGGCTATCCCTTTGAGCAACAGGGCTGGGTTACCCGATGTAACCTTTTAGCAACGGCAGAGGGTTGCCCATCATAACCTTTCTCCATTTTGAAAAATAGTAATTCTAGACCCACTGAATAGCTTTGCTGATTAAGAAAGTGGGTTTTTAGTTCTTATTTTCTTGCTGTTTCATCAGCTTTTCATCAGGCCAGAAAGGCTAGTGTTCTGTCATTGGGTCATTAGGTGGAATTTGATTGATGGGACCCTTGTGCAGAGGAGCCTTCTTTGATTCATTTGTCTGGATTTTTCTCCCTTTTGATACCTACTATTTCTGCATATGGAGCTTAAACATAATCTGTGAAGTTTTGCTTCTAAACTGAGAAATTGGCAGCTTTACCTTCTTTCACTTTTTCCTTTTCTCCTTTTCCTTTCTTTTCTTTCTCCCTCTTTTCTTCTGCCGACAGGATTTGAACACTGCAGCTGAACACAAATACCTGATGGGGTCGTTGCTTTTGGTTTGTTTGTTTTGTACTACAGACTTTTGGTTAGGAGGGAAGGGTGCTGTTTGGGGAATTTTACAATGAATTCCTGGGGACCCTGTTGGAAACAGTTGCAATAAATTTAGCTACTGTTCTCCAAAAGGGAAGCAGGTTGTTATGGTGTTTTTGTTTTTGTTTTTTACTTCAGGTGATCACTTTTTGTTTCTCAGCTAAAGATCACTCACCAACTGATCATACTAAGAAGGAACACAACAAATTCAATATTTGGATTTCTATTTACACACCCATTCCTAAGGCAGGTGATGATGAATATTTATGGCTGTGTTACTAAACGATCAGTAAATGGAAATATCTTTGCATTTCATATGTTTCATAATTTCGGGATCTATATCAGTAAAAATGCTCATCCACTGAAGGATAGTCAAGGGGGAAAAGGCTTTCACTTCATTCCACTGCTCTTTTCCACCTTCCCTAGCCCCTCTCTCCACATAGTTCCTTATCTCTGACAATAGAAATGTAAACAACTCATTTAATGCATCTACTAATTGTTCTTCCTTAAGGTTAGCCTTATTATATGCCATGAATGACGGTAGGAATATGTATCTGTCAATTGATAAAAAAAGCAGCCAATTTATAGAATGGTTTTAACTCTCTTGCTGTCACATTTCTTTCTTCTAAGGTGTATCAGGAGAAATTATGCTTTCTGAAAGTAGTGTATTCTCGATATGTCTAAAAGATATTACTCTTAAAAAACAAGATCATTGTACTGCCTAGAAGCAGTATCAAAGACTGCCTTACGAACTAAGCATTTAGAGATCTACTCTAAACAGTGAATGGAAAAGATGAGTGGTAGAACTGAGGGGAAACATGTTTCAACAGACAATGCTTGAGCTGCTAAAAGGCAGAAAATAAATGAAAATAATGGAAATGAATAACCTAATATTATCTCATCTTTGAGAATTTATTGTGTGCACATTTTGAGACTGAAATAAGTCATATGACTAAGTCCTTTCTATTCTTTAATCACAAATAATATTGAGCACCTGGGTTACTGAGGAATTTATTACAGTGAATCTGGTTCTCTTTAGCATCTCTTTTGGTCATTGTTTGACTTTCTTGCTGTGTGTTTCTATAGAATGTAGATGATTAACTGACCCTTTAGCTGTAATGCCTAACATAGTTCACTTCCTGATATCATTAGAATAATTCGTCCTAGTGAACATTTTGAGGTCTGCAACAGTCAGATTTTAAGTGCTGACATTTTCCATGTTTCTTGGAGAATTCAACCGAAGTCTAGCTTGTGTTATTTATTCTTTGTTTTTGCCACTTTGGTATACAAAGTGATATGTCATAGTGTGTTTATCATAGTCTCTAATCCATCATAGATAGTCCCTATTTTATCTAGTCAGTTGTAGAACAAGCATCTACTCTGAAGGCAGAGGATCTGAGTTCAAATCTTACACCTGACATTTACAACCTTGAATATTTCACTTTTCCTGGGTCTCTCTTTCCTTATCTGTAAAATGACTGGTTTGGACAAGGTGGCCTCTGAGGACCTTTCTAGCTCTTTATCCCTAATCCAATCTTGCTAAATTCTTCTGCTTTCTTACCATAGGTAAGACTGTTGACCATTGAAGGGAAAAATGTGACATACCACTTTCTCCTTAGTGTCTTTCACTAGAACTTTGCTTGTTAAAATTTTTTAAAATATTTTCATAATATTTTATTTTCCCCCAATTATATGTAAAGACAATTTTTAGCATTCATTTTTACAAGATTTTGAATTTCATATTTTTTTCTCCATCCTTTCCTCCTCTCCCCTCTTCCTAAATGGTAAGCAATTTGATATAGGTTGTATATGTTCAATCATGTAAAATGTATTTCCATATTAGTCACAGTTGTGAAATAAGAAACAGTTCAAAAGGAAAAGGCTACAAAAAAGAAAGTAATTGAAAATAATGTGCTTTGATATGCAATGAGAGCCCATCAGTTCTTTTTCTGTATATGGATAGCATTTTCCATCATTAGTCCCTTGTAATTGTCTTGGATTGTTGTATTACCGAAAAGAAAGAACCAAGTCATTCATAGTTGCTCATCACAGAGTGTTGCTGTTGAACTTTGCTTTTTTTATAATTAAATTTTATATTCTTCAATCAATGAAAACCTGCTTTTAGACTCCAACTCAGCTCCCACTGAAAAACAAAAACCAGAACAAAACCCCTCTAACAAACACGTATAGTCAGGCAAAACAAATTCCTACATTGTTGATGTCCTTTAAAAATTTGGGGGAAGAAAAGGCTCCATTCTTGAGTTTATTATCTCTCTGTCAGGATGTAGGTAGCAGGTTTCATCATGCGTCTGGTAGAATCCTTCCATTGATCAGATTTTCTGATTTTCTAAGTTTTCCAGTGATGTTTGTCCTTAAAATATGAATTATTATGCTGGCTGTGTTCACTTCACTTTGCATCACTTCATGCATATCTTACCAAGCTTCTCTGAGACCGAGCTGCTCATCATTTCTTACGTTAGAGTGATATGCCATCACATTCATGTACTGTAACTTGTTCAGCCATCCCCCTAGTTTCCAATTCTTTGATACAAAAAGAACTGATGCACACATATTTGTAGATATGGTTTCTTTTCCTGTTTATTTCATCTCTTGGAAGGCATAGATTTAAGTCAAAGGGTTTGTTTTTTAGATTAGCCTGTCCTTGTTTACAGAATTACACATGGCATTAGAATCACAATGTTGATTTGCAATATTTAACTGTGATTGTTTTAAGAAGTTGATGTTTTTCCACTTTTTTCTTCTGAAAAGTTAGACACAGGTGTTCACAACGTAAATATATTTTGTTAAGGGAACCATGCAGGAGTGAGACTGACATTGTAATGTCATTGAAATCACTCCAGTATGTAAAATAGTTACACAAAAATGTGAAGAAGAATTGATTTTTAAAAGTGTAAAAACAATCTCACATGTCACCCTAATGTCATGTTTATTTCTTCCCTTTTTTCAGAAGGAGCTGAGTCTCCCTAGAAGAGGAAGTTTGTAAGTAACAAAAAATTCTTCCATTATAATCTTTTATATGATTGTGATGTAATCATTCATTTAAGTATTTATTAGGTTCGTCAGTGGCAAATTGAAGGTTAAATGTGACAGCTAACTGGTCTTAGCATAGCAACAAAGAAAATGGAATTTATATGCATGAGCGTCAATATTCCATGATTTGAATGTAATTGAATGTCCTTTGTAGTGGCCTCTAAATTATAATTACAGTGCAAGATTTCCAAGGTTTCTAATGGGTGGTATGAACTAAGAATGCATTTTTATTCTAGTATGACCCTTCATTTAAGAAAAAAAAATTCTGCCAAGTTAATGAACTCAGTCCTTTGGATAAAAATATTGGGCATGCAGACAAGTATAAACGACTGTGATAAGGATGATTGCTGTGCTCTAACTTCTATGAATTCAAGCTCAGTCTTTTTCACCGCCATTGCTGAGTAGAAAAGATATATTGTTTTGCATCTGTACTGTTGAAGATGAGCAGCGGAATGTAATATATTGTTTTGCATCTGTACTGTTGAATATGAGCAGCGGAATGTAGTTTATACTGTCTCTCATTCAGCTTTTAATGATGTGCCTCATGTGATGCTATTTTATGATTAAAATTGCAGATTTATGTACCTTGACTTGATTTCCCCATAGTATATTTCAACCTATTTTTTTTAGGATTAATAGTGTGTTATTTGCCTCATAGATAGCTTTTTCTCCTGGAACTTACTGTTTGAAATTAGGTACTCTTACATTCAATTAAAGTAGGAGCAAGTTTATGATCAATTGCTGATGTAACTGCTGACTTAGAAACGTTTAGGGTTTAAAATTGGAGGAGCTTATGTCAATATGTATGTGTAGTGGGGAAAGTTGCTTTTTATTTTTATAGGGCCTCTATTTAAGGTTAGTGCTGTACAAGTTCTCATCAGGGGTGGGGAGGATATAGATGGAGAGAGTTCTTGAGAGGCAAGGTAAATCCTAAGAGCTAAATAGAGCTTTGGATCCATTTATCAAGTCATCATTTAACAAGCAGGCGTTAAATGCCTATTATGTACCAATCTCTTGATGCCAAACCCTGGGTAAAGGCAAAAACAACACACAAAAAGACAACCAACCAATCCAGCAGTCCCAGATCTCAAGGAGTTCAAAGTCTGGTATTCAGATCCTGAAAGCCTTCAGAGTAGTTCTCCATTTTCGTTACTATGGAGCCTTGTGCTGTTCTCATGGCACAGAAAATTGATGTTTTTTTGGAATGTCTTTGGATAAATCAACATTGGTTTCAGGCTTATATTTCTCTACCTTGGGTAAATGGCTAGTTGTTTGCCAGTGGAGAGCGCTAAATTCCTGCTGCTTGTGAAGGAGAGGTTAACATAACCTCTTAACTTAAGCATAATTCTCTTGCCTGGATTTGGTGAATCCACTCTCAGATTCACTCTCCTAGAAAGAAAACGTGAAACAACAAATAGCTAAAACCTGCCCCTGTCATCATTACTTGAAAGCATTTGATGAGGAAAAGTAGTCATCTTTCTTGGAAAAACAGTACTTTATTCTCAGTTTTGAAGAAATTCGCCACTCTGAGTGGTCTTCCACAAGGAGCAAACACTGAGTAATATGTATTTTTCCTCTTTGATTCTAGTTGGCTCTTACATGAATTGATTGCCTAGTGAATGACTATTAAGATGATGGTGAATTCAGGGTTATCTGTATTTTAGATCATATTTCCTTTTGAAGCATTTGAATGATTCTCATTTGTGATTGTTAACAGTCATGAGTTGATAGAACAACTTGAGAGAAAGGAGAAAATGCAAAATTCTATCCCTTACAACTTGTTTTATATGAAAGTGGGCTCCTAAGTGAAGATGAAGAACGTACTTTTTTGGGGGAGGTAATGGGGAGTGTGGTGAATGGCTTGTTTAAGCTTGGTCATATTGTCCAATAGGAATAGGAGAAGAATTATATCTGCTATTTAAAATACTTGCATACCCCTTATGAGAGCTTCCACTAGAATTAATGCATAGTGTAAGCATTGTCAATATTAACCTCTTTTTTTTAAAATTTTAGTGTCATATTAACTATGTGAGAGATGTAAACCATTGGAAAAGTGAACCAAAATAAGAGAATACATATAGGAATTTCATTATTGGCATAACAAACTCAAGGGTGAGGAAACTCTACCAACACACATTCCTACCTCTTTGCTCAGTCTTAAAGAATTGCCTATTGCATAGGGGGATTAAGTGACTCATCCAGTCTATATGTATCAAAGCGGGACAGATTTTCCAGGGTACAAGCTGCTTCACACAAAAATAAAAATAGTAAAAATGTTATTTTATATTTATTTTATTAAAAATATTTCCAGTGCTCTTGCTCCACACTTAAATTTGGTCAATGATACCTGTGGAGAACACCAGTAATTGCCTTATATGCAATGCATTTTTATGGCACTGGGAAAAGGAATTTTTTTATGCTAGAGTGATTTTAATATAAATCTAATGAAGAAAGACATTGCTTCATCTTTATTACCTATCTGTGCAAGCCAGCATAATGGAGCCTGGTTATTGAGACTTCTGCAATTTATTTACCAAATAAATATCACCTATGTTTTCTTAAATCTGTATTATGCCTTCAACAGAATGATTGGGGATTCAGTTCTGTATTATGTAACAGCAATATTTCCATTTAAAAAGTGAGGTAGTGAACTTATCTAAATTTTTTTTTTGATCTAGATATTCTAGTTGGTATAGAACTATACATATGTCTTTGTTAAGCTTCTTGAATGTAATATATATTATGTAATATATGCGTATTACATATATTACATAATATATGTTACATAATATATGAACACATATATTTTAATATGTATATATTTTAAATATATATTTTTAAATGCAAGTTTTATATGAAACGCTAAATTACATATCTTTGGAAATTAAGTATTTTCTTGTGGGGTATTTTTAGTTTAAAGGTAATCTTTGTCTAGGATGATAAAATATAAAAAGCTAAATCATTAAGACTTTCTAAAATGGAAGGCAATACCACATGTGGTAACCTTACAACAGTCCTTTTAACCATAAGTCATTGACTAGAATGGAGGGCAAGTCAATTCCTGAATTCTGGAGTTTTTTTTTTTTTTGTTTTTTGGGTGTGTGATTCATTTTCATCAATGCTCCTTTAATCTAGACATTATTATGTTTCCAAAAGAATTTGAACTGAAAATTATTTCTACTTCTTATTCCCTTTTGCAAAGTAGGTCAGGTTTATAATATAAACAAAGTTCTCAGCAAATTGAAGGTAGTTGCCCCATAGTGGAAAGAGAATCAGACCTTATTTCCTTCCTGAATTCCAATCCCATATTACTTGCATGGCCTTCTGGACTTTGCACTGAATCTCCCATAGATATCTCTACCTTAACAAATCCAAAACAGAATTCATAATCTTTCATTCAACTCCCTTTCCCTTTCTAACTTCCTTATTTCTGTTGAAAGTACCACCATCTTCCAGTCACTCAGATTTCCATTCTCGGAGTTTCAACTCCCCTTTTTACCTCACCCTGACCCTTACTGATTCTACCTACTTTTCTTTCGTCTGTCCTTTCTCTTCCCCTGTTTTTGATCAAATCTTTTTCTTCTCTTACCTGGGTGATGGTAAGTCTTCTAATTGGATTGCCTGTTTCATGTGTCCTTGGTAATCCATTCTTCCTTCAGTTGCTGGGGTGATATTCCTAGAACAAAGACCCCATCCTGTCAGCCCCCTGCTCAGGAAGCCTCACAGTTGTCTCTAGGAAATACCTATTTTTCTCTTTGGCATTTAAGGCATTTTGCTGTATATCTTTACCCTACCTTTTCAAGCTTATTATACATTACATCCTTTGACATACCCTGTGATCTGCCCGAAGCTTTTTCCTCTAGGTACCCACAAATCCATTTCCTTTTGATCCCCATTCCTGGGATGTTTGCCTTCCTACTTTTTTTTCCTTTGAATCCCTGTGATCCTTCAAAGTTCATCTCAACTGTTCTCTTATAGATGAGATCTTTTCTTATTTCTCTGGCATCTCCCTCTTTCCCTCCACCCAAAAAAGTTACTTTATTTTTATATTTTTTCCACATACTTATAAGTTTGCAAGTTATTTCTCTTAATACAGGCTTCTTGAGGACCAGGATCAGTGCTCTTTTGTTTTGGAATGCATGATACCTGTTATGTAGGCATTCCAGCTGACCTTTAATAAAGGTAGCTAGATGTTTCAATGGACAGAGGGCTGGGCCTGGAGTCAGGGAGATCTGAGTTCAAATCTAACCTTAAACACTTACTAGCTGTGTGACCCTGGGAAAGGCATTTAACCTGCTTCAAATTCCTCAACTATAAACTGGAGAAAATAAATAGCACCTTCTTCTCAAGGTTATTTGAGGATTACGTTAAATAATATTGTAAAGCTATTAGGACAGTACCTGCTATTGCCTATGCATTGATAGATTGCCCATTCTAGTTTGAAAGATGGAATTTACTTGAAAAATTACACATATTTATGACTTTCCTTAAGATAGATTTCCTCTTTACTTGGCACAAATTAGTGAAGTGTTATGAATTTTATTTTTTTGTGATACTTGTCATTATATTACCTGTTAGTTAATAAAAATGTAATTATTGGCTCAGCTCAAATTTATTGTGACTGGATCTGAAATTATACAGATTATTCAAGATTTATTTTGATTTATTAATTAGAGCCATTCCAAACTATATAAAGGTTCCAACTGGATTTGGGGCCTACTGTTTAAAAGTTGGCCTCCACTAGTATATAGTTTCTCCTAATATGAATTCATTTCCCTTATCAATAATATAAACTATGTACTCTGGGAAAATACTGTGCAAAAGAATCTGTAATGGAATTGGGTTTCTTTGAATTCAGGATAGACATGTTCACCACAGAAGATAAAGATTCTCTTTAATTGAAAAAGTAAGATATGTTCATTTCACGGACTTGCCTATAATGCTAAGATGATCCTTATAAACCTTGAGGGCAAAACTATATATACATCTTGAAGGGAAGAGAGAAGACAGTGATTGGCCTGGTCTTTTCACTTGCTTTCTGGTGCTGTTTACTATAAAATTGTAAATCATGCAACTCATGGAGTAAATGAATGTGAATATATGTGTGTGTGTGTGTGTGTGTGTGTGTGTGTGTGTGTGTATGTATGTGTGCTACCATTGCCGACAAGAACCACATTTAGTTCCTGAGTATTTGTGAATATTGGTATATTATTATTAAAGAGTTAGGTACAAATAATTTATTAAGTATTTGCACTCTAACAACTGAGCTGTTTGAAAAAATACACATAAAATGAAAGAAAAAATATTTTTACTTTATTCTTAAATCTACAGAATTACTTATTAACAGCTTGTGTGTGCCTTTTGGGCACCACACAGCTTCTCAAAACTTGCCACCCTCCTTTCCTGTTCCACATTGATTTTGAAGTGATACTTTTTTAAATCAAAGCAATTTGTGAAAACCCAGATTTGCAAATATATAACAAGAGAAACTTTAAGAAGTTTTTAGTATAGCTAAAAGTACAAGTAAACAAAAAACAAATCATAGGAAAGAATGTTGGGTAATCTAATGGTGAAACTGAGAACTGCTCCCAGCTGATAGTTGTAGATGTGTGACAGATGTAGGGTATCCCATATTTCTTTGTTTCTCTGGAGGCATCCTTGTGATTGCTGCAGGTGCCATGATACACAGTTTAGGAAGAAGGGGTTTAAACTTTTATCAATGAATTCATTGAGTGGTGAGTTTAGAAAGCAAATTGTTTGTTAAAAGATAGAAGACATCAAGACCTTACAGAATGAAAAGTTAGTAAGGTGGCTAGTGGGGGCACTAAGACATGGAGGAGAAGATTGTCAAAGAATGGGGAAAGAACAGATATGCTTTGTCTACCTGACACTTTACCTTCTGGGCATCTACCTAGGTGAGAGAGAAAAGAAAGGTCAGGTAGTAAAAGACGAATAGCTTGGGTGGATGTTGAAGTAAGTTTAAGTTCCATGGGCTAGTAGGAAGTGACATATCAGGTATAGAATGACCTTAGAATAGCTAGAGGAGTTCCGTTTATTACTTCAAGATTGTTGATTGCTTGTGGTTGTGAATCCGATGTTTTGGTTTAAATATTTCTAGAGCAACTTTTTTTTAAGCAATAAGGTAGTTTGGTTTTGTATGAATATGTGTGTGTATGTATGTATATACATCTCTGGATCCAAGACCTTGAAATCTTACTTGTTGGTCAGAACTATGACATCCAACTACTTGACTGACCAAAGACACGTGTTAAAAATATTGTTTGTTGCAACACAAGGTCATTCCTGAAATGTAACAATATTGAATCCACTTTATTTTATGACAGATTAAGCTAGATATACGTATTTCCAAATGTATGAAGGCGGAATTTCCTAGAGACTGAGCTCAGGTCAAAAATGAATGCTAGTCTTTATCACTTAAATAGATTTCTAAATAAATTTACCTTTTCCCTTCCGATCTTCATGATCCTTTACCTCCCTCAAAATACTGAAGCAAAAAGCCAAAATAGATGTTTCTGACCATAGAGTTTCATTTGGACTGTTAGAAAACCAAAAACAATAGAAAAAAAGAGCGAATGTTACATCTGAATTAGCATTTAAAGTGGCATGTTTATACAGAGTTTGAATGGTGTAATATATCCTGAGAGCAGAGAGAGGATTTCAGACTGTGAAGGAATGTCAATTGCATTCATATATTCATTGGGTGGCCAGTTGGGCAGTGCTATTAGTTTGCAGCATTCTTTAAAGCTGATGTATTCTTTTGTGAAGATGGTAGAGTAGGAAAGCTAGAGGTAAGAGACATTTTCCACTGTGTCCTATTGTCTGCCGATGCTTTTTGAAGACGCTTATAATTCCAAATGTTAACATGTCTTCTACCTGATTTTATTCCTCTTATTTCTTTTAACTCCAAAGACTTGTGACACATGAGGGAAAATTGTCTATTTTAAATTTTTGATTCTGTACAACTTTTAGTAAACCTGAGAGTGGGCAGGCTTGGGAATGAGGCTGGGGGTAAGGGGGGATGAGCTGTTGGAGATGAAATGCATTTTTTATTGTGCTCTTGGCACTCAGAACTTTGCTTACTTTTTACCACTAAAGTATGACTTTTATGGCTTTCTCACACAACCATCACAAATCCCATTCATTGGAAGCAAAAGGAACTGATAACACTCTATGTATTTGTCCTTTGTTGCCAAAAAAGACCATGCCATCAGAGAAATAATGACATGACTTGCACTTGACTTTGTTTTGAGTAAAGGAGAGTTGTGAAGGTCACCAGTCTCACTTTTCCACCAGAGCCATCTGAATCCAGTGACCATATATTCATCAGGATGACTGGAGATGACCCAGGATGAGGCAATTGGGGTTAAGTGACTTGCCCAAGGTCACACAGCTAGCGAGCGTCAGGTGTCTGAAGTAAGATTTGAGCTCTGGTCCTCCTGACTCCTGCACTGGTGCTCTATCCACTGCACCACCTAGCTGTCCTCTTGATAACATTATAATAAAGTGCTAAATGGAAGGACTCAGCCATACGTATATTTCACTGGAACATAACATCATGAGATTTTTCTTTCTGAGAGAGTTTATAAAAAATTTTAAATGCCATATCAATTATTTTTTTTAATTAATGAGACTTGGCAGATGGATCAACAAACCTCCAGGTAAGAGGAAAAGGAAGCTTATATTAATTGAGATTTGCAAGCATAGTCAACCTTTTAAGACTGTAAGTTACAGAGGATATGCTGCTCAGCACTGGTAGTTTGAATGTCTATAATGAATTAATCACTGAAAGAGCATGTATGTCCTTTCAGGGTTCCAAGCACTAGGCTAAGTACTAGGAATGCAAATACAATATCAAAGATTCTCTCTCCACCCAAGATACTCATGTTCTAATAGCAAGAGATAACACATCTATAAGAGGTAATGACTTGGAGACACTATTTTGGTTTTGAATTTTGAAGTAAACAGAGTTGGTAAGCAAAGTCATATTTAAACATCCTATCTAATAGCAACAGCAAGATTCATTTTGGGCAGCTAGGTGGTTCCACGATGCACAGAGCACTGGTCCTGGAGTCAGGAAGGCTCATCTTCGTGAGTTCAAATCTGACTTCAGACATTTTCTAGCTGTGTGACCCTGGGCAAGTCACTTAACTCTGCTGAATTCTTCATCTGTAAAATGAGCTGGAGAAGGAGACGACAAACTACTCCAGTGACTCTGCCAAGGAAACCCCAAATGTGGTCACGATGAGCTGGACACAACTGAAATGGCTAGAGAGTAAAGTGAAACATGACTAGAGCCAGCCTAAACATAGTGGGCCCTGTGAGGCACCCATTCATTAAGGCAGCCAAAGGGAGATGTTGTGTCTTGTGTGAGCAACAAACAGCAAGGAAGCCAGTGTAATGAGCTGGGTCACAGAGCACATGGACAGAAGTGAAGGGTAAGAAAACTGGGAAAATAAAAAGAGACCAGATAACATAGGTCTTCAAATGCCCCTTCAGAAACTTCATATTGGGAACCACTCGAGTTTATTGTACATCAGGGTGACATGAGCAGATGGATGCTTTGACAGTTAGCTCCAACTTTTCCAGTCTTATTACATTTCATTCCCCTTCATGCATTCTGTGTTACTGCTAACATGGCTTCCTAACTGGTGCACACATACAACATTCCCATCTTACCTCCTGCTTCTGTGCATGTGGTCTCTCATTGCCTAGAACTGTTGCTCATTTCTCACTTCCACTTTTAGAATTTCCAATTCTCCTCAAGGTTCCGCTCAAGAGGGAGTTTCTCTATAAGATATTTCCTCTACCCCCATTCCCAGTTGCTGGTGCCTTCCTCTAAAATTACCTTGTATTCACTTTATAAAATTTTACCTCTACATATCTATGAATATATAGCTTCCCCTGATAGGACAAAAGTTCCCTGAAGTTTGAGATTGTTTCTTTGTTGTCTTTGACTCCTGAATGCCTATCGTAATCCCTGCAATGTGATAGGAATTTGATGGAGTGTTTAAAATTGCAGTTGTAGACTCTCCTAAGAAAGAAAAATATTTACTCAGGAGTGTTTATTCTAACTTTCCATGTAGGAAAAACTTACCGAACCAAAAAAAAAATTGCTGTCCGGACGCTACTGTCCAGTTGGTCGTACAGTTCCTGTCAGTGGCTCAGCAATACAGATCTAATATACAAATACTGCAAATGGACAGTGAGCTGGCCCCAAAACTGAACAGGAAGAAAAGCGTAGGCAGGATTGCCTTTGGGAAATTACATGGTGCTTTTAGTGACCCCAAAATTTCTCCCTGAAACAAAGGCCCATTTTTAAAAACAACAGTATTCTTCTGCCAGTGCTCTATGGTTGGCTTTGAGTCATGGAACAACTTGTCTCTGAAGAATTAAAGTTGAGGATGAGCCAAAGGGCAGTGCAAAGGCACATGGTGGGCCTGAGTAGCCTGCAACACTTTTATTACCGAAGAAGAATTGTGCAAGAGAAATGGTGTAAAGGATGACATCAAGTAATTGACGGGTAATGAAAGTAAACAGTCCAAGTGAAGGTGAGGGATAACTATGGACAGCTGGCATGCCTCACAGTATCCGTGCAGTGGCAGGAAATCCACAGGAGCCTTTCCCTGGAGAAAGTTTATAGGATGACATGGACAAGATTCTCATGGGATCAAAAGCATTGTAAGTCAACAAACATTTATGAAATGCTTAACGTGTACCAGAGGGCAGCTACGGACTGGGGACACTATTTTAGCCCCAGACAATTTAGCCTTAGCTGTGTGACCCTAGGCAAGTCACTTAACCCTGTTTGCCTCAGGTCCCTCATCTACAATACTGGAGAAGGAAATGGCAAATCCCTCCCCTATCTTTGCTGAAGAAGACTCCAAATGGGGTCATGGAGAGTCACAAGAGAACCACAACAACAAAAACAGTGACAACGACAACGGGTGCCAGATACCATGCTAAGGGCTGGTGAGAAATACAGAGAAAGATTAAAGATAGGCTGCCCCCGGGAGCTCCTGCTCTAATGCTGTGCGCTGCATGGTAGAAGAAATGCCCATTTCAGTGAGATCACAGACTTAACTAAGGAAAAGAATGAATGGATAATATTTAAGTGTTTATTGTGTGCCAAGCACCACTGTAAACATTGGGGGTCCAGATAGAAGGAGACAGGTCTTGTTCTAGGAAGCTCACGTTGGATCTGGGGGACACTCACATATAGGAAAAACAGCTGCGCCCCCTGTGGTGAGGTGTTTGAGCAGATCTTGATTAGGGTGAAGGTTCATCATCGTATTATTATAAATCATCACAGCTACGATCCTCCTAGTGCCCAGCACATACTAGGCAGTTAATGCTTTTGTTTAATGGCTGACAGGCTCTGAGCAGTCCTGTGGAAGAGAGAGAATGTGGCAGGTAGGAGTTTCCCTGTCTGTCAGATGAGGGTGAAAAAGTTTAAACAATTTGCCTAAAATGATGAAGAATGAGGAGCCAAGGTGGGCTTGAACCCACCCAGTTCTGACAGTGAAGCTAGTGTTCGTTATGCTCCATTTGGCTATTTTTTTCCCACTAGAATGTGTTCCAGAGTGTGGGAATTGGGAAAATATTAGGTCACTATTGAGAATATTTTTAGAAGTAGCTAATTTTATGAACAGAAACAGAGCTTAATTTCTTCCTGCTTCATTTCTAATAATATTGCTAACCAAGGGAAGGGGAGAAATTAAGGGAGCTGGCACTACTTGGGTATTTCGGAGCTCTTTGAGGAGGAGCATGGTGTTCTGGGAAGAAAGCCTGATTTGGAGTCAGAGCACCTTGACTCACTTTCTAACCTCAGTGGGCCTTAGCGTTCTCACCTGTAAAATGAGGGAATTGGAATTTATGTCCTATAAAGTCCTTTCCAGTTGTAAATCTTCAATCCTATAACTAGTGGCTTTTAGGTCACTTCCAATTGGAAAGCTATGATCTATTGATTTTATTTCAAAATATATAGTCAAATAAAAAAGGAAGGAAACAAGCATTTATTAAGTGCCAACTATGTGCCAGGCACTGTGGTAAGCAGTTCACAAGTATCTCATTTGAGTGTCTCAACAACCTTGGGAGATGGGTCCTATTGTCATCCCAATTTTACTGTTGAGGAAACTGAGGCAGATGGAAGTTAAATGACTTGCCAAGGATCACAGAGCTAATAAGTACGTGAAGCTAGTTTTGAATTAAAGTCTTTCTGACTGCAGGTCCAACACTATCCCACGTACCACCTAGTTGTTCGAAGGTATTGTGAATATAGGCACAATTTTGTTTGATTTTTTTGTATAAACTAATATTTTTTTCAACTAATGGAAGTCTTGTCAGGGTCTAGTAACTTTCATAAAATGACCTGAGTAAATTCATATGATTTTAAATCCCTGGGCAAAAGTTCTAAGGATAGCAAGCTTACTCTTTCCTTTCTTTCAAAATGGAAAAAGAAATTAGAGTAGATTATGCTGAGATCACAGAAGTGCCTCAACTGTCTACAACTTTGGTTTCAGGGAATTTTTGAATTAGTTATAGAGAGATTCTCATATATTACCTACCTAAAATCATCAAGGTTTTTTATTTATTTGTCTATTATTGAAAGGAAATACGGTATAGTATAAAGAATGTAGGTTTAAGAGTTGAGAGTGATTATTGTTCAGTTGGGTCTAACGTTTTGTGACTCTAGTTGGTTTTTTCATGGCAAAGATACTGGAGTGGTTTGCCATTTCCTTCTCCAGCACCTTTTACAGATGAGGAAATAGAGGCAAAAAGAGGTTAAGTGATTTGCCCAGAGTCACATAACTAGAAAGTGTCTGAAGCCAGATTTGAACTTAGGTCTTCCTGACTCTAGCCCTGCAGCTCTGTCCATATGTGCCACCTACCTGCCCTGAGAGTCCAAAGACCTGGGTTTGAATTCTGTTTTTGATACTACTTGTAAATCTGGATAAATACTTTTTTCCTCCTTGATTCTCACTTTCTTTGAAATGTGCAGAGATAATATCAGTAGTGCTACATTGCAGGGTTGTTGGTGAAATTAAAATGAAATAATATACAAGGCTTGCCAACAGTCTTACTGCAGTTTTTAAGCTACTAGTGGCACAAATATTATTTGAGGCATTCTGTGTAATTTAGCAAAAAAAAAAAAGGACTTAAAAACTAATAGAATTTTAGAAAGAGCATAAATAAAATGGAAAATGCTAAGAGGAGCAGTTAATGGGACAGTTAATGGATCATGCTAATATACATAAGGATCAGTTGGCATGACTGCAGATGGTTACAGAGAAGAAGATTTAGGTAGGGACTGGGGTGGTCTCATGAGAGATTTCTTTAAGTACTTATAGGCTCTCATTTGGAAAAAGTATTAAACTTGCACTGCTTAGCCCTAGAAGGCAAAACTAAGGGCAACAAGTAGTAAAGTTAGAGAAATGTATATTTGAGTTCAGTGTAAGGGAAAACTTTCTAACAGATGAGTGATCCAGAGGTGAAATAGATCACTTCAAAGGCAGGAGGCTTCTCCCTGAAGGTCTTTAGGTAAAGACTGTAGAGGAGATCCTTATCAAGGTCCAAGTTAGTGTGCCACCATGTTGTCCCCTATCTGGAGATGTTTAACAGCTCCCTGTTCCTTTTAGATTTAAAGCTATTGTATAGCCTGAGATGTAAAGCTTTCCATAGTCTAGTTCCCAACAAACTTTTTTGATATTTCATAATCCTACTTAGAGTACATATTTCACTCAAATTATCCTCTTGCTTTAGTCATATGCATGACATTCTCTTCTCCATCTTTGTGCCTTTGCGTGTAGGCTGTCCCTGGTACCCAGCATATGACCCCTGACTTTAGCATTATAGAATCCATTTCCTTTAGAGCTCAGCTTATATGTCATCTCCTAAAAATCTTTTGTGATCCTCTGGGTTGTTAGTACTCTGCCCTTACACACACATACACACACACACACACACACACACACACACACGCATGCACGCACGCACACGCACACCTCATGCAGTTTTCAAAAAGTGAGAGTAGGAAAAAGTACCGTAGTATACCTTGAAGAACATGTGGGTATTGAGGTACCAGAAGCCAAAAGGAGGAGGCGGCAGCTAAAAGTCAGTAGGGGGAACCCTTGAGTCAGAATCTGGACCTTGGTGAAGTAGAAAAAAAAGAATGCCTTCAGTGCAGGAGATTAGGGTTATAAAAGTGCAATGCTGGGTCCCTGAGTCATAACATTACAAGCTATGACAAGGGACAGTGGATTTTCAGATGTATTGGTGAAATCCAGAGGAATAGTTGAAAGCCTGTGAAAGCAGTATGACCTGATGTCTACAGGCTTGGCCTCGCAGTCAAGATGACCTAGATTAACCTCAGTTTGTGACACATATTGAGTTGTCCGAAGATGAGTAACCTTGGACATGTTACTTCACCTCTTAGCACCCTGGATAGCTCTCAAAGACTCAGGAGCAGTCTAGGGACTTAGCACCTTGGACAGATCTCAAAGCCTATTTAGGGACTAGGCACCAACCTGCACCAGTGGAAGATGAGACTCTATCAAGAATTCTGTACACCAATGAAAATACATATTCAGATTTAAAATGGAGGGATTATCCAAATGGATAGTTCCTATGCACAACAGCTGCTTCACTTGGAATTAGTCAGACCTTTACCTCCTTTAATTTAAGGGAACAACTAGCTCATTACCACCTTCTGGAGAAGTCTTTGAGGAGTGGTATGCACAAGATTCTAAGGTTTATGGGACTAGTGACAATGTTTTATCTAAACTTAGTATCAAAACAAAACTCTGCACACAATAGGTGTTTGTTTTTAATTAAATATCCTTATCTATGATCCTGTATTTCTCTTGTATCATTTCTGCATCTGAGCTCAGTGGCTGCGTCTGGCACTGGGAGATGTGTGGCTATATTCCACCCTCTCTCCCCCATTTTTACTTTGAAAGCTAAGTCTTTTTAAAAAACTGACATTCATTGGCATTAATTTATCTTTTTTCTTTAAAAAAAAAACTGAAAGGGGACTTACCTTTCAATAGCTGTCATATATTGATATCTGAATGGAGAATTTTCTTTATTTCTATGTATAGGAACCAAGGGTAGCTCTTCCTCTAAGGATTCTAGCTACTGTCCTACTAGCACAAAAGAAAGGAAATGTAGTAGCTTTTAGTCTCCATACAATTGAAAAGCTTTAGAAATTACTATAGCCTAAAATCTATGAATACTCTTGATTTTCCATGCTATACCTCAACTTATTTTTTATCCATATCCATCAGTAATCAATTATGTGGTTTGAGGCTGAATGCTTCTTTTCTTCCTTTTTTTGGACTAGTCTTATACAATGTTATAATCAGAAGGTACTTAAGAGTCCTTACCCCTTTTCCCCCTCAAACATTAAACCTTAAAGAGGAAAAACTAGGACCACAGAAATGAAGTGACTCACTCAATTGAATAGCTGGTAATTGATGTGCCCCAGTTATTCTTCATTTGGATGCTCTCCTCTGGGCTTCACCATCATGCCTTAGAGGTGTGTGTATGTGCACACACATATGCACTAAATAGCCAATATTATATATTATAATAATACCAATTTTTATGAAATTGCCAAAGGTGAATCATAGCAAAAACAGGTTAGTTTAGTAATTGAAGTTCTTAACTTGAAATCTATGAACTTGTTTTTCCTTTTTTAAATACTTTGAGAATATATTTTATTATTTGTATTTGTAATCTTTTGTTTATATATCTAAGAACATTATTTTGAGAAGGGATCCATGGGCCAATAAAGACCAATAAAAGTTCCTGTGACACAAAAAATGTTAAGAACATCTAATGTAGTATATAGTTAAAGTTCCCCGGTGGAATGAGCAGGTATGAACAATTTGTTTCCAAGGCCATGAAGTCAGTTGAACCTTTGTCAGTTTGGTCAGACATCAAAGATGCTAAGGTCATCATCTATTGTATCCCAGGCCATCATCTGTCTTCTTGTCTTTTTTGTTGCCACTGGATTCTGATGAATCCGGAGGAGAGAGCGAGGTCAATGACTTTTTACAGCTCTGCCTCTCTTAAATCCAATTCCCAGGCAAGTCTAGACATCCCCCTGTGATGTCATCAGTTCTCTTCAAAAGTGAAAGATGAAGAACAAGTGTATGCTTGCTTAGTTGGGTTTCTCCCCTTGGTTGATCTAGCCATTTAACCTTCTAATTGGAGTATGGTCAATGAGAAGGCTGGGTCTAAGAACCCCAGTAAAAAATTTCAGAATACTAAGGAGAATTAAGTCAGAGAAGCTGTTCAAAATTAATGAGACTCTGTCCTTTTTCTGGCACCTACTGGCCCCTGAGATATCCTGTAGCTGGGAATTGGCTGTTGTTGAAGGCACAGCTGCTCAGTTACCTCTCATGTGGAGTGAGGCCTGCTGAAATGCCTGAAGAGCCATATCATCCTGAGTCTAGCAGTTAAAGTCCTTCTCTGCAGCTCTCAATGCATTTTTATCCAGCCATTTCAGCAGTTATCACCATTTTCTGTCTTTTCTTCATCCTCTGTATCTTTCATAAGCTCATGAGCTCAACAGAATCTTGTAGAATATGTGGAAGATTGAGGATAAACTTAGCCAAGAAGCTAATTCTTTGAAGTATGACACTTCAACTTCAGGCACTGTGGCAAAAAAAACCCACTCCTAAAAAAGTGACCACAGGAAGCCTTTGGGTCAGAGGTGGATGGGATGAAGTATAAATGTGGAATCTCAAGTCTGTTTAAATGGCTTCCCAGATGGTACCTGTCTTTTATATTTAAGGTCCAGCCTAAGAAGGAATTTATGGTTGTAAATCCAGGTGGAGGAATGGGACCACCAGAATGAGCCAGGTGGGTTGGTGAAATGGAATGCAGGGGGAGAAGGAAGGCAGGGAGCTCTGAAGAGTTAACAGAGTTTTAATGAAACCCAGGTTTTAGAAAGTGCCTGGGGGCTTGAAGGATTAACTGGTCCAAAATGGAGTGAGTGGAAGGACAGGAAGAAGAAGGATGAAAGAGAACAGAGTTAGAAAGGAAGCAGAAAGAGGAGGTGAAGTTTGGGTGTGGAGATTAGTTGTCAGAATGAGCATGGTTCATCTCAGGCAAACTGGGTGAAGGGAGGCCATTATGCCTCATTTGGAGAAACTCCTGTCAGCTGTCTTGTGGGAAGATCCCTGTGAAAACTGGCATAGTTTGTAAATCAAGTGGATGTTTGGATAGCAGCTTGGATCTGAAGTCAAAGAGAGGATGACTTGGGGCCCAGAAGAAAAGATTCTTCTCCGTGATCTAATGGGGTAAAAGAGAACTAGACTAGAATCTGAACATAAATGTAGGAAAAGTTATTGAGGGCAATCATCCCAAGGGCTGAGACCTAGACAACAAGGGTTTGAATATGGAAGAGGAAAGTAACTACTGGATACATCTGCAAAAGACTTCTTAGTGATTTAAATCTGTGTCAAGTCAACTTGTTGAAGACTGTATATGGAATGTGATTTATTGCATTTGTATATCATTTTACCCCCCCAGTTCTCTCATTTTAGAATAGAAGCTAGATGTATACTTGAATTATGTTCTCAGAACTACAGTGAACAGGCTGAGAGAAGATTTCTGAAGCCAGAGTGTGGTCTTTTGAAGAAGAATGTTTCTCTTTTTTTGCCAGTGGGAATTAGCTAAGGAAATTTACCGTAGAAAAGCTGGACCTCTTCCTTGCCTTAACCATCTTTAAGCGGTCGTCTCTCCACAGTGTTCCATTTTTTCAGTTATTAATTTATTCTTACAAAAGTTATAGCATTTATCATCCCCTAGGCAGGAGCCTAGTAAAATAAAATTTTATCATGTTTATCATTGAGCAGAAGAAAATTCTTCCATTTTGGAATTCATTCTCCTAATTAATAATAATAAGCTACAGATGCTTTTGACTTCAGGTAAATCCAGTAGAAGGTATGTTGTTAATGTGACCTTGGATAAATCATTTCACTGCTCTTGATCTTTTCTCTGTGGAATGAGTGGGCTTGACTCGATGACTGTAACTGCAAACACCCTGGCACATCCAGGATGACCTACTAGCACAGGTTCATTTGATTTGTTTTTCTTAAAGGAAAGCAACTTTTAAGAGGTCAATGATCTTCTTTAATTATGTCACCTAGTTCAGAGGAAAAGTCAGTACCCTGAACATGGTTGGAGAAAATACAAGCACAGAAATTAACATAAAGACCAACCGACCAACAAACTCTGACTGCCTGCATCAAAGCAATATTACTATATACTTTACATATATCACTTGACCAAGAGAACCTATACACCTGAGCATTTGGGGGTCCTGAACATATGGCTACTCAGAGTGTCAACCAGAGAATCTAAAGGGTCTTCTCATAAACAAACTCCCAAAGCAAAATACCAACTCAGTGCATATATATATATATATATATATATATATATATATATATATATATATATATATATTTAGGGTTAGGGTTAGCATTTCTCAGAGCCAGAAGGCATCACAACTTTTGTGACTCAGTGCCTAAACAACTTAGTACCAAAAAGTATGGAAGCCTTCCTATAATCAAACCTCCCCTAAGCAAATACCTCCTTAGGTACGTCTCTCCCCCAATAGGTTACACATGAGATGTATTAATGGGCAGAGAAGATCTTATTTTCCCATTAACATTACAATGATCTAAGCTCATAAAGTTCATAGGACCACAGATCTAGGACTGGATTGAAAGGACCTCAATTGAGTTCAGCTCCATTATTTACAAATGAAAAAACTGAGGACCATAGAATTTAAGGGATTTGCCACTGTTACAAAAATAATTAAGTGGCAGCTCTGACTGTGTCTCTACATTCAGCCTTCTTGCCACATGGCAAAGACAGCTCTTCGATTTTTAAAATTTTAGGTTCTGAAAATAAAACGTTTAGAGAATCAGAATATGATGTGTAAAAATAGAGTGTACCAGTGATTCTAACTCCATCTTTGTAATCAGAATAGTCAAAATACATATTTGTATTGTGTAGAATCTACTAGTTTTGAACTCTTTTTCCTCACCCCTGCCCCACCAGCCTCAGTTAAGTTTTTTTCCTTTCTCATTACATGACAGAAGTCACCCTTTCCCTCTTTAAGCACTGGGACACACTCTATTGATTAAATTTCCTCTTGAATCATTAGCATCTTTTTTTATGTCCCCCAGCCCTTTGTGTGATAAAGGAATACTGTCCATGGAGGAGGGATGTGGGGGGATAGAACACCTTAGGTATTTGGGAATTATGACCTACTCTGTCTTCAGTTTCCTTGTGGAAGTTCCTAACATTCTCCTGCTTGTTAAGTAAGCATTTTTTAAAAATTTTCTTTGTCATTATGGCTTATGAAGTCAAAAGGAGACCACACACTCCATTTATTTCTACAAAGCCTCTAGGTAACATTTGTAGATAGATCGCTAGATCCAGAGTCAGGAAAACTAGAGTTCAAATACAGCCACTGACACTTACTTATTTTTTGACCTTGGGCAAGTCACTTAACTTTGTTTGCCTCAGTTTCCTCATCTGTCAAATAGAGGATCATGACACTACCCACCTGCCAGGGTCACTATAAGGATAAAATGAAGGTAGCATTTAAAGTGCCTTGTGCACTTCAGAGCAGTATAAAAATATTATTTATTGTTATTATTTTAACCAAAAGAGCAAAATGGTTTTGATTCTGTATTTATACCTTGTTAGCCCACATCTGGTTCACCAGCTGATGACAGCAGTGTCTTACACTCTATCTTCATCCATTTTTAGGCTCACATACCAAAGCTCTGAGTTTTTAAAATGTCATTGAAAGTTAGTCCTTGAGATAGGAATCCTTAGCATGACTTTTATAGAAAAATGTGTAAATCTTACTGTTCTTTTCTGTTCTCCTTTCCATTCATTGTAGTTCAATCCTACAATGACTAAAATAACTGACTACCTTAAAAATGCATTTTTCCCCCTCTCCTAGTATCAGGTTAGCTATATAAAAACCAGTGTAGTATCTCTTTTGCAAAATGCCAGGCCTGTTGAAATCCATGAATAAAAGTATGTTTAAAATATGCCTCCTCCATTGCACTTTAAGGTGAAGATATTTTAAATGTAACTACAGTACTATTCATGAGAGCCACAGAAAAGTCAAACCATTTTTACATAATACTATAGAGGAGGGAAATGTGTTATGAGATTAAATGGAATATTCTCATTTGAAGAGGATGCCTCAGCCCTCTGCAATTTCGGTAATATACATGTTGCCTGGTCACTCACTTCTCTACTGTTTCTTTCTCCTGGCTAGATGAAGGACCATTCATTTTTAACGACTAATATATTCAACAGCGGAGCATATGATCACAGCTCTAGGGCACGCTGCACTGACGAACTATTTTCCTTTATGGGACACTTTAAACAAAAAACCAACTTTTTATGTCCCAGATCACCAGGTGACTTGGATGCCTGCACAATAAAGAATTCAGAACATGGTATTTCTGCACAGGCATGCTGGGAGCTTGGACTTTGAAATGTATTGCTTCCCATTGTGGGGCTGCAACAGAAAGCCGGGGTGTTTCGTAGGCTTTGCAGTGATGTCCACAAAGCCAGATGGCTCTGTAAAATGAGCCCGGTCACAGGATGGCTGATTAAAAGAAATGCCAGCTAGTTGAAGGATCTCATGGCCTGTGTTAATTCTTCTCCTAGACTGACAGAGGTAGGTACAATCTTTCCTTTATGTTAACGTTGGAGGATTCCATTTCTTCATGTTAAGGAGTCAATTGGATTATCTGAAAAATAAATCAAAGCAGATGATGACAATTGCCCAAAGGTCAGGCTAAAACTGTCTTTTGAACATAATATTTTGAGAGGATTTGAGAATGAAATGAGTGCTTTAAAAACTGTCAAAGCTTTTTGAAGTTGTAGGTAACATCATCACCGTTCTTCATCTCTGGGTTTTGTTTTTTACTTACTCTCTATTTGGTTACAGACCTGTGTCTTTTGTAAACCTCATTTAATGGGGTTTCCTTATAAAAACAAAGCAGTCCCTCCCTTCAAGGTGCTTACATTCTTGGGGAGGGGTAGAGTAGGAAGGAATATATGTATATACAAGATATTTGCAAAATATATAAAATAAAATTTTTGGAGGGGGGAGGATGGAACTTGAAACATCAAGAAAAAGCATTCATGTAGAAAATGATTGAATTGAACTTTTTAAAATTAAATTTTATTTTTTCAAATGAGATTCTGTCTTCTCCTTCCATAGAAAAAACACTGAAAACAAAACCCCTGTTACACATATGTATAGTAATTTTTAACACCCAAAACCATTACAATTCATCTTTTTCTTTTACAGTGCAGAAAGTATTCATTAAGTGTGAACTACATTCAAAGCCCTGGGAATATAGAGACAAAAACAAACCCTACCTTTTGGAAGTCAGCAAGGTTTTCTGTGGAAGGTGATTCAGGAGCCTGAATCTTTTTTTTCCTTAATAATATTTCATTTTTTTCCAATTACATGTAAAGATAGTTTTCAACATTAATTTTTGTAAAATTTTGATTTCTAGACTTTTATATCTCCCTTCCCTCCCCCTCCCCAAGACAGCAAGCTATCTGATATAGATTATACACATGCAATCAGATTAAACATATTTCCACATGCTGTGAAAGAAGAATTAGAATGAAAGGGGAAAACCATGAGAAATAAAAAACAAAAACAAAACAAAAAAAGGTGAAAATGCTGTGCTTCAATCTGCATTCAGATGCCATAGTTCTTTCACTGGATGTGGCTAGCATTTTCCATCATGAGTCTTTTGGAATTGTCTTGGATCATTGCATTGCTGAGAAGAGCTAAGTCTATCCTATCACACAGTGTTGCTGTGTACAGGGTTTTCCTCCTGGTTCTTTCTTTTCACTTCACTCAGCGTCAATTCATGTAAGTCTAGATTTTTCTGAAATCTACCTGATGAGCTTGAACCTTGAAGGAAATGAAGGATTCTAACGGGTCAAAGGCCCATTTAATGCTTGTGAGACAACTACCAAATCATTTAGCCTAAGTCTGTTTCTCATCTCATGATCCTTTGAATAAGGAGTCTATTCCAGGCCTCAAGGACAGCTTGTGGGAAACAATCTCTTTCTCAAATTCTGTGTTTAGAGTCAGGATGAGGCCTGTTCAAATCCAGGCACTTCCATTTATAGTCTGTGTTGTAAACCATATTACAGTTGTCCCTTCCACATTACAGTTTCAAAATATCACAGGTCAGGGTAAGAAATTAAATGAGAATTTTAGGGAGTGTTTTGTGGAAGCCGCAGATAACACTCAAAGGTCAGAAGATGCAGAAAAAGTTTAGAAACTAAGAAATGTATACATACGTACATACATACATGCATACATATATGTGTGACATAAACTGTGACCAAATACCCCAAACTTTACAATAAATTACTACAAACACCTCATAAAAGAAAACAAATTCAGACTTCTCTGGTACGAAGGGAAGCCAAAAAATTTTATTGGGATTTTCCAAATCATGGGGGCTCTGCACTCCTAAACCCTAAAATGTGGAAGGGATAACTGTACTTGCCAGTACTTTAGTTTCCTCACCTGTAAAATGAAAGGATCAGATGACATGATTGCCAAAGTCCTCTTTACCTCTCAAGTTTTATAATACTAGGAATGCCAACCTAGACGGATAAGGTTCTCCTCTATTGAGAGTTCCATTGCAGATAACGTTACTCTTACCTCTAGGTGCTCACTGAGGTACTTCCCTGTTGTATTTCTGTATCTGCTTTGCAGCTCTGGGGGTGGTTATAACCAGAGCAGAAATACAGAATTTTAGCTACTGGGATTGATGAAAAGATAGTCTTAGAAGCAAAAAGAATTCATGGGACACCTTGTCCTTATGATCTGGCTTATTGTACGACCGAATAATCACCTGGATTGGGTACAGGGATAGGGGGTGGGGATCAGTCTATCATCTAGGATTCATTAAGCACTTTCCTTTTATGTACCAGGTGCTATATTAGGTACTGGGAAGCAGCCCCTGCACTCAACGATTTTACATTCTTTTTTAGATACAAGGGAAATAAGGGAAACAGCATGTTAAAAAAAAAGTATATATAGTACGTATATCTACACACACATACACATATATACATATACACATATACATACATGTACACACTGCACATATATATGTATATACATATACAAGATCTTTTTTGTGGAAAAAATAGGATTAGGAGTTGGGGGATCAGGAAAGGCTTTATATAGGAGGTCAAGTGCAAGTCATGTCATCATTTCTCTGATAGCATGGTCTTCTTCGGCAACGAAGGACGAACACACGAAGCTTAAGTTGAACTTTTTTTTTAATTACATTTTATTTTTTCAAATGAAGCTCTGCTTTCTTTCCTTTCCACCTCTATCCCCAATTGGAAAAGCAAGAAGAACAAAACTCCTTTAATAAATGTATATTCAAGCAAAACAAACTGAATTGAAGTTTAAAGGAAGTTAATAATTCTAAGAGGTGGAGGCGAGGAGAGATTTCAATATAAAAGTCAGGAAATGGAGTTGTATGTGTGAGCAAAAAGGCCTGGAGGGTATTGTGTGTGAAAAGGAATAGGTAATAGTAATGCTGGTTTCCGCCAAGATTCTCTGCTTTCCAGCAGTGGCTTGGCTTGGTTTGAGCTTTGGCAACATCTTGCCTCAAGGATAAGCTGATGACTTGAAATCTCAACACTATATTGATTGGCTCAGCTTTTGACATGAAACAAGTTCCTCAGTTGCCTTTCTCCTCTGACTGAAGGCCTTCCCTTTATAGAGGGCTCAGAACTTGTGGAGTAACTCTCCATCTGCTATCATATATAAGCTCTTTGAAGGTGAAAGAAGGGACTGTTTCATTTCTGCACATCTTCAACAGCATTCATGTTGATTGGTTGCTATATATTTCCATTAGTTCATCAAGTGGAATTCTAGTTTACTGTTTGAATAGGACAGAGGACAACTAAAAATCCTCAATTGTTGGTTTTTCAGAAATTAATAGCAGTATACTTATTGCATATTATTAATCACTCTAAGCTTATATGTATCCTTTAGATCAGGGCTTCTTAATGTTTTTGTGTATCATAGAGCCCAATGGCAGTTTAGTGAAGTATATGGACTCCCTGTTAGGGTGTATAGGGTATAATGTTCTTAAAAATATAAAACAAAATATATACAATTATGAAAGAAACTAATTATTTTGAAATATAGTTTTCCCACTCTGTGCAATTCATTCAGATGGATACATATTTGGGTAAGACCTCTATCTTCAAGAACCTGACAATCTAGTGAGAGAGTATACTAATACGCACAAGTTAGAATATCATAGCTTAAAAAAAAATCTGAAGCATCAGAGGAAGGAGCTCTTACATGTAACTTGAGATGCAGGTGGACTTAGTTTTCTCTTTTGAATCAAATTTTGGTCACTTTAAAAAACTTATAGTGTAAGAGATTGATCTGGATGGAGAAGAGTAAGGTAGCATGATATGGAGTTTTCATTTATGCCTCTCAATTATTTTATCTTCTGAATTGTAGCAGTTCATTATTTGAATTTTTCCCTTGCTATCTCTCTGTCTCTCTCCCTTCCTTTCCATCTCGAAATGTAGATAGAGATATCTTTCCTTTGTCATTTCATAGATCATGAACTCAAGAAATGCACTTTGATCATAATGGTGTGTTGATGTTTTCATCTTTTCTTTTTCTTCTGGGCCAAGAAGTATTTTTTATGTCTGATCAATCATACATAAATCTTTTCTTCTGCTAAGCCCACAAAATTAGTTTCAGAGCTTTGTACTTTAGCTTTCTCAACACAAAAAGAATCATTTCAGCGGAATGTTAAATTGTTTCCCTTGATCATGTCAAGGAACATGGGAAAGACTGAGTCATTTCCATAACTTCATTAACTTGTTTTCATTTTTGGAAATGTTAACTTTTGTTTTTGTACCACTTTTGGCAATATTTTTAAGTCCAGTCAAGCACTTAAAAATATTGTGAACTAATATGTAAAAAAGATATTCTCAACAGTGAGATATAGCAGGATTTAGTAATCAAAGTTTTTAATTAAACTGGCAATAAAACACTTATTTTAGTGCGATAATTGGTACTTCATAAGACTCCTTAGGTTAGAAGTTTTGAATATATTATCCTGTTTCAGGTTGTGTTTTGAAGATAAAGCAGACATACCAAATCTGGTGGTTGTGTGAAACGTTTCTCAGTGATTGTGTGATATGGCTCAATAGATTTCCCACATATTGTCTTGTATTGATTACCCAAGCAAGGGTTGAATGCAGTGTTTTTATGTTATCTATACCTTTCATTTCTTTGTCTCCTTTTTTGGCTCCTAACGTTCTTGGATGTTTCATAACAAGTAGTAGTATTTAGGTCCATGGGGGAATGGAAGGAAATGAAATTCACAGAATCATATAATTCATAACTAGAAAGGCCTTCAAACTAGTTTTTTCCTTCTAGTACCTATAAGCTCAGATAACCATTTTAATGGATAAATAACTACAATCAGTACTTTGTCTACTCACAGATTATTTCCTTTTAGCATTATCTACAATAACAATTTTTACATTTTATTTTATTTCAAAGATTCTTGAAGATAGGAGTTATTACTGAGCACTCTCTTGGAACTGCCTTTCTTCTATCTACCCCAGAGAAAACCTGGACTTTCAAGAGAGTTTCCAGTCAGCCTGCATTAAATCCTCAGCATGAACAGCTTCATAAAGATTTTATGTTATGTTCAGTGATCTAATAGGGCACTTCTCTCTGTTAATACACATTTTGATGAGTTGACTCATTTGGCTAGGACGAGATTTGATGAATGCCTAGAAACTCATTAGTCACATAATCCCATTTCTATAAACAGCTGAAAGTCTTTGCTTATGAGCTTGTTTCTATACCTTGGTCATCAGATGCCTATCAGTAGTACCCTAGAACCAAAAGATCAGAGGTCCTTTTGACCTTCTTCCCCACCTTGGTCTCTTTTCAGCACCTCATGCCATCAAAGCAACTTGGTACCATCCCTATAAGCCCATTGTGGTGGGTCAGGTTTTATACTCCAGTTTTGTAGGTTTCACCCTTCTGTGAGCCTTGAAAGACTGACTTGGGTGTAAGGAGAACTCAGCGGGGATGATATGTCTGCTTTATTACACAAACTCTTCTGATATCATTCAGATAAAAATGACTTTGACCATTAGGAGAAAGATAATTTTGACAAACCAGCTGTCACATCACACATTCCAACGTGAATTTCCAAAACTACAAACTTATTTTCTAATTCAAAACTAGGGACTGCTAGAAAATAAAACTTCCCTTCAAAGACAAATGGATTTTGAAAATAGGCCATTTTTGTCTTCATCAAGAGGTACAGAAACTTTGCTGATGGTGATTGGCTCTTAGTGATGCTTAGCAAAACAAGACTGTAGTAATAATTAGACATTTAATCGCAACATATTAGCATTTGGTTTCCTAAAGCAGAAGCTCTGAATATTTCACCTTCACAAACTATAATGTAGGGTTATTGAGCAGTTTCTGCCTTGAAGTTGCCCTCTCCACCCCAGCCCTGGCCAGATGTCATCACAACGGTTATTCAGACTGAAGGGCTTGTAAAATATTCATCCATTCACCAAATATTTATGGAACACCCACTGTGCTCCAGGCACTGTGGAGGATACAAAGGCATGTCCCCTGCTCTTGAGGATATTAGAGTCCTTTAGGGGAAATAAAACATACACAAATAAAAGATGAGGCAAAATGTGAAAGTGCATGTAGAAAGGTACAAAGACATTTCTGTGGAGTTCAGAGGAGAATGAGATGATTTCCAGCTTCAAGAATTACAGAATGCTTAGGGGAGGAAAGACCTTTGAGCTGGACCTTAAATAACAGTGGGGTATATTTCAGGCATTGTAAATGATATAAGCAAAAGCAGAGAGGTAGAAAAGCACAGGGTGTATTTAAGGAAAAGCAAGTGGAGGAGATTTGGCTAAAGTGTAGGATTTGTGAAGAAAAGAAAAAGGAGATAAGGGTAAAGTAGGCTAGACCACATCATGGAGAACCTGGAATATTTAGTTTAAGGAGTTTGGACTTTCTTAAATTTCTTAAAGGATTTTATTTTTTTTTTTTTTGCTTAACTATTTTTTATCTTTCTTTTAATTTTCTTTTTAAGTAAGTTCTCTCTTAAGAACTTTGGAATTTATTGTGTGACATGGGAGACGCCGGCTCAGGACCCTCAGCATGGCATGCCCTCATCAGAGAAGGTACTGTGCTCTATGAGCAAAGCAGAACTGAAACAGCTCAAAGGAAACTCAGAATGCACAAGTTTAGCGAATCCCCGAAATGTTCACATGGATTATTTGTGCTCAACCCATGTTAGAGTATTCCAAGCTCATATTGGTCTTGTCAGCCACAGTTGGACACACTGAAACTTGACTCTAGCGAAGTGCTACCATTTTGGTCCTCTTCAAAAATGAACAGTCAACCAACCATTTTTAAATAACACCAGTTTTATTGATATCTCCTTTTTCTTACATTACCAATGTTCCCCTCCACCGCCCAGAGAACCACTCCATATAACAAGTGTTCTTTTTAAAGAGAAAAAAATCAGCCCAATTCATTAATATATTGAAAAATCCTGAAAATGTTAGCCGTGTGTTAACTCTCACCTCCACAAAGGGATAAATTGGGGGTGTCTTCTTATATCTCTTCATCTAAGTCATGTTCATTCTTTATAATTTTGTTGCATTTATCTTTGGTGTGTGTATGTGTGAGTGAGTGCATGTGTATGTGCATGCGTGTGTCTGTGTGCGTGTGTGAGTGCGTGTTGTGTCTGTGTACGTGTGTGAGTGTGCGCATGCATGTGTGTGTGTGTGTGCCCGCAGTTCTTTCCATTTACATCGTTGTAACTCTTGTGTGTATTGTTTTCCTGACTCTACTTACTTTTCTCTGCCTCAGTTCATATAGAGAATTCCATGCTTCTCTGCATGCTGTACACTCAGCATTTTTTACAGCATAACAATAATCCATTACATTTGTGTACCACAATTTGTTTAATCAGTCCCCATCGATGAGCATCTACTTTGTTTCCAGAAGGGTTTGAACTTTATTAGAGGAATGAGGATGTTTGAGAAGGCAGTAAGTTGACTGGCCCATTCTTTCAGGTGGCAATGTGTCAGGGAAATTGGAGGCAGAACTTTTATATGAAAACTGTAATAATTTAGGCAAGAGCTGATGAGAGCTTGGATTTTAGTGACGGTGCTGGGAAATTAGACAAGGGACCCTGGATGTGAGGCATACGTCAGAAGTACAATTGTATATAACAGGTTTGTCTTGTGGAGGAGTCAAAGATGACCCTGCTATTTCAAACCTAAATGACAGAGAGGATGGTGATATTGTTAAGAAAAGGAATGAGTGTAGGGGGAAGGTGGTGAATTTGGTTTTGTAAATGATAATTGATAAAGAGAGAGGAGACTGGCAGTCATGCTAAAGCCACCTTGCCTCTTACTGCAGCCAGTCAAAATCAATCAATCAATCAAATTCTAACTCGGGGCAAATGAGGGCTGCTGCGCAGATCAGACTGAAAATGTGCAGAATGGAGGGCCGAGGGTAGAAGTGGAGACTAATAAATAGCAGGGGTCCCGTCATACAAAGACTACTTTTATGATCCAGGGTGATTTAGCCTGGAGAAAAGAAGGCTCAGAATGGGCACGAGTTGTCTTCCAGCGTTGGAAGGGCTGGCATGTGGAAGAGCAAGACTTGTTCTGTTCAGACCCAGAAGGCCCAATGGAAGGTGCAAAGGGAAAATTTGGGCTTTCTGTCAGAACAAAGCTTCCTAATTAGTAGAGTTGCATGGAGTGGAATGGAATACCTCAGGAAACAGGTTTTCCGTCATGAAGCAAGGATCTTTCTTCCTTTAAGCTGGACTAAACCACCATGAAGTTCCAGGATTCAGGGGTTTTCTATGGGATTCATTATTTTATTAGTTTTGATTGGCTGCAGTAAGAGGCAAGGTGGCATTAGCATGACTGCTAGTCTCCTTTCTCTTTATCAATTATCATTTACAAAACCAAATTCACCACCTTCCCCAGCACTCATTCCTTTTCTTAACAATATCACCACCCTCTCTGTCATTTAGGTTTGAAGTAGCAGGGTCATCTTTGACTCCTCCACAAGACAAACTTGTTATATACAGTTCTACTTCTGAAAGGCCCCTCACTGATATTTTCTTTCAATGATTTATTTTCATTGTCTACCTTGAAAGAGCTAAGACACCCTTGCTCTAGTGGCTTTGAGGAGAGGCATCCCACTCCATGTTATGTGGGGTTCATCTGACCAGTTGAAGTGGTTGCTATTTATTAGTCTCCACTTCTACCCTCAGCCCTCCATTCCGCACATTTTCAGTCTGATCTGTGCAGCAGCCCTCACTTACCCTGAGTTAGAATTTGATTGATTGATTTTGTATTTGTGTGTGGGGCGGGTGGGGGGAGGGGTTTAACCCTGTGTTTTTTGGAAGGTTTTTGCTTTGTGAAGATGATATGTCCGTTGAGGATGGAAGGGGAGATAAAGTCACTTCATTTCATCAAGAGGGAGAGAGGTAGTGTCTTATTCCCTCTCATATTCATCAGAACAATATTTTAAGGTTAGCTCTGGGTTCCCACATTTTAGACTTCCACAGGCTGACCTAACTTTTATGTGTTTAAAGAAGTTTGTTTTGACAAGGAATAATAAATTAACTTTACTTTCTCTGTATAAACTGAATCAAAGCAAACAGAAGAAACAAAAAGAACCTCATTAGATACATCATTTTGGACTTAGTTTCTCATCATTGCTTATTTTTCTGACTAGTAGATAATCTTTATCCTTTTCCTTGATGTTAAGATCTGTATTTACAGCCTGGACCAGCTTTGAAGTTTTCCCAAGCTTTCCCAGGCTAAGATTTTTGCAGTCCTTGTAGCACCTGGTTTCTCTAATTCTTTCTTCTACCTTCTCAACTCTGTGTAGCTCGGAACTGCTGTTTATAGGAAATGCACTTAAAGTGATTGGACCTTTATCCATAATTACATGAAACACACTCAAGTCACTATTTTGGGAGAAATGTCTCTATTATGCCCCTCCATTTGTTGCTTTTCCTGTATTACTTAATAGTTTTAATGGGTTATCCATAAAGATGTTTAATAACTCTGGTTTTTTTTAATGTGGCTTTTTTCCCCTTGGTGCCTGAGTACATGAGCAAGTTTTATAATGCTACTGTGGGATGCTTAGAAACAGGTATATACTTTAATGTTCCTATTTAGAAGAAGTTGTCTTTTAAATCTAATTTTCTCAACGTTCTATTCAGCTCTATGGTTTCTTTTTCGTTAGATTTATCTAATTTATAAAGTGGAACATTACATTCTCCTAAAATGCTGTTGGTAATTCATCTTTTTGTAGTTCAGTTAAGCTTCTTATTATGAGTTTAGATCCTATACCATTGGTGTATGTGGGTTTATGTACAATAGTATTGTCTATTTTGCTTTCAGGTTAATATAGTGTCTCTGTCCCTTTTGACATTGTAAACTTTTATTGCGCTCTGGAATCATAATCCCAACTCCTGCCTTTTTGAGGGAATTGTTTTATGTAGTAACTTTGTTTTAATACTTCATACTGATTTTATGTGTCCTTATTTTTTAAATGTATTTCTTGAGAATATAAAGGAATAAGCATTTACATAGTGCCTACTATGTGCCAGGCACTGTTCTAAGTGTTTTATGAGGATTATCTCATTTGATCCTTGGAACAACCCTAGCAGATGGCTGCTATTATTTTGTCCATTTGGCAGTTGAGGCATTTGAGGCCAGCCAGGGGTTAAGTTATTTGCCCACTAAGTGTCCAAGGCTGAATTTGAATTCATGTCTTCTTGACTCTAGGGCCAGCACTTTATCAACTACACTACTTAGCTATATATACAGAAAATTATTGGATTTATTTTCTTCTTTTATTCTCTTTTGTTTTGATGGAGCATTTATTCCATTCAAATTTATTGTTACTATACATCAGATTTGTCTTTTGTACTAATTTTTCATCACTCCTCTTTTAAGTTAGAATTTGGTCCCTGTGACTGGCTTGCACTTAAATTTGATTCCAAGACTCCCTTTTCCTTTCCAATTTTCTTGCTCTATTGTAAGTTTCTTGGATTTATTCATGTGTGGATGGCATCAGAAACCTCTCCATTTGTCTTTGGTGCTCAAGTAGGTAAAAATATTTTTTAATTGCATCAGAGTCAGAAACGAATGGATTTTGGCCATTATATCTTTAATCAATCATAGGTCAGAGGTCAGGTTACAACCAAATTATCCAAGATGAGGAAGATCTTTAAAAATTCCCACCATGTTGGAGCAAGTGTGGAGCAAAAGATGTCCTCTGGGTCCAAGAAAGAATATATCTAGGAGAGTCATTGGTTCTCCACATGAAGAAGAGAACTTTGGATGAAAGAAGTCTCAAGAAAAGATCTGCTCTTTCTCCACTTTCCCTCCTGATGCCTCTCTACAGACACTGATATAATCTGCTGTTTTGTTACCCAAATGTTTCCAGCCAATTGAATTTCCCCAGGTCTAACTAGAGCAAAATGTCAGGTTAATCGGAGAGCTTAATCCCTGCATCAATATTAGAAATTTTCTGTCTTCAGAGACATTGTAATTGAATTCAGAACTTTTCATTTCAAATAAACTTCCTAAAGCTAGAAAAGAGGGAGTCAAATGGATCGTAGCAGTCATAGCATTGTCCCCTACATTTAAAGTGAGTTTTTATTACTGTAATAGGACATCACACTTTAGTATTCTCTTTCTACTTTTAAAATTTCTTTTTTCTTATTTTACTCTACCCTTGGCTAGCCCAAGTGTAAAGTTCAGAATCTTCTCTCACCCCCATTCGTCCTCTTAAATCGAATAACAGTGATTTGTGTTAACTCTCTTTTCCAAAAAACAGCCACTTACTATTTTGGCTTCCTTATCTCTTTTTCTTTCTGTCTATTCTGAAATATGGTCTCCAAGTTAATGAGTTATGTGATTACAAGTTATTTTTTTGATGTAGCTCATACAAGGTATAGCTTCTGGGAGGCAGGGGCGGGGGAGGTGTTTCCTAGACCACACCCACTCTTCTTTCCATCCCCTCTCCTCTCAAAGTCAGATTGGGTAGGACTGTATCTCCAATTTCTTATCACTTGCTGCCCTATCTTTAGAAAATAGGTTTATATTTATAGTATATAATGCACCATCATTTCCTTTGTTTTTTTTGGGGGGGAATAACATTTAGTCTTTTTTTTTTTCTTTTCTAAGACAAGGAACATAGTTGATTTTCACTGACTGTTCAAGACTGTTCACTTGTCTGTTGGCAATATTTGTTGTTTAAAATCAAATTTTCCAAGTTCAGCTGTTATATATACCATGGTGATTAAAGTCTGGGGTTTTCTGTCATCTCTAGAGTGCATCAATGTTTTTTTTTGTTTCCAGTTTTTTTCGGAATAACCTTCATGGATATTTTTCTTGTGGTATGATGTTCAGACTTTTTACCTCATCTTTTTTTTTTTTTCTGGATTACATCATCCTCATTGGCTATGTAGATCTTCCATTACACAACTACCCACCCCCTGGTTTATTTAAGGAAGCAGGTCTTTTTCCACCTTGAATATCTCATCAATCAAAACATAGATAAAACAAGCAAAAGAAATTCCTTCACAATGCTTCAGAAAAAATCTTAAGTATGCATGATATGATTGAAAATAATTGATACAGTTTGAGCATATCTGAAATTCACTTGCCCATTTTATTCATGTATTAAAGAAGATCTTTTTTTTAAATTGATACTTGATATTTGCAGTTCCAGAATATCAATTTGATTTAGGGACAACTAGGTGGCATGGTGGATACAGCACTGATCAGGGAGTCAGGAGGGTCTGAGTTCAAATCCAAACTCAGATATTTAATCGCAATGTTACTCTGGGTAAATCACAACCTCAATTGTCTAAAACAAGAAAGTTGTGGGTATAAACATAAAGTAGAAAAGGTTGGGGATTGTGTTTTTATTTATTCATACAATACATTGTAACAAAGCACAGAATTTGCACAGTCAGAGGGTTGTATATGTAGATATAGAAGGGACCTTAGGGATCATTCATTAGTCCTGTCTCCTGCCCCAATCTGGCCACCATTTTACAAATGACAAAACTGAGTCCAGGAGATCTTAAGTGACTTGCCCAGTCTCTTCTAGGTAGTAAATAGTAGAAGTGGGAGTGAATTCCAGGCCTAATGACTAATTTTCCCATGCTTTCTCCATCTCATCATTCTGACTTTGAGTCAGGAGCCCTGGCATGTCTCCTAACTACTACCTGCATGACTTTAAGGGAATGATTAATTTCTCTGAGCCTTGGTTTCTTTATCTGAAAATGAGTTTAATAATACTCTTGCTATCTACTTGGCTTTGTAAAATGTAAAATGTTACTTAAATGTGAACTATGATATACCCCTCAATTTCTATCAAAGGGTTTAGTTGAGATCAATGGTGTGTTCTGGTAAATGTTTAACAGCTGGCTTTCCAAAATGATATACACACACTTTTAAATTTGCATTATTCACATTTTCCTCATCACTTTTTAAAGTCTAGATAATCAACAAAACAATACTCTAAGCCCCAATTTGTAATATTTATGGATTTCCATGTTGTACATGCACATACTGAAAATTTAGTAATTGGAGAGACTGTTGGAGCTGGCCCCAGCAGGCCCCTGATTGAGATTTTATTAATCTGCATCATTGCACTGTTACACAGGATGCAGTGAACGGGAGGGGTGGATAACATCTCATTCTCAAACTCAGGTGACATTCATGTGATACTCACTGAATTTCCAACTAGTATTGGAAAACTGAGGCCTGATGATTTTTTGGGAAAGCTTGTCACTAAAGTTTATCCATATAAAAAGGAGCTCTAAGCTAGTGTTATCCTAGGAGGAACAACTGAATTTAGTATCTTGTTTCATTTGGTTAAAAGGCTACTCATTCTCCAGTGACAGACAGTTAGACCCATGGTAAAAATATAGCCAAGTGTCCTGCTTCAGCTGACAGCCTTCCCTGAGGAGCTGTGCATAAAATCCCATTCAGTGAGGCCTTCCAGAGGTGAACTTGCTTATAAAAAGCCATGATTTAAAGTGTTTTGAGAGGTCTTTTGAAGGGAAAGAGACAAGAAAAGTCCCTATCGAGAAAGGCTGTCATCTTTATCAGCAAATGTAGTGTAACTAGGACCCCATCTGTTTATGAGGTTGGATGTTTAATTAGGAGTTTTCAAGAATAAGCCACCACTCAGCCTCTGTTTTGAGGGCTTGGTAGTCTCCAGGAAAGTGTTAACTTTTAGGACAGAGATTTCTGTTGATAAGTGGTAGTTTCACAAGACTTTTTTTTCTTGGGAAAGAATTAGTTTTTGTTTCATTACAAGTGTCAATGTTACTTTAGAAGTTGTGAAGTCATGTCACAAGAGGGTGTGAATGTTTTACCTCCTCTAAGAAATTTGTATTTCAAGAAATCTCACTTTTAAAATAGCACGTGGGTGAAACCTATAAGGGAAATAATGAGAGAAAAAAAGAAATGAAAATAAACTTGTGTTTAAATTGTACTTGCATTCTGAATTAATTCCCCACTTGACCCGTTCTTATTTATGGCTAGAAATTAGGGAATCGTAATTTGTGGCCTGCAAAGTAAACTGAATGGGTAACAAAGGTTTGCATTGCCTTGGTGTTGATGTTTAGCTATGCATGGGTCATGGACTGACAATAAGTTCTGTTCACCAGAGCATGTCTATAATCTGTGATAGCTACTTAAACTATATAAATAATTTGTACCATTTTATTATGAATTTTCTATTAATCTGTGATAGAGTGAAATTTGATATTTTCACTGTGACTATCCATGAAATTTAGCAATTAAATCCTTTCATTTACTCAGAGACTATATTTAAAAATTGTTCTTGGGGAAAAAATCCTATCTCAACAAAGTGTGGTGGATTTCAGATATTCCACTTAGTGACATTTTTACAGCTAGAAAAAGAAGCTGTTCATCATTATATCTAATCTTCTGGTAATCATCTCCTTTAATTCTCATTTAAACCTGAATCCTATTTTGAAACTCTTAGGCATTAGGGAACTCTAAGTTTCTGTGGTCCCTTCAAGAGCAATATAACCAATCTTTTGCCTGTATCACGGTCGTTATTGTTAATCAATTCATTTAACCTTTCTAAGAATTCTGTCCATGTATCTTTACCTGGAAGTTATTACTGGAATGGTCCCCCAATCTGAATTAGGAGGACCTAGACTCCTTAGCACATTCTCTAATCCTTGCCCCACCTCTCCTTACCTCTGCCTTCCCACTTGTCCTTTCCTTGCATCTCTCTTGGTATTTCCAAGAACTCATGCTTGTATCTGTGGGACCTTGCCTACCAATCACTAGCTCCTCCTTGCCTGTGACCTCAGAGACAGAGAACCAGTCAGACATATCTGAACAAAAACCTGCTACCTCTTCTTCTAAAACCCATTGCCTACCTAACTGAGCAGCACTGGTATGGAGGCAGTGAATCACATCCATTGGCCAGAAGGAGTATCAGCCAAGCACAGGGCTGTCCTCACATAAGACCTTGCCTCTTTCTTCTGTGGCCTGAAAGTGTCAAAGCAGAGGACCTCTCTTTTCCTCTCCCCCACAATAGAACTCTTCTGCCCTTGTACCTGTTCCCCAGCTTCCTGCCCTTGTGCGACTCATATTAAGCCTGAAGACTCTCCTCCTTGTGAATTAGCAGGTGATGAATAAAGGCCTTTTACTTTTTTAAGCATTAACTGACCTATATTATCAAATGAGCAAATATTTGTAAATCACTTAGCACTGTATCCTGCACGTCGTAGGTACTTAATAAATGCTTGTTATAGATTCCATTCTGTTCTCACATCTTTCTCTTCTGTGAAAACCTTTCTAAAACCACATTGGTAGTAACTTAGAGCATAATATAACCTTATATATTTATATATATATATATATATATATATATATATTATATTATATTAATTCAATTAGCCCATCCTTAGAATTCTGTCCCTCTATCTTTACCTGGACGATCCTACTAGAATCTGTGCTTTGGAGACTCAATTGCAGTAATCTGCCTCTACTCTAGACCCTGCCTTAGATAGGAGCCCCTATCACCTTTCTATTTCTTCTAATATTCTAAGCCTCCATCATCCTAATGTCTTCTTATGTAGCAAAATTTATTGAATTCACAATAAACCAAAATGGTAGCCAGGCATCAAAGTTTTCCTTCTAAAACGTGCGATCCTGAGATTGGTAATTTTGAGTCCCTAATAAACGGTGTTAGCAGATGTTCCTAAAAAAGTATTGCCTAAACTGTGTTCCCTCAACCTGGATCTCCTATGTGTTATGGGTGAGGAATGGATGTGGGAGCATTTGATAGCATAGTTATTTGAGAAGAGGGAGAGGGAGGTGGAGAGAAAGCTCTCCCTTATTCAAGAGTGTGAAAGAGTCAGGCCCTGGATACAGATTTGGAGGTCCTTTTTATAAAATATGTGGGCTGCCTAGGCATATTGTAGAGAGGTAGTGGGGCTCATTGGTTATCTGGACCTCTACTGAAACTGTCACCATTAAAAACAGAGTGGCTGATTCATTCCCAACTTGCCTGGATGATCATTTCATCCTTTAAAATTAAGAGGAAGTAGTGTTGGGTAAATGCTATTTAGGGACTGATTCTAATGAATAAGAAGCAACAGATTTCTGAAGCAGAAATAACTAGAACCTTGGGAGAAAGGAAGCTTATTAGAGGTTTCAATAAGAATGGGAAGGCTGAACAATGTTTGACATCACCTAGATTTGAGCAGGGGAGATTTCAAAGAGTTCAGAGAAAATATAGCTAGAATTCTATCTTATTAGAGGAAGCTTAAGGAGCATGGGGTGCTTGCTCTCAGTGATATCTTAAAAGTATCATTGATAACTTCTGTTTTTACATCATCTGTATTTCTAAATTTATCCCTGTGCTTCTATCCTCAGCCCTCCTTTCAGGGAAAGGCAGTTTGGTGAAACCAAACGATCTACCAACTTTGTCCAACAATATAAAAACTACTCTGCACCCATTGTCCTCTGCTTGTGCAAAAAAAAAAAAAAAAGAAGAAGAGGAATACATTTAGTGAATGACATTTAGACAACTTAACTACGAATGATCCCAGTAAGGAAGAAAACCTGGGCTGTCTAGAGAGTGAATTAATTGGCAAAATTAGTTTTTTTAAAAGACAGGTATCCAAGTTTTATTGAAGTTCTGCTTAATATTTTTCCTAACATATAGTAGGCACTTAGTAAATATTTGTTGAGTGGCTTCTTAGATGCCTCATGATGGCATGGAGATAGTTCTGGAGTCTCAAAGACACTGTCATTGGAACCAAAGCCTCAGAGGTTCCTCCCAAGCCAGAAAACCTTCCAATATAGTCCACTGCTGAGCTCCGTCTGTTACCTACTTCCATAAGTTTGGAGAGGGATCCTTATCATCAAGATGACCAGTAGGTGAGGACATTTTGGCCCCAGCATTTCTCAGAGAGCACATTGAGGGTCAAGATTTTTACAGAGGTCATAGTCTGCTTTGATGGAGCAAAAGTCAGGGCTCCTTCAGGAATTGAAGTTATAGAAGGTGGAAACAGAGGAAGCAAATTTACAAAAGAAGGGGACAGGCCTACAATAACTGGTATCAGTTGATATTTATAAGGAATTGTCAGGAAAAATTTTTTAAAGCCATTTTAAAATTTTTGGCCCATATTTTAGGTGTGAGCAATTCAACAAAGTATAAAGCTGTTGTTTGGGAGAGGATGGGATGATGATAGCACATAGAAAAGGAAAGGGATTGTTTGACTTATTTTATTTTACTTATCTCAGTAAGTAGTATTAATTCTTTGACTTATTTTATTTTTACTTACCTAAGAGTGAGAATGACATTGGAGCAGGGAAGTAGAAGGGAGAAAGATACTTAGCAGAGAAATAACACCTGTGACAAATGAGAAGGTCAGTGAAGAGCACCTGGCTGCCCTTTGAGCTCAAGTTGCTGGGCCAGGTGGAACTGCATTACAGGATGCCGAAAATAACTTGTGGGCGTGATTATTTATTAGCTTGTTGTTGATCTTGAGAAAATAATAATTCAGTTTACATAATGCTTTTGTGCTGGCATTGTACTGCACCATTATCTCATCTGATACCACTGCAAGGACAGAAAAGAAGAATTAAGAGGAGAGTGTACAAGCTTACTTGAAACTTACTTTCAAAAAAAACTAAGATCTTAGCCACTGATCCCATCAACTCTTGGCAAATAGAGGGAGAAGAAATGGAAGCAGTGTCAGATTTTATGTTCTTTGGCTCAACTATCACCACAGATAGCAACTGCAGCCATGAAGTAAAAGATACTTGCTCCTTGGAAGGAAAGCTGGCCAGCAGGCTGAAAAGCAGAGACACCACCTCACTGACAAAGGTCCGTACAGTCATAACTATCATTTTTCCAGGGGCAGTATATAACTTTGAGAGTTAGACTGTCAGAAAAGCTGAGAACCACAGAATCAATGCTTTCAAATTGTGTTGCTAGAGAAGACTTTTGAGAGTCCCTTGTATAGCAGGGAGATCAAGTCAGTTTTCAAATAAATTAATTTAAACTCTTCATTGGAAGGTCAAATACTGAAGCTGAAGTTTAAATACTTTGGCCACATAATAAGAAGACAGGATACATTGAAAAGACTTTGATGTTGGGAAAGATTGAAGGCAAAAGAAGGAGATAGCAGAGGATGAGAGGGCTAGATACTGTCTTGGAAGCAATGAACATGGACTTGGACAGACTTCACCATACAGTGGAGGATACAAGGGCCTGCTATGCTATGGTCCATGGGGTCATGAAGAGCTGGATATTGCAGACATGATGGCTGTCTTTAAGTTTTTGAGGATTGTTATGTAGAAGAGGAATTCACCCTGTTCTGCTAGGTCTCTTGACAGAAGAACTAGGAGCAAAATGTAGAAGAAGCTGCAAAGATGTAGATTAAGAATCAATCTAAGGTGAATTTTCCAGAATAAAATATGTACAAAAGTGATATTAACCACTCCAAGAAGTCAGCAATTTGCCCATGGCTGGAGATCTTCAACAGGGACCGAATAATTGCTTGTTGGAGATGTAACCTAGGACATTTTCAATGGCTAAGGCAACCTTAGAGGTCAGTTCCAACTCAGGTCATCTTCTGATAAGACGCTGTGGTTCCATGACCTTACTTGACTCAGCCCTTCATCATCATCTGTTGCTAGCTGCCAGTTTGCATCTGGCATGGTGCTGAGTGAGCTGGGCAGAAGCTCTTCCTTGTGTTACAATTTTGTCATATTTTCTGACAATAGGACAGATATAGAAAGTATCTGAGAAAATAATAAATACCATGGCAGTCCAGAATAAAAATAAGTACTGAATTTGTCACTAAACTGAAAGGTTATAGTCAGTATGAATAACAATTTAAATTGTACTCCCTCAGAGTGGATAAAGTGAATCTTGGTTTAAATCCCATCCCAGATAACAACATTTATATTAAGTTTCAAATTTTGCAAAGTGCTTGACAAACATCATCTCATTTGGTCCTCACAACAACCCTATGAGGTAGATGCAAGTATTTTTCTTAACAAAGGCTGAGAGAGTTTAAATGACCTTCTCATGATTACACAGCTTGTAAGCGTCCGAGGCTGGAGTTGAACTCGGGTCTTCTTGACCCTGGGTCTAGTGATCTATCTGCTATACCACTTAGCACAATAGCTTTGTGATAATGGGCACATTTCATAACATCTCTGAATTTTGATTTCCTCCTCTGTAAAATGGGAATGATAGTAGCACCCATCTCATAGCATTGCTGTAAGGGTCGTACGAGCTAATGCATATGGATCACCTAGCAAACTCGGAAGTTCTCTGTAAAGTGTGAGTTACTATTATTTATTCCCTGGGAGCCATATCCAAATTTAGCTTCAAGGTTCTACTAGATTTTACTTTTGTATCAATTACACATATATGTATAGATAATATGTTATATATGACATGCATTGTATGTAATGCCAATTAAGCATAGACATGTGTGTCTGTATGTATAGACACATGTATGTATCTGTATGTATATAAATATATACACACATGCCAGACTTCCCTTTTCCATCTCATGCTTTCTGTAACAAGTCCTTGCTCAACTCTAATATAAGACAGGTCTTGAATACCTAATTCTTTCAATTGCCTCTTATACTAGTACCAATTCACCTTCATCTCAGATAAGCCCACTTTTCTTTCTATCATTCATAACACACCACTCTTACTGTACATGCCTAATATAGTTGAAAAAAAAACAACCCTGGCTTTATCTGGGCTACTTACTGTACTATTTTTATAATAAAATAAAATAAAATAACCTGGAAAGTTGTTTTTCTGCAATCATAATATATGATGTTTCGAACAGTTTTATTTCACCACATTGCCCCGTTGGCTGACCATTTTCGAAGCCAAAATTCTGAAGTGGTTTGTTTACCTAAACCATGGGATGTGCTTGGAGTCCAACCTGAGCCAATCCTCACAATCCCTAACCTTTATTTCTGTTACTCTTATCCACAGCTATTCAGTGCCTTGCCTGTATTGAATACTTTCCAAGTAGAAATATTCTATTATTAAAATGTACATTTAATTTGGAAAAGGAAACAGATGCCATCCTATTTGAGACTTCTAAAATTTCACTTGTAGATGAAAAAAAAGCAGCATTCACAGATTGGAGTTCCAAGGAGGCAGTGTTTTTGCAGATATGTAAGCCGGCCCTGCTCATCTGTCAGTCTGGGCACGTTAACCTCCTTTAAAGACTCTAATCTCACCTCCAATTATAATGCTACTAATATAATAACAATTCCTGGTCATATAATCATTTCACCCAGCCTTGGAAGAGAGTTTAAAAGTCATCTAGCACAACTTTGCATTCAGTGTAGTAATCTTTGATCTTCCAGCTTTATCTTAAACAAACATCCAGCGACTGGATATGAGAGGATAAGGAAGAAAGAGGAGCTAACAAGGTAGTCTAATTTTTTTTTCATGCTTGGTAGGTACATTGTAAAGAATTTAATTTTTTTTCATTTATTCAGCTAAAGAAGTATTATTATTGAAAATAAAAGTTCTTAGCTTGGGGTCCATGAACTTTTTTCTTTAATATCTTGATAATGATATTTAAATATAATTGGTATTCTTTGTGAGCTGTATATTTGATTTTATTAATTTAAAAAATTATTCAGAAAGGGGGTCCATAGGCTTCCTCAAAAGGCCAAAGGAGTCCGTGACACAAAAAAAGTAAAAAGTTCTAATTTGAAGAAATATATTTGGAGCAAATTAGTATTGTCTGTGTAATCAACATTGACCCAATGGTATTTAAATATAATCCTCGAGCATTCTGATCCAATCTGCCAAGGTCATAGTCATATAGTACTAGTAGTAGTAAGCTAGAATTTATACACACACACACACACACACACACACACACACACACACGCACACACATATAAATATATATAATACTTTCAAGTCTGTAAAGCATCTTCTGTCTGATTACCTCTCTTGAAATAGTCACTATTATCTCCATTTTACAGGTAATAGCTAATAACTACTATTTGTACTTACGACAAATGAAAAGCCCAAGGGACACAGTTTCTGGGTCATTATTAAATAATCAATTTATTATTTATGACTAAAAAATAATAAATTGAGGTCATTGGTTCTCCCAGAAACCAAAGATGAATCATGGAGGCCACTGAATGTTTAACTACCCTCAGAAAAGAGGTTGTCCCTGATGGGTAGAAGTCAACTCTGATTGGTTAATAATTAATAAGAATGAATATTATAATGAGAGGTGGGCTTATTCTAATGAGGGATGGGGGATGTGACTGATCTTGTCACTCTAGGACAAAGAGACTCATCTCTATCTAGACAAAAGGATCTATTCTCCACCCAGTCCTGCTTGAGTGAAACACAATGGGCCAGAATTCACCTAGATTAGATTCTCTTTACCCTTTAATCAGAAATAAGGTTTTCCAGTTGGGTGTAGTCCTACCCAAGACTGAAGAGAATGTCTCATTGTCAGCCCTGTCCTTCACAAGGACCGGACTTTGAATGAGGAAATAGAAAAGGAAAACAATCTTGGATGGCCTCAATATTAATAACTGGTGATTAATAATCATTTCTCTCATAATGTAGTTTCCTATGTGCCAGGCACTATGCTAAGCACTTTACAAATGACTATTTGATTTGTTCCTCACAACAGCCCTGGGAGGATGGCTGCTATTACTATACCCATTTTACAGAGGAGGAAACTGAGGCCAACAGAGGTTAAATAACTTGCCCAGAGTCACACGTAGCTAGTCATTGTGTACATTCTAACTCCGCTCTTCCTAACTCTAAGACTAACACTTTGCTAATATGTGTAAAATGTTACATATGCAAAATACTTGACAAACCTGAGAACATTATGTCAATATTATTTTTTCATCATTTTCCTACTTAAGTGTTTATTGAATTCTTAGGCACTCTGCTAGCCACTTGGGATGCAAGTAAAAAGAATGAAACGGTTCTTCTTCACAAGAATCTTATTCTTATTTCCCTTGATTTGCTTCTAAGAGACAGAGGGCTCCCCAGCCTGGCAGTAGGCAACATCATTTCTAGGTTTGGCACTAAAACGTCCCAGGGAGAGGAGAGATGGAAAGCTTTTCACAGGAGCTGACTCCTCTGCCTTTTTGGGGTTCTTAATGAAGCCTAGAGAGCCATCCTCATTCTATGGAGGTTTTTATTCTGTTTTCTTTATCTTAGAAATAGAAAGTTCATTGTATTTTTCCTCTACTCTCCTCCTGTTTTAGGCTGCTGTAGAGGTAAAGCCATTTCTTCCCATGACTACCTTTCCCTAATCAGAGAAATTTCATTGCTGGAGACTTCAACTATATACTTCAAGTCATTCTTCTGAGTAGCTTTCAAGATGCTATATGAGTGTAAAACTTTTTGCACCCAGGGATATTTGCTAGGTTTTGACATTTTATAAATTGATTCTACTGAAAATCTCTGTTGAAATTGATTTCTCAAGTACATAAACTTTGCAAAGAGAGTCAAATCTCTTCCCCCTTTAAGACATAGTAAACATCTTTTAGATAAACATATGTAGTGGTTTCTTCACATACTTTGCTATGCTGAATTAAGAATTGGCTATTTTACTGAAAGCAGAATTACAATACTCAAATATCTGACCAACTCATCTGGATTTCAGTAGCCCGGTTCTTCCCATCTCAAGAACACTGGAGCCACTGGTTCTACAGTAGAAGTGCCTATCACTCTATTCTAATACACAAATCTACAGAAGGGCCTTAAGGGGAGAGAAATGGAGAGGGCATTTGTAGGAGGGTCTGCAGGGGAGAGTAAATGGATGTTTGATGCATCATTAGTCATTATAGCAGCTGTGTTCTGTTAAAGAGATGTTCCATCAGTGGAGGATTAGAATAGATAATCTATCAAGAGAAAAAGTGAGATTTTTACCTTGAGAGGCTGTTATTTTTTTTTGAAGGTTTAATGTAGGTGAAAAGGGAAAATGATGTCTATGTGCCTCTTGTTATCGTTGGTGAGTCTCTGAGTCCTGTCCGATTCTTCATGACCCTCTGGACCAATTGCCTATGGGATTTTTCTTGGCAAAGATACTGGAGTGGTTTGCCATTTCCTTCTCCAATGAATCTCCTTTTGTCAAAACACTCCACTATGACCTGTCCTTCTCATGGTTTTGTTGAACTATTCAAGAGTGTGACAAGGCTGTGATCCAGGAAGGGTATGTCACTCTTAGCTGAAAACATAAAGTTGCAGAGTAGTCACAAATCCTCATTGGTACCAGGAATTTCTTCACTGAGAGTTTCCTATAGCAAAGAAGTCATCAACTCCACCTTCTCCCCCTCACAAATATTTTGTCTTTCTGTCTTTTCTGGCATGGTCTCTCTATGTCTCTCTACCTCTTGTTTTTCTGTTTCTCCATTTCTACTTCTATAAAGTATGCACACATGCAACCCATATACACATATACACATATACATGCATTGCATATTCAAGAGCTTCATTATGCCCTGTTTAAGGGGTAAATTAGCCATCCTATGAGTCATCTCCTAGCTTTGGTAGTGATAGGGAAGTTTCATTTCTAATGAAATATACAAGTAATCCTAGAAGTTGTTGTTGTGAGTTTAAATTTTAAAATATTGAGCAGATAACAGACTAAAGACAAGAAACAGGCGTATAGAGTAGGATTTAAAAAAATATTATTCCTAAAGCATTGTCATTGCTGCAGAAGCCTGGTATTGTCAGTGTCCTATCATCATTTGTATCTATCTCATGTGACGTCCAGCACAATTAAAATGTGTTCACATAAAAATAAAGACAACAGTAGATTGGAAGTAGCTTATTCTTTGTAATGGAATTGCATTGTGAAGCGTATCATTTATGTGAATCAACTTATTATAATGGTCTCTCAAGCAAGAAATACTGTAAGTTGCAGTTTTAGCATATTTTAGTACAAGTTCAGTATTTACAGGGGACATTAATTACCGTGGCACAGATCTATGTACATACTAGTAGCTCTATTTCCCCCATAGTCACATTCATAAGTTCATTTAAGTGTTAAAATTCTACTTGGTGATTTTTTTTTTTGTACGACTCAAGGCTATAGCATGATAAATTACAGAAATCTCAGAGTGACTGAGAAATATTATACCTGTCTAGTTTGCCTTTCATTTTGAAAGAAGCATCAACATCTGTTGGTAACCTTAGTGTTAACCCTTATGTATAGAACTATCCCTGCTATTTTTACCCTTTAATCATGTAACAGTGCTCCTAACTTCTCTTTGTCATATATGTGTGTATGTATATATATGTGTGTGTGTGTATTTGTGTATATGTATATATTTGTATATGTGTATTTAATTAAAACATTTTTGTAATATAATATTTGGGAATGGGACATTGCTTTAGAGAACTGCCAGTATACTGTGGCAATGCAGATCTGTACCCACTCTGCATCTTATGATCTTGGAGACTTACTGGAAGCACTGAGTGGTTGAGTGATCTATCCAGGGTCATACTGCCATAATGTACTAGAGGACAGAATGGAAGCCAGGCTTTCCTGACTCCCAGGATACTTCTCTGTCCACTAGGTCATACTTACTTTGAGTTAAACATAGCCTTTTGAAACTTGTGTTTTCTAAGTAATTATCAATTTTTTTCTTCTAAATATAGAAAAGTGTTGTGGCCTGTGGTGCCCCATGGGCTGAGACACCCTTGGAAAAGTGCTACTCACAAAGACGAAACTGCCCATATACAGTGAACCACAGGACTTTGGTAGTGGTTTCCAAAATTGTCAGTCTACTCCCTCTGCCCTTAGGCTCTTAATTACTCTTTTTTATTCTAAGTCTCTTCTAAGGATTTTGTTGTCTTTGTTTAAAAGATTGTGGCTTTGGCAGAAAAGCTGAGGCTTCTAGGTTGGCTGTAATTTGGCTCCACAGTATACTAACTTTATATTACTGGGCACAGTAGGTAGTTCTGTTTTCCTTTCCTAAATGAAAATAGTTTCCTAGATAAATACTCTTGACCGAACTTGGCCCTGAAGAAGAGATGGGAAAATGGACTTGCTTCTGTCCTTTAGAGAGGGTGATGCTGTGGGCACAGAATATTGCCTCCCATGGCTCCACTGAAGTGTTTGTTTTCATTTGCCAGAGTTCTTTTCTTTTTTCCCCTCTTTCCAATACTTTGGAAGCATGGACTGATTTCTGGGTGTAAGGAAAGGGAAATGAAGGTCATGTAAAAAGAAAATATATCAATATTGTCTTAATGAGAAACAATTATCCTTCCTCTTCTTATCTGTCACGCCTGCTGTTTTCTTTCTCTTCTTACAAGTATTGAAGATTTTTTTCACCTTGACTTTGGAGGTGAGAGGTCATTTCAGGAAGGCTATTTCTCTCATGTAAAGAACTGAAAATAAAATGAGAACTTAAGTTCTAGTTATCAGTTGATAATACTGCTTCATGGCAAGTGTTGTTTATCTTTTAAAACATGTTCTATAACTTAAATTGCAAATTAACTTTTGGAACTATGCCATCCCAAAATTGAGTCTATATTAAACAGCAATAGACCCCTAACCAGAAGATAAAGATAATGTTATAAATGATAGGCCCCCAGCCTGTTCCACTAAAACTTGTTTAACCCATAATGTAGCTGAAGTAGTGTTTCTCTGAGTCTTGATAATAGCAGCTATGACAAGTTATGACAGTTATATCACTTTAAGGTATGTGAAACACTTTTACATGTGCTGCTTTGTGTGATCCTCACAAAAAGTCAGCCAGTAAGTGGTATTATTTTCCCTGTTTTACAGGTGAGGAAACCAAGGCTGGGGAAGAGAAAGTGATTTTCCCTAGTTCACACAGCCAATAAGTGTCTGAGATGATGTGCGAACGCAGAACTGCCTGATTTCAAGTTCAGCACTCTCTGCACTTTGTCCCTCCTGATGGCTGTAGCACCCTACACCCCACTTCTAAACCCACAGCAGAAGGGTAAAGTGTAAGTGAGGGACTAAGTAGAGACCTGACAGTGGGACAACTTTGGAGACCACCATTGAGACAGGCTTCAGGGGAGATGACAGAGAATGATGTAGGATCAAAAGAGGTATCTGAGCCATAAAGTGCTAAATGATGAATGATGAGTTCTGTGGTTTGGGCAGCTCTGGTGACAGGAAGGGACACTGGTCATGAGGGAGCAGCTCTGTGGAGGTATTCTAGTACGTCTGAAGAGATAATTGCTAAGCTTATAAGTCAGACTGCCTGTTGTTCTCAGCAGCAGCAAGTATTCAAGGCTGCCCACCTGCCTACAGTGTGGTCTTATGAGATGTATGGTGATCCAGGATCACATTGTATATATCACTTCCTGTAGGTAATATCTGCAAGATGGTTTCATGATCAAATAGTACTCATTAAACATATAAAATCGATCCACTTGTAGCCAAGATGTCAAGAGTACAGGCTGGAACCTGGCTGAACTCTTCCAGCATTCCCCTCCAAACAATGTTAAAATAATGCCTCAAATCAAATTTTGGAATGGCAGAAAAAAACAAAAGATCAGAGGAAGACATTTTTCCAGTCTATGATACTTTAGGAGGTCTGCAGGGGAGACCAGACCTAAAGCACAGCAGGAGCATTAGCAATAGTCACTTCAGAAACTCTTAACCTAGAGATGGTAAGGGGATCATACAGCTTGTCAGAGAGAGATTACAGAGACCCTTTGCCTGCACAGGGTACAGCTGATACTGATTGAGATCTTTATTGTCCATAACCAGTTCTGGGTCACATTTCCAGGGGATAGAGGACTCTTATGATTGGTCACAGGAAAGCAAGAATTTTAGTCACATTCCAGGGCCAATATGAGCACTAGTACTGGTGGCTGAAGGAGCCCTTACTGAGTAAAGATCAGATCATAGATCAGGAAAGCAGTGACCACACCTCTCCCAAGATAACAACATTTTGGAAGCACCAAAATCTTATAGAACTCCAGAACTAACTTTGAAAATAGCACAAAAATCCTACAGCTTGGAACAGCGTCTCCCCACCCCAAGAAGAGAATAAAAATAAAGTTCAAAATAAAAAAATAGGCTGACAAAATGAGCAAACAACAACAGCAAAGAAGAACTTGGTCATAAAAAGCTATTACAGCGACAGGGAAGACCAAAACACAGTCTCAGAAGACACCAATTTGAAAATACCTACAAGAAAAGCCTCAAAGAAGAATGTGAATTGGACCCCAAGACCAATGGAGAGTTAAAGAAAGAAATGATGGTGGTAGAAAAAAAATTTGAGGAGAGAAATGAGAGGTGATTGAAGACAATTATTAAAAGGAAATTAACAGCTTGACATATACATCTTTGCAACTTTTTCTTGGGGGTAGAGCTAGAATTTAAATTCACAACATTGAGTACAAGCCTCTATTCCTCTTCCATCTATTATTGCTGGTTCTTCTTTTTTGGCAACAAAAAGAACAAGTCTAGTTCTGCCACATGATATCCCTTAAGATACTTTAAAAAAAGATGTGCCCCCTCAAATCTTCTTTTCTTCAGGATAAACATCTCCAGTTCCTTTGATCAATCCTTATGGAACAGGAGACCCTTGAAGTTACCATTCTGGTCATAGTCAGCTGATTAACTGCACAGTTAAGAATTAGAAGTATTTTTAATATTATGTTCAGTTCTGAGCACCACACTTTGGGAAGAACATTGATAACCTTTGGAAAGGTCAGAGGAAAGCTACCAGAATGCTAAGGAGACATAATACCTTTTTTGTTAAGTATCTCAAGGGAATGTCCAAAAATGGAATGAGCTACTTCTGAATATGGTAGGTTATCTATCACAGGAGAACTTTAGGTAGAAACTATATGGCCACTCATTGGATATCTTGTCATGACCCTATTTGGGGTTTCCTTGGCAAAGATACTGGAGTCGTTTGCCATTTCCTTCTTTAGCTCATTTTACAGATGAGGAAACTGAGGCAAATAGGGTTAAGTGACTTGATAAGGGTCACACAGCTAGTAAGTGTCTGAAGTCAGGTTCAAATTCGGCAAGATACGTGTTCCTCTCTCCAGGCCTGGCTCTCTATCCTCTCCATCATCTAACTGTCCTATGTTGTGGTAGAGATTCCTTTAAGCATGTGGATTGGACTAGCTGGTTAATGGAGTCCCACTCACCTTGGAAATCCTGTGACTCTAGCCTGTCATGATCCAAAATTTGTTATCCTTTTTTAGCAATCAGCCCTCTCTGCTTTGTATTATCCAGAATTTAATTTCATGTATGTTCTCATCCAAATCATTGTTGAAAATATCAAGCAGAGCAGAGATTGCTGGAATGTTCCACTAGAAACAATAAGCCAGCTAGCACTCTTTGAGGTGAAAAAAAAAAGCAAGAAATTATTTAGGTATTCAATATGCTTTAAAAACATTTTAGTTCTTTTTTTAGTAGTATTCTCTGAAATGTATGTCAGATAATGAAGGCATGTTAGCATTAAATCAAAACTTAAAACCAGTGCATATACAAAAGAGCAAAATGCCAGACAAGGAAATCTGTTAAGGTTCCAGACTGTGCAGTGTTAGATCTGGGAGCAGAGGCAGGCTGGAGTTAATTCCTAACAACTTAGGTACCAGTTGTGAAAACTGAAATTTAACACTGATGACAAACACTACAAATTCAGGCATGGTTCATTGTTTTGTAAAATATGTTAATAATGCATATAAAGTTTAGAAGTATGATTTATGTCATTTAAATCTAGCCCCTCCCCAAAAGCACACCCCTATTGAAAAAAATAGAAGAAAAATTTAAAAAACATCTTCTTAACACACAAGCATTATAAAAAACTTTCACAGGCTTTTTTTCTTTTTTGTATTTTTTAGTATGTTATTTTTCCCCAGTTACATGTAAAAACAATTTTTAACATTTATTTTTAAAACTTTGAGTTTCAAATTCTCTCCCTTCCTTCCTCCCCAACCCCCTTCATTGAGAAGGCAAGCAATCCAATATATGGTACACATGTGTAATCATGTCAAACATATGCATAATAGTCATGTTGTGGAAGAAAATAGGCAAAAAAAACTCAAGAAAAATAAAGCAAGTTAAAAAAAGTCTGCTTCAGTCTGTATTCAGACACCATCAGTTCTTTCTTGGGGATGGATAGCATTTTTCATCCTAAGTCCTTCGAAATTGTCTTGGATTGCTGTTCTGCTGAGAATTGCTAAGTCTTGCACAGCTGATCATGTTACAATGTTGCTGTTACTTTGGACACAATATATTTCACTTTGCATCTGCTCATGCAAGTCCTTTCAGGTTTTTCTGAGAACATCCTGCTTATCATTTCTTTTAGTACAATAGTATTCCCTTATAATCACATACTACAACTAATTCAGCCATTCCTCCATAAAAGAGCATCCCCTCAATTTCTAGTTCTTTAACACTTCCCCCCCCCCCCAAGAAAAGAACTGATATAAATATTTTTGTTCATAGAGGACCTTTTCCTTTTTTGTTTTTCTCTCTTTTGGGATACAGACCTAATAGTGATATTGCTAGGTCAAAGGATATGGCATAGTTTCTTAATCCTGGGCTTGAATTATAGCTAAAGTTCCTTTTAGCCTTAATATTCTATACAACAATGACTAAAATACTCCAAGAAGATCGTCTCATCTATGTTTCTGGAGCAAAGGGAAAAAAAATCTCTGATAAAGTCAGGAAGAGAGAAAATATTTGTGAATGGCTATGCCAGTTTGCTACTCTGGCACTGATCCTGTAAATCAGAGTCATGCTCAGTGAAAGTGGAATTTAACTCTGCAGTTTTCTTGTGGAACTTGGTGAGAAGGCCATGGTTTCATAAAATGTTAGGACTGGAAGGGACCTTAGAGGTTGACTCTAACATTTTCATCTTACAGATGAGAAAACTTCCAGGGCTGAAGTGATGAATACTGGTGTATTAAGTATAATGTACTAGGGTATTAAGTCTGAGTTACTGATACAATTTTGTTCCAAAGTTAACTTTCCTTCCATGTGATGGCCCAGCAGTTTTTTTTTCTTTTTAAAGGAAATCCCTCCCCTTTTGGTCTCCACTTCAGGTTTTTTGGAATCTATGGTTGATGGCCTTCAAAAGAATGATGTATCATTGGATGTTTTATTCAACACATTGCTGTTTTGCCCTTTTGTAAAGTGATTTAAATTGCTCTGGAAGTTCATGAAAGGTTGTCATAGATTTCCCCAACAGTAAATGACAAGTGGTAATATATATGGTGAATGTTCTCGACATGGTAGAAATTTTTCTTACTACCATCATTTTCTGGAGGTAGATTTTCCCCACATGATACTAAACATTAAAGCCCAATTTTTCAAGCAACAGATTTTTGCTTCTCACCTCACATGTAATGTGAATAAAAATAGTACATAACAGTAAAAATCTATATATAATAAAAATAAAAGCAAAATAAATAATATGTAATAATAAAGTAAAAATAATATATAATATATTATTTAGCTTAAATAATATATGCTATATTATAGAAATGAATAATATGCATAAATAATATATGTAAACATAAAGTCTTGTATTAAATATTATCTATAATGTTATATATAATAATACAAATAATATAACTGTGAAACATAGAAAATCACATAGCATTTTTTAAAATAGATTATTTTAATAGTTCTGCACCTTTGAGGCAAAACAAATACAGTTTTTTAATATCACTTCAGCATGTCCACTTGCTTTTTTTCTGAGTTTCAGTATAATCTTTTGAAGATCTTTACCTTACTTGCCCTAATGAAATGTAAATAAAATGATTGATCACAGCTTCATTATGGGTCCAGTATTTACAGTTACCTTGGTAACAGTGCATAGATTTAAACATATGAAGAATTCTTCTGGGAATAATCAATGTGAGAGTGTCTTAGTTTTTTCCCCAATTTTTATGATGTACTGACTCTGTTCACGTTTGAATCCTTTACTGTTTCAAACCTTGCCTAGGAGAAACAGGACCCCAGAAACTGAGTATATTGTATATGGGTCTCATTTCTTGTCTCTGCAGGTAAAGGGCCAGGTCAAATTGCTACCTGAGCCTGATCAGACTGAGAAAACTGGAGCTGAAGACATATCTATCTCATTTTCTTGCCACGTCCTTCTTTCCTGTCCTTCATCCCCACCTCAGTTAATAGAAAGAATTTGCTACAAGACTTAGCCAAACTTCCTTAAAAAAAATGCCATGGTCTTTCATACAGCATTGCATTAAGAAACTACTTTTTTCTGAAGACTAGGGAACCTTGACTCTGATGAAGGCTTCTCCCTTGTCTTGGAGGCTCGGAAGCCATTGTGAAAAGCTTCCTGTAAGGTGGGCTTTGTGACCCTTGACAGTGCTCTCTCCTGCACACATTTCATTCTTGAGCAATCATTAAATCAAAACCCCACAGGACTCAGCCCTCTGTCTCCCTCCCTCCCTTCCTTCTTCCCTTCCTTTCTCTCTCCTTTTGTATTTCCTTCCTTCCTCCCTCCCTTCCACAAGCCATCTAGAGTCTCTCCTTGGCATTTGTGTTCTGAAGTCTCAGTGCCCTTGAAGTTAGCAGTCAGCATACCCTGTCTTGGCCAGAGTATGCCCTGATTCCCTAAGGAAAAGAAGAGTTGAATTTTTATTGTAGAGTTCAGATCATGTACGCATTTAAATTCTTAATGCCCTAGCTAAAGGTTTTGCGTGTGCATTTTTTATTTTTTGGATTCTAGACACTGAGGCTGAAACAAAGTGTCTATGTGACTTAAAATTGGAGAAAATCAAGTAATAGACTTGATTAATAATCTCAGATGGCCCTTGGATTTTTTCAAATCTAATTTCTCTCTGAATAGTTAGAAGGGAAGCCAAGTATGTGCATCTCTTTTCAATGAAGGGACTGACTGCCAATTCTGTGTGTGTGTGTGTGTGTGTGTGTGTGTGTGTGTGTATTGGGGGTTGTGAGTGGGTGAGGGGGTAGAGTTGTGGGGGAGTTCTGTCTCTCTCCCTCTGTCTCTCTTATCTCTCAGTCTTGCCAGCTGGGTGACAAGAGTGCTAGGCCTGTAGTCAGGAAGGCCTGAGTGCAAATCTTGACATTGTGACCTTGTTCAAGTCACCTAATCTTTGTTTACCACAGTTTTCTCAACTATAAGGTAGAAATAATAGTAGTACCTACCTTGAAAGGTTTGTTGTAAAGATCAAATGAGGTAATATTTATAAAGCTCTTAGCACAGTGCCTGCTACATAATAGGCATTATATAATGTTCGTTATTATAGTACTATCATCCTTATATAATCAATTTCCAATTTTCTTATTTTAAAATTGGGGAAGAGAAGCCCAACTGGCATTTTCAAAATTAAGGATATACACAGATCTCATTTCTAAAGTTTGTCACTCGGAGAGGACAAAATTAAAGGCAGAAGGGTAAAAAGCATTTATTGAATACCTGGAATTCCCCAAATAATGGATTATTAGTAAAACGAGACTAAAGCAACAGTTCCTGAACTGTAGTTAGTTGGGGCAGTAAGAGGGATACATCTGTTCTCAAATTTCATTGATGTGCCCATAAGGGTGCACCTACATACACACATTCTTGCTTGTATACATGTAACAATGTGATCAAAACCCCTTGGGCAGGAGTCACATTCCACTAGCTGTCAGTTGCTTCTCTGATATCACTTCTCCCTGCTCTGTATCGATCTTGTATAATCCTTTTAAGTAAGAAAATAAAGAAGAATGTGTTTAGGGGTAAAAGTGATCGACGTATTGGATACTGAATAAGAAATTAACATGAAATAAGGTTCCGCCTTTCCCGTGGATTATCTTCCACCCTTTCCAGGATTCACGGAAGGGGGAGAACGACGAATCATCTGCTCCCTCTGTCTCCAAGAGCCCTTGTGAAGCGGCTTCAGATGATCCCTTTCAACATCATGTCTAACATTAGCTTCCGTTCTTATGTTGATCGCTTTTATCTCTAAACATATTCCTCCTCAGTTTCTTTTCTGATACAGAGAGACCTGGCTCTTGAGGTCATAGGAGTATTTATTCACACGCGGAGGTCCCAGAAGTCACTTTGGGTTAGGTTTCTGACGTTCCGGTCTCATTGATTCTTGAGTCTTAAGAGGTTAGGGGGAATTGGGCAGGATGTTGGTTCCATGACAGCACTGACTGCACAACTTTAGTAAGTGGAATGACCTCCCGACCTCAAGGTGTTTGATGATTCGGGGCCATGTAACAGTTGAAATCTTGAGTGTGGGTTCAGTTGTGACCAGTTCAAGGGAATGGGCTGAGGAGCCCCATTCCCTGGATACCGTGTGCAGAGTCCTCAAAATCATCTGTCTATTACTCATTGAAACCTTGACAGAGTTTGCAAAATAAACTGAAATCCACATCTCGGGGCTAAGTAATAGTTAGCCTGCAAAGCCACTCTTTTAATTTAGATGTTTCCAAATAGAGCAGAAATTATTCCAAAGGAGGAATAATTCTTCACTCAAGAGATTGAAAAGCAGTATCTATGTCTTTGGATTGTAAAGATTTAGTTTTCTTTGTAAGTTTCAGATTTGACCCTAACTTTGCCCTCATGTTGAAAAATGGTCTTTCTCTTAATAGAGAAAGAAGCCTCTATTAACAAAGAGGGGTGGCTGTTATAAAAGAAGGGGAAGGAATGAAGTGGGGAGGGTCAGGAAAGCTGGGAAGGAGAATTGTGTATGTGGAAAGTAACTGAGGGAAAACACGTCAGCATCTCATTTCTCCTCCCTTCTCTCCTGCCACAACCATATGCATGCAAAGAGGGGAAAGATAGAAGAACCTACCTATGTAATTGGGGAATGTGGGAGGAAATATGACATACCCTTATGGGCAGGAACAAATACTTATTTTTACAATGTTTTGATAATTTTTAGTAGACTTAAGATCCTACTTTGTCCAAAAAGTTTTTAACTGTGAAAGACCCTTTTCATTAAAATCTCCTTTCTTCTGTATTCTGTTTTCCCCTCCCAGTACCAGCTTTCTGTTTCTAGTTTTTATCCCAGTGTCTTAGCTGTAGAGAGAGATAGGGCTGACGATGCAGAGGTCAAAATGTTTCCTTTAGAGATTATAAGTATTTTACTGGTCCAAAGTATTTGGGTCAAGGAACACATGGCTACTTAACTGTTGCACAGTGCAGGAGCTGGATCAGTGTTTGAGTACAATCCATCATAAAAAAGAATATTGATAAATAGAAGGGAGAGAAACAGGGATGATGAAAGAGAATTTAATATACTGAGCGCTTAAAAGGAAAAGGGAATATTTGGAGAAAAGAGTGACTGGGAGGAGTGGTGAATGTGTTAGCTGTCTTCGGCACGTTGAAGACCTCTCAAGAGGAGGAACTAGTCCTTCTCTGCTCAGCTCAAGAGGGTAGAATAAGAGGAGTTCCATGGGCACTTGTAGGATTGATCTAAGGAAAATGCTTCCTAGCAGAGCTAAAAGGGTAATGGGCTGTCATAGGAGAGAGGGGGCTCACCATAAGGGAAGGCTAGATGACCACTTTTCAGTGACGGACTACGTGCCTTTTAGACCCGATAGTCTCTGAGGTCTCTTTCAACCATGAGATGCTTTGCCACTTGCCCTGTCTCCTTCTTTTATACTATCACTTCTAATGCTTTTGCTTAGAATTTTTCTAATTAGATGTTTCAGATTGCATTAAGGTGGAAACCAGTTCAGCAACTGTCATTCATTGTGGTAATTCTCTTTGGTCTATCCTGTCCAAATTTCTTCATCCCTTCCCCTTTATTTTTAGCAGAAAGATAGCCAAGGAAGAACTTAGTTCAATATTCTAGTTCCACAACAAAAAGAAATTAAAGAAAAAATTCCTATATCTTAGTCCAAATGAAAAGCCCAGTTTGTACATTACTGGGGAACCGTAGCTACTAAACATGCATTGTTATTACCTAAAAGTCCCTAGTACAATTTCTTGCACAAAATAGTAGCTTAATAAATGTTAAAGAATAGAGTTATTGGGGTTTTTTTCATTATATTGATAGCCTGTTCAATGTGGGTTTCTCCCAATTTTATAAATCTAGAATATTAGTAACATGACTTTACCCAACAGAGAAATTCATATACACCTATGATTTATTATGGACTCCCAGTTTATCGAGGGGTAACTGCACTGCAGGTGAGTACTTGGTTTGGAATTATGTAGAATATGGCCCATTCCCTTCCCCATCTGTCATGGCAATCAAAATAGGATCTTTTATGGCTTGGGTTTTAGTAGAATCAAGCGCCTGACTGAATCTTGCCTTTACTGATAGCCTTTACTAGAAGTAAAGTACAGAAACAAGAGTTTCTTTAACTAGAAACAGTATATGTATTTGTATTGTTAATGTGATTAAAGATTAGGGAAGATTTGTAGGAACACCACAGCATTTGTGAGTGAGGCACTGGTTCTCAAGGACTGAGATGCCCTCTGGTTCTAAAAAAAAAGCTACAAATATTTTGAGGGTGAGGTTTAACTTCGGGGCTTTGTTTCTGCAAGAAGGTTTGAGTGCCAGATGAGGCCTGCGGGGAGTGGCTAAGGAGCCCCCAGGCTTTGAGAACCCAGATGTCCTGCTTCCCTCTCTGGTAATTATGGTCAGATAGCTGTACCTGTCTATTGAATCATGGTCAGGCAGAGGAAGCCATATCTGTTGATTACTTTGGGGCTTACTGACTGGAAGTGTTTGGCCAGAAGAGGACTCTGGGAAGGCTCTCAGGAGCCCTTGTCTTTGAGAAACCACATGTTGTACTTCCCTCTCTGGTAACTATGGTCAGATAATTGAGGTCCAATTATCTGTTGAATTAAGGCAGAGGAAGCCATGTCTTTTGATTTCTCTGTATTTTCTTTGAAACGGAAGGGTGCTGACTCCCCTGAACTAGTTGAATGATACATGTGCTTTGTTAAAGGAATGATCCATGTGCTTGATTAAAGTGATTGTTAAACACTAGAAAGTTACTTTCCTTTTATGATTGCAGATCTAAGAACTATGATAGCAGGACCCATTGTGCATGTTGAGGTGCTTACTGCTACACCATCCCCAAAGGATAACAAAGGAAAAGGAGAGTTATAGTCTAAGAAAACGGTCAATTCCAGGATGATATCTATTTTGTAAATGCTATTTCACACAGGTAATCAACACTGGTCTTCAACTAGTCTAAACCTGTACAGTGGTTACTTAGCACATGAAATCCAGTGTCTATGAATTTGACTCATTTTCCTAACTCATACCTGACTAGCAGGTTAGTTTCTGAGAGAGCAACGTATGTAGTTGATCTTCTGTGTATCTCAAATCTCCGTTGGATTTGTTGCCCTGTATTGGTCCAGTGGGGGTGGGAGTTTCAGGAGGACCCTCCATTGGGTCTTACTTCTCAGCTCTGTATGCCTCTGGCATAGGCATGAGACTATGTCTCCTCAAGATACTCTTGAACTTGGAAATTGCTGGACTGCTAGATTCTGAAATGGTTTGATATGTTACATATAGGCCCACAGGGTTAACTTTCTTTTCACTCTGTTATAAAATATTTCCTGTATGGCCTCATCAACTTCTATCTAATGTTCCAAATGCATCACTCCTGTTCACTCCAAGCTGATACCTTTGATTGATTGGGTTCCTTATTCTTTATCCAGTATTGGGTTCTTTTGTCTCTCCACATGGCTATTGCATTTGTGAAATAGTAGATAGTGTTGAACCTGTGTTTGAATCCTGCCTCAGACACTTATTAGCTGTATGACCCTGACCCTAAGCAAATTAGTGCAACAGGGAGGAAATGAACGGTCAGATGTATAGATGGAGGAAGAGATATAACCTCTCTCAACCTAATTTTTAAGTGTACATTGGGGGAATTAATAACACCTAATTAACAGGGCTGATGTGAAGAGCAAATGAAATAACATAAATGTAAGTGTTTTGCAAACTTTAAGGTACTTTATAAATACTAGTTTCTTGAAGATACAAAGATTATTGTCTCTTGCCTTTAGAAAAAAAGAGAAAAATTTCTATATACCCAAGTATTTTCTAATAATATAAAAAGCCTACCCTGTCTGTCCTAAACCAATTTTGAAGAGATTTTTATTGGACTTATTGTCTTCTAGGTATCTCCCTTGTACTCTATGACTTCAATTTCTTCTCCACTGTGTAGTTTTTAAATCAATCTCTTCACCCTCATCCATCTCCTCAAAAAAAAATGTAGTTATAGCTTTTTTACCTTTCTCCTCTTCTATAACTATTCCCCCTATATACACTCTGTAGCTCTCCCTTGAGGAAAGTGAAAACAAAAATCTTCCTCCTAACTGACCTTTTCTTAAAAAATACAAATAGTCAACACTGAAAATAAATAAAATAAGAAAAGAGAAAAAAAGGAAAAAAAGAAAGAGAAAATTAAAAAAAAATACAAATATTCACACCTCCGCCCTTTTTGTTTGTCTTTCTTTTGGCTTCTTTGCCAATTTACACCTGAGGGGCAGAGGGGCAGAGGCTGGAAAAGGATTTTGTTGTTCGATGTTATTATCAATTCACTTTCAGATTCTCTCCATTCACTACTAATTGAAAAGAAATACAAAACCTGTTCAAAATATGACATCATGAAAACCAGATTTTCATAGTTCTGAGTAAAAAAAAGATAAAAAAAGAAAGAGGAAAAATATGCTTCAGTCCACACAGAGTCCATCAGTTCTGTATCTGGAGGTGAATAATATTTTTCATGATCCTTTGGAATTGTGGTGGGCCATTTTGTCGATCAGAATTACTAGATCTTTCACAGCTGATTATCATTACAATATTGCTGTTACTGTGTAAACTATTCTCTAGGTTCTGCTCATTTCACTTTGCATCAGTTTATATAAATCTTCCCAGATCTTTCTGAAATCATCTTTTTTTTAATCATTTCTTACAGCATTCCGTCATACTTATAAACCACTAGCCATCCCCCAGTTGATGGGTATCCCCTTGGTTTTTGTTTTTTTGCTAATGCTATAAATTTTTTATACAGGTGAGTCCTTTTCTTTTCTTCTTTTATCTCAGCAGGATTGCTGGATCAAAGTTTTATAGCTTTGGGGGCATAGTTCCAAATTGCTTCCTGGAGTGATTGGACTAGTTCACAGCTTTACCAACTATGAATGTAGTACTACTGTTGTTCTACATTTCCCTTAAGTATTTTGTCATTTTCTTTTCTATCATCCTAGTCACTCTCATGAGTGTGAAGTAGTATCTCAGGTATGTTTTAATTTACATTTATCTAATTATTAATAATTTAGAACATTATTTCTTGTGATTATTGATAGCTTTGATTTCTTTCTTCAAAAACTACCTGGTCATATCCTTTGACAATCTATTAATTGAAGAGTGGTTCTTATTCTCATGCATTTGCCTCAGTTCCTTATACATTTTAGTAATGAGATTTTTTTTTTTAACCAGAGAAACTTGCCTCAAAGATCTTCCCCCCAGTTTTATGATTTTCTTCCATTTCTAGCTTCACTGGTTTTGTTTGTACAAAAACTTTTTTAAATTTTATGTAACAAAATTATGCATTTTACCTCTTGGAAACCTCTCTATTTTTTATTTAGTCATGAATTCTTCCTCTTTTCATAAATCTGTCTTGTAATTTCTTCTCTACTCTATTAATATTCCTATGATATCACCCTTTATGTATAAATCATATACCCATTTTGAACTTATTTTGGTAAATAGAATGAGATATTCATCCATGCTATGTTTCTACCTGACTACTTTTTACTTTTCCCAACAATTCTTGTCAAATAATGAATTCTTCCCACTGTAACTTGGATTTTGGGGTTTGCCAGACACTAAATTGCCATGCTCTTTTGCTTCTATATACTCTATGTCTCATATGTTCCATTAATCAGCAACTCTATTTCTTATTCATTACATATTGTTTTCACAAGTACAGCTTTGTCTGTTTTGGTGTATGGTACTGCTAGACCCTCTTCTTCTCTTTATTTTGTTGATTTCCTTCATATTCTTGATCTGTTGTTCCTCCAGATGAGTTTTGTTATTATTCTTTCTACCTTTATAAAGTAGTTCTCTGATAGTTTGATATGGCACTATATAAGTAAACTAATTTAGGTAGTATTATTATTTTATTGGCTCTACCTCTCCATGAACAATTAATATTTTTCCAATTGTTTTAATATATCTTTAGCAAAAAATAGTGTTTTGTAACTGAGTTTATGCAATTCCTGTGTGCCTCATGTATTTTATACTGTCTGTAGTTATTTTAACTTGAAGATCCATTTTGTTAGTAACATGCAGGAATACTGATGATTTGTAGTTTGTTTTATATTTCACACCATTGATGAAGTTGTTAATTCTTTCAATTAGTTTTTTAGTTGACTCTCTAGATTTCTCTAAGTAAATGTTCAAATCATTTGTAAAGAGTGATAATTTTTCCCTCATTGTCTATGCTTAGTCCTTTAATTTCTTTTTCTAGTCTTATTGCTATAACTAGAATTTTTAGTATGATATTAAATAGTAATGGGGATCCTTGCCTTACTCCTGATCTTATTGGAAAAACTTCTAGATTATCCTCATTACAGATAATGCTTGGTCATGATTTTAGATAGATCTTTGTTTTAAGATTTTAAATTATTTATGAAAAGCTCCATTTCTTCTTGTGCTTTTCAGGGTTTTTACACAGGAATATAGAAACTGCATTTTGTCAAAAGCTTTTTCAGCATCTATTCAAATAATAAGATGATTTTTGTTGTTTTTGTTATTGATATGATTAGTTATACCTATGGTTTTCCTAATATTGAACTGATCTTGTATTCTTGGCATAAATCCTGCTTGGACATACATGCTTTGATCTTTATATTATTGTAATCTTTTTAGTGGCATTTTATTTAAAATTTTTTGCATTGATATTCATTAGAGAAATCATTCTATAATTTTCTTTCCCTGTTTTGGCTTTCCCCTGATTTAGATATCAATACCATATTTTTTTCATAGAAGGAATTTAGTAGGACTCCTGATTTACCTATTTTTTTCCAACAGTTTATGTTGTATTGGAATTAATTATTCTTTAAATGTTTGGTAGACATCAATTGTCAATTCATCCACTCCTGTTTTTTTTTTAAGCAATTCATTTGTGGTCTGTTCAATTTAATTGCAATTTTGAGAAAGAGAAGCTTGGTAGTAAATGTATGTGTATGTATCTATATAAAACATAAGCTGGAGGAACTTTACAATCCTTTAGAAGGTTGTCACAGAGTATATTTGTGAATTATGTTTTAAATGAGATGTAATAACTTGAAAATTCAACAGCTAAGACCAGATAATCCCTAATAGGAGCCAATTAATATACTCTTGTAGACTTAGAAAGGTTTATTGTTTTAGGTGCTTCATTAATGGGGAGTGGGAGCTTAAAAGAAAATAACCTAGATTTATAAGAACGAGCCATGAATCATTAAAATTCATTAAAATAGGAGAAAAAAATCCAGCGAATAATATTATACTCAAAGTACTTTTTCATAAGCATGCTTGAGGGCTCAAAACAAGTCCTTAAAGATTTTGCTGACGCTAGCCCTCCTTGTCCTCATCTCTTTGATGTGTTCTTTATCTATGACCTCTAGCAACTACTGTCTTAGCCTTTTGCAACAGTCTCTCCTCCAGGATGCACATAACATTGGAGCAAAAACAGTAAGTCACAAGGAAAGACACTCAAGTAGCTCAGCTCTGAAGAACTGCCCTTCTCTTCCATAAAGAGATCCATCAGAGCTCTGTTGTTCTTCTAAAACACTGAGTTAACATAAATCCAGCCTAATAGCAGCTTGGGCTCTCCTCACTTTTATATATTGCTTAGAGACAAGCCTAGCATTAAAAAAAATGGGTTGGTACCTTCATTTGGGTCATTGGCAGTATTTCCACTGCCTTCTATCACATTGATGAACTTCTACTTTCCTGATGGTTCTAAAAGAGTTACTTAGACTAACTGATTTGAGGTAGGGATTTGGCTATGATATGACTTAATGTCATGATTGATGAGTTCTTTGAAACACATCAGCAAGGCTATTCATATAGTTATTAGAGACAGTTTTACTACTACAAGTGACTTTTTTGAATTTAAGACAGGAATGAGGAATCAAATCTATGAATTCATTGGCAAATAGGAATTTTTCCTCTGGAAGGGAACTCTCTTCCAAATCCATCAGCAATTGTTTCATAATTGTCAGTCTGGGAGAATTGCTTGTGGCACTGAGACATCAAGCAAGGGACTTGGTTCACTCCCTCTTTAGCTACTTTAGCCATAATACCTTTCTTATAGATCTAACCTAAATGAGAAACTAATCCAAATTCTCATTTTATTGATGAGATCTATTCATGTCCTTCATGATGGGACATGACACCCCAAAGGCAGAAGGAATTGTACATCTTGGTATATTTTTATATCTGCTTTATCATCTCTATAAGAATCTGAGCAAAGCCTTTGTATGTATCATGGGTATTGTTAAAAAAAAATACAAGGGAAAAGAAACAGGAAGGCATTTGTGGGCAGTTTTTTGTAGCAGACAACTTTATGGGCATGGAATTGAATGGGACATATAGAGAATGTAAGATCCTGCTGTGTTTAGGGTGTATTGATTTTTAAATTTTTATTGATATCTTTTGTTTTTACATCACCTTCATTTCTGAATATATGCGTCCCACCTTCCCTATCTAGTGAACCATCCCTTGTTAAGGGATTGCTATTGATTTATTTTTTTAAAGCACTTGATTCATTAGAATGAAACATAACCTTGAAAGGTTTCTTCCACAAGGCAGTTCTCCCATGCAAGGCCCTGTGACAGATTCCACAATACGAATGCCTTTGTTCAGCAGTCTTCTGAATATTGAGATCCACAAAGGTGAACAAAAAGGACACACACAATGAGGTTTTTGGCAGTCATATAAAATGTCTTTCATTGAGTAAAAAAAAAATAGACACCCCAAGGATTCTCTATTAAAGACACAGTTCTCCAAAAGTTCTTGTGAATTTATGACATAATGTAAGGCAACAATATATGACATAATTGCGTCGAACACTAAAACACTACAAAGTTACCTTAGTCAAATCCATAGGACCCCTACAGTGGAAAAATCTAGTGGATATTTACAAAAAAAAAAAAAAACAAACAAACCATGTTGCCAGTACTATGACATGTGTCATATCTCCTTGCCACTATGGCCTCCAGTCATGGAACACCATGATCTTTGAAGGATCATCATTAAAAGTAACCTAAAACAACTATGAAAACAGTTATGGTGGGTGAATGAATGAATAAGAAAGCATTTATTAAGCCCTCATTATGTGCCACTGTACAAAATGCTGAATGTACAAATGGGGAGAAACGCTGTCTCTGCTTTTAGAATTTGATGTTCTTGTAAAGACCACACACGTATGAATTCAGCTGCAGGGCTGTGGAAAGGCTTGGAGATCCGAAGGATACACATGGTGAATGGCAAGGCTCAGGAGTCCTTGGCTCTGTCATACAAGGGTTAGGGTTAGGAGCCTGGAAAGTTCAACCCACCACCATTGGAGAGGAAAGCATGGACTTATTAGTCAGAGTGGAGGAGGGTAGGGAAGGGAGGTCAGCGTCAGGCCAGTAAAAATAAAGGAGTATTGGCAAGAAAATTGAAAGTAGACTCATGGCCTTCTGTGTGTGAGAGAGGAAGGGTGGCCTTCATTACCCAACTATAACTGGGGCCCTCTCGGTATCCTCAGATGGTAGGAATAAGTAGACTATAGCATATTTAAAAAGGTGATTTGTGCATGAAAAGTGGTATAAAATACATGGCTGAAGATGAAGAAAAAATAATTTTGGCCCTTCACATATTTGAAATCGTTGTCCTTGGTCAAGACTTGGGTTCATATCCTACCTATGAGGTGTACCTGTGTGTGCGACTGTGGGCAGCTAGGTAACTTACCTGAGGCTCTGTTTCCTCATTAGTAAAGTATGGGTTTTTTGTTCTTGTAGGAGAGGATCCTTATGAGGTTTAAATGAGATCATTTATGTAAAACACTTTCCAAACCTTGATGTGCTCTGTAACTCAGTTATTTTATATAACTGTGTATGTGACAATTAGTGTGGTTAGAAAGGCTTCTTTTTCACCCTCACCACCTTTTTATTCCCATTGGTATTCTTGACTTTCATTTTTATATGTGAATCTTGTTATTTTATCTAATTCTATAAAGTATTTTCTTGAAAATTTAATGGATGTAGTGTGAGATTTATGGAGTAATTTAAGTAGCATGTTCATTTTTAATTTATTGGTGTAGTCCAGCATTAAATGTTGTGTATCTTTCCAATTATTTAGGTCACCCTTCTGTTTTACTCAATTGATTGCTTAATTTTCTATGGAACAAAAATTAGGTATTTTTTCAGGAACTTATTCTCATCTTTGACATTTCTTTCCCCTCCTGTTCATATAGTATTCTACTGTTCAGATGATTATACACACACACACACACACACACACACACACACAATTACAGAGCATTTATGCAACTTTTTTATTGGTTAAAATATTGGTATATACTCACAGGGTGTTTCTGAAGGAAAAGTTAACTGAATTATATATAAACATACATCTACATATCTATGTATATATGTTTATATATATATGTATGAATTATGTGTACATATAACTTCATGCAATAAATGTATTTCCTGAAAAGTTGTACGCCAATCAAATACTGACAAATTAAATAGTGTCTTAAATATATCAGTACAATTTAGCAGCAGCTACGTGGCATAGTAAGCAGAATGCTGGGGCTTGGAGTTAGGAAAACCGAAGTTCAAATTCAATTTCCAGTCATTTACTCTCTGTGTGAACTTGAGGCAAGTCACTTAAGCTTTGCCTGCCTCAGTTTCATCACCTGTAAAATGGAGGATAATAGCACTTATCTCTTGCAGTTTTTATGAAAAACAGCATGAGATATTTTTAAAATGCACATTCAAATCTTAATGCACTATAGAAATGCTATGGTGATTATTTTCTCGTGTCCATCAAAATACATTAAAAAATGTGTACATTGGGTTTGTGTAAAGAGGAGTTGCATGTATTTCTGGTGTTTTCTTTTCCCCTACCCTGAACCCTTTATATGTCAGGTATTACAAACAGGACTAACTTGGACATTAAATTTACCCTCTATTTCTTATTTTTTTTCTCTAGGAAAATTGGCCAAACTCAACCATATTAAGGCATAATAGACAGCTGAGAAAGCATTCTTGTGTTCTCCATTTTTTGTAAAGCTGAGAACAGTGGCTTTGAGATCAGCTAGTTACCCCAGTGCAAGATTATATCCACATAAGAAGTGTCTGTTAATGCTTTGAGCCTTTCAGCTGGTGGGAATGGAGAATTTTAATTGCCAACCTGCTGAGGCCCTTGACGTTTTTTCACTCTGCTGTAAGACCTGCAGTAGGGACAATGGAGAGGTGGTGTTTTGTTGCTCTGTTGTTTTAAGCCACCAATGAAGACCTAAGAGGTTCACGTCAGGAGGCAGTAATGTTCTTCTATAAATCTCTTACTGATCTCTCGACTTTATAGTGTGTTTCTTAGTCTGTAATCTGGTATTTTCCTTGGACTTTGACTTACTTATTTCCAGGATAGTTAAGACAAATGAGGGAGATGAGCAGTCTTAATTTTCCTTTGACCAAATCTCTACACATTCAGCTAAATTCTGTGATACTAACTCATGCTTTTCAAAATGATTTCTTCGTGCTGGTTTTTGTTAATATTACTTTTCCTATCTAATTAATAAAGGATTTGAGACTCAGTTGACCTCAAAGAGGTCAAGTGCTTTACCTCCCTAGACTGGAGGCCAGGCCCATTGCATTTAGGGTTCCTTACAAAGTCTTCCTGCCATAGGTGCTTTCTTGTCATTTACATAGTTCTGAAAACACACAACTCTAAGTATTGATTATTCCCAGTACCAGCTCTCCATAGATTTCACAGACAGGGAAAATGGTTTTGTCCATCTTCTCCCATCTCACAGTAATAGCTCATTAACCTGAAATACAAGTGATAAGTGTATGGAATTTGACTTACCAAGTCTACTATCTGCTGAAGAAACATAGCAACTTATCGGTGGTGTCTATGGTAGTTAATCATTGTAACATAAAATAAAGATTACTATAACACAATGAAAGTTTTGGATCAGTCAATGAAAGAGATGTATTACTTCTCAGCAAGGGTGACAATAAAGATCATCTTTGGTTCTATGGATTAGTTAGGAAAAGGGTAATTTTTATTTATTGCTAACCTAAGACACTAAAGTGATTGGATGATATTCAAAGAAAACAATGAATGAAAGTTGATTTTTAAATGTAATTTCCTTCTCTTAATAACACATTGTATTTCTCTTGGAAGACTTTCAGGTGTTTTGAGAAATAAAGAATTTCAAATTAACGTTAATTTGTTTTGAGTAAGATTCTCATTTTACTTCGTCGAAGAAATGAAACTCAGCATTATATACTTTAACAGTGAGAGACAGGTGTGTTAGGAAGACCCCTATACTAAGAGTCTCTACCTTTAACTGACTCTATGCACAGGACATATAAGCAGGTCATTTCAGTTCTGTAATCTTGAGTTTCTTTATCTTTATCGGTAGAATGATGTTGAATTAGGTGTTTCCCCAGCTTAAGCCCAGTTATTTGGACTCTCCTTATTAGTAGAGATTACTCAGTGGTCCATGCTTGCATGAGGGTTGTTCCTTAAACTGAAAACAAAACATGTTTATTAATTTTAGAAAGAAGGGCACAGTGGTTGGGAGGGCTTACAGAGGAGCCCTGGCCACCTCAAGAAGCTTCTTCCTAAAGTCTATATTGCCTTTGAGGGATCTCTTTTCCTTGAAGAGAATCTAGAACAATGCCTCGCCTTTTTTTATTGCTATCTCTTGAAGCCAGAAATCAGAAGAACAAGGCAATCTCATTCCCAAGTTCTCACCAACTCCACCCTTCCCTCAGAACATGTATTTCTAGTAATCATTCTTCACCTAAGAGGAGAGTATTATGTACATATGTTTGTTCCTGGCTTATATTTATCATCTCTAAAGCCCTACCCAGCTCAGATTCTGTTACCCACCAGCCTTCTAGAAATGTATTTTGTGGGGGAAAAAGGTTTAAAAAAAATAGTCTGAAGTCCAAGTTTTCATCAAAAACCATCATTAATCTTTTCACCCACTTCTTCCCACCAACCTGCTAAAAACAGCACTTCAGTAATGTAATTTTTCTGACTAGAATTTGATATGTGGGTCAATTATAATTTGTTTTACCTTGGGATTAAGTTTCTCTTTGTATTAGATTTCTCTGCAGATAACCCATTAGTGGTAGCGTTGCTGGTGCAACTTGACACACCATGTGAAAATAGTCATAGGATCTTAGCAGCACAGATTTAGAGCTGGACAGGGCCTCAGAGACCAAACTCTTAGTCTTTAATGGGAATTTTGAGACCCAAGAAAATTAAGTTACTTCCTGGAGGTCATAAACATTATGTGTCTGAGATGGAATTTGCACTCTGTTTCTCTGACTTCAGAGCCAGTTCCCTTTCCACTGAACTATGCTCATATTTTCTTAGCAATTTATTGCAAGTCAATTTTTAAGGCAGCTAGGTAGTATAATGGATAGAGCACTAGACCTGAAATTAGAAGATCTAATTTCAAATCTAGCATCAGACACCTAGAAGTTATGTGACCCTGGACAAGTCACTTAACCTCTGTCTGCCTCAGCTTTCACATCTGTACTATAATAGCACCTACCTCTCAGGGTTGTGAGAATAAATGAGGTAGCTGTAAAGCTTAAATAAACTTTAAAGTGCTAGCTATTATATTTGTTATATATAGATTGTAGCTACTAGGATTTTTATTGTTGAGTCATTTCATTTGTATCTGATTCTTGGTGTTCTCTTGTAAAGATACTGGAGTGGTTTGCCATTTCATTCTCCAGCTTATTTTCCAGATGAGGAAACTGAGGCAAAGTGGATTAAGTGACTTGCCCAGAGTCACACACCTTGTAAGTGTCAGAGGCCAGATGTGAACTAAGGAAGATGAGTCTTCCTGACTCCAGTCTGTCCACTGTGCCACCTAGGTGCTCCTGTTGTTATGAATGCTATCATATTACTATTATATTGACAAGAAAAAATTTGATGGTCACTTTACCACTTACATCACGATCCACGGTGTCCTCTTCAAGTATTTAGAAATTAAGGGTGGAAGTCAAGAGCAAGGAGAAAATACATTGCTGTGAGGACCTAACGATTCAGCATTCTGGAGCTATATGTTTGAAGTCACGGACCCCCCCAAAAAATTAAAAAGCTTTAAAATCATTTGGCAAATGTTAATTAATGCATCTTCAAAGGCATATAAAGCCTGGAATTTCACACTTTGTGGCAGAGCCTACAGGTTTTCATTTCCTCAAATCAAATTTCCATTTCTATACAAGATTAAGTAAAGAAATCCACAACAAGCCAACAGCAAGTTAAGTCTCCACCCTTTGTGGCTGTCTGGCCTCCAAGAAACCCAGGAAAACACTTGCAAATAAAATAAAATAAAATATTGAATTTGGTATAACCTGTAACAGGGGGAACCATGCTACCTCATTTGCTGTAGTGGCAAAACCCCAGTCTAGGCAGAAATCCCTATTGACTGATGACCCTATCAGAAATTCTCACTTTGACTGTTTTGGTTTTTAAAGAAATCCAAACTCCCTGATATAAAATAAAGACAACCAGAATGTATTTATATAAAGAGGTATTAATCATAAGATGTGATTGATTGAAAAAAATGTTATCAGACGTCTATCTTTTCTTTATTTTTAACTGAGAGTGATAAGGTATAATTTCCTGGTCTGGAAAAAGAGGCGGTGATCTTATTTAGTAACATAACAGGGCCTATCGTAGAGGAACAGTTTTCATTTTTTGGACTTTTCAGGATAATGTCATTGAACACTGTTTTTCACATGTTTTCATAATTATAAACAGCTAACAAATAACCCTAAACAGTCTTTTCTTCTCTCTTCCTTCCACTGTAGTTGCTGAACGTTCTGTAAAATCCAAGTTCTGGAACAGTAATCATTTTGTATGACAAGTGTTTTGATCGTTTACAAAAACAGTGGTAGATTTTCATGAGAGTTTGTACAGTAATTTTTAAAAGAGCTGCATTTTCTGGAAAATGATTTCTTGTTACTTATTATAGTAGATATTATAGAAATAGCCTAAAGTAGATATATGCTATTTTCCTCTGTTAATAATGGGTTATACGTTGTGAGTATATGAAGTACCTATTGATTGAAAAAACTCTGTTCAAGACATTTCAAGTGTTAAAACAAAGGGAAAGGGCCCCTGAAAGATACAACTTGCCTTTGATACAATACTGTATTTTAAGTGCATTGTTTAGAGAAATAAATTTCTTTGCTTATAAGTGAAACCTTTATTAGAAGGGATAGGGAGAGAGCAGCAAGGTGGCATAGTAATAGAGCACCAGTCCTAGGAGTTGAGTTCAAATTTGACCTCAGACACTAGCTGTGTGACCCTGGTCAAGTCACTTAATCCCTATTGACTCCAAACAAACAAAATAAAAGAGGGGGGAGGATACATAAGCTAGAGGTACATTGGAATCATTTATCTAGAGCTAGAAGAGACCTCAGAGGCTGTCAAGGGGTCTTAACTTTCTTTTGTATCTTGAAACCATTTTGACAGCCTGGGGAAGCCAAATGGGCCCCTTCTCAGAATAATGGTTTTAAATGTATAAAATGTACATAATTTTTACAAAGAAAAAAATATATTGAAAAACAGTTACCAAAACATTTTTTTAAATAAGTTCACAAACCCTAAGGATCACTGTTACCTAGAGCCATAACTAGGAAGGTTTGTCCCTAGTGAAAATGCCACAATCTATTCTGAAAGGACGCTCTACGTGAGGGGGAGTGGGGGGCGGGGGGTGGCAGGAGACAGAACATCCCAAGGTGACCCAAGTTTATTTCCCAAAAATAATTATTTTCAATCATTGGGTGCATTGGTCAATTGTTTTTTTCACATCTGGCACTGAAGAAGTCTGGTAGGGTGCAAAGGGGATGAGGCAGCAGAAAGCAGATCAGTGCTCTTGGTATCTTTCATTGTCATTGATTGCCTTTGCAATCCTATGCGCATGAGGTCTCAGACCTCATGGCTAAGGTCCTCTGTATGTCCCTAGTTAGTTAACCTTTGGTAAAATTTTATTCCTATATTCCAATTAAACAAATTACTGGGCTCAAAGATTCCAAACAATAGGCCTAGAGGCAGTGGGAGCAGGTAACACCATTCTCTACCCGTTACCATTTTGCAAACCTTCAAAAGAAGGGAGCGTCTCTGAAAAACAGAGACTTTTCCTGTATAAAAAAGCAGAGCCCAAGCTTGAAAGAGGCCCGGAGGAAGGGATGTATACTCCTTTAAACTCCAGGAGATTGTGAAATGTTCAATGTGGACATTTATTTATACCTTGGGAATTGGCAAACATCAGAGCTTGATCTTTTCAATAATCTAGACTTTAAAAAAGTGATGGAAAAGACATTAATAATGTATATTAAAGTATGTTGTGTAAATTGTGTGTGTGTGTGTATGTGTGTGTGGTGAGGGGAGCCATGTGATAAAAATTTGGCAGTATACATCTGGCTAGGATCCACTTTATATATGCAATAGAAACACCACCCCCCACCAAAAAAAAAACCTCAGCATTTTACCTACCAGAATATCATGTTATCATGATTTGGATATCATCTAGTGTAACTCTTTAATTTTACAAAAACTTTTTTGAGGATCGAAAGAAGCAAAGTAACTCATCCAACGTCATAGGGGAAAGCCCTCTTCAGATTTATCGAAGTTAGTGCCAAGTCAAGTTCTACAAGATCTAGTCAAATGGAGCACATATTTCAGACTCTCGGACTCTCATAGCTAAAAGGAACTTTAAAGGCTGCCTTGTATTTTACAAAGGAGGAGATGGACAGCAAGGTTAGTGACTGAGCAGGGAGCAGCCAAGTTGTTGAAATGTATACAACACACACATACATACACACACACATGCACACACACATCCACACACACATACATCCACAGACAGATACACACACACACACACACACACACACACACACACACACACACACACACACACACACACACACACACACCTACACCTACACCTACCCCAGCTTTCACCTTTCAGAGCAGCATCCTCCCGTTTCCTAGTTGAATACAAGCACCTGGTTTGTTGTGGTAAGGAGGCTCTCTCCATCTGATTACATCTTGTGTCCCTGCTAAATACCCTCCCTTTCTACAAGGGTCCATTACATCTCTAGCAGGAGGTGCAAGCAAACATAGGAGAGAACATCAGTGTCTCCAAGACAGGAGGAGACAGCAGTGTCCTGAGGAAGGAAAGCATGACTTTCTGGCAGGAGTTGAAGGACTTTCTCCCTCTTTTAGCTTGCCTGGATTAAAGTACATCACTTCCATCTCCTTTCACCCACGAGGGTGGACCATGCTGAGAAGCAGCCAAGATCAGTAACCCTGGACTTGAAGAAATATTTTCAAAAATCTCATCAGGATGCTTGTGGCTTTGATTTCCTTGGGATTCTGCATGTGAAATGCCAGCTCAAATTTCATAGGGGAAGGAAATCAGCTTCCAATACACAAAAATCTTAACGAGGCCTTATTAATATAGCTGCATACATTTATACACTCATGTATATATTCTTGAGCAAACATCTTAAATCATTTACATTCCTCAGGGTAAGGAAGGATACCATCGTTATAAAGTTTTAGGAAGTACAACCGTATCCGTATAATAATGATGATAAAAAAGAGTGGTGGCTTTTATATAGAGCTGCAAGGTTTACGTGGTACTTTATGGTAATCTCATTTTATCCTCCTCACAACAACCCTCAGAGGCAGATGTTTTTATCCTCATTTCCTAGATAGGGAAACTGAGGCAGAGGTTAAGTGACTTGGTCAAGGTCACATAGCTGGTTGGTACCTGAGACTAGAGTTGAACTCAGGTTTTCTTGACTCTAGGTCCTCTGTGATACCTTCCTGCTTTATGCAACTAAAAAGAAAGGGGAATGGAATTAGAGTCCAGATGTTATGGAAAACACTGCACAATTAAAAGTTTTTTCACTGGACACACAATTCTGTTCTAAGCTGCTCAGGCCAAAATTGTGCCTGTACACTGGATTCAATTACCATGTTACCTACAGTTTTGGAAGTAACTATCTATTGGACATCTTGAAATAGATGCCCTGTGGACTCTGGTCATTAGCTCTACCCTCCACTAACTGGGGAGATCTTATAAGTTCACAGAGATTGAATGCATTTTGTTGTTAATTTTTTAAATAATATTTTCCTTTTGATCTTTCTTTTTGCTTTTCTTTATAATATTCAAAAAGTCTAATGATGTTTATTATTTATTTTGAATTTTGCAGCTCTTGTTAGGATGGTGATCATATTAACGAAATATATCTGAATTCTTTGAAGTTCTCTACCTCTAATGCATCAGTTATAGAAACAATAAGTTCCTTTTTGCCTTCCCCACTTTATCTCTCCTTCAGTAGTATACTTTTTAATCTTCTAAGTTCACAGATTCTCTCCATTTTTTTTTCTCTTTGACCCTTAGACAAGATGGGTCTCTTAAAGGCAAGTAGTATTCTCTTGACTTTTTTTCTAAATGAAAACTTGGATCATTAACTAGTCCTTTCAAGCTATTCAAATTTGTTTAACTAACTTAAGTGTTGTTTGATATGTTTGTCTTTCAAATAGCTTCCTCAATCTTAGTTTTCTCAAAAAAGAATGCTTTAAAACTTCATTATATTTAAGTTTGTGTGGTGGTCATTTTTGTTTTTTTTTTGGAAATTCATATTTTTATTTTTTTTTCCTTTTTTTCCCCAATTGATAACAAGTATTCCTGAAGATTGACTAGAATTCCTTGGTATATAACCTCACTCATCTTAGTTTTTTGCAGCACTTTTCTCTTTAATCTGTATATCTTGGATCCTGATAACCACATTTCTTTTTAACTTAAATATGAGATTCTCTTCTGGTGTCCTATGAATGCTGTCAATCAGCAGTTGCATTCCAATTTCACTTCTTTCTCTTATATGATTTCTTGAAATATGGTATCTAAGTTTCTATTTCCTGAGAAAGGCAGTGATTCTTAGATGACTTTTTTTCAAGATTAATTTTTACAGGTCTTAAAAAAATTATACCAATTTCAAATGTTGTTTGTCTTCGTAATGTTTGACTTCGATTGACATGGTTATGTATTCTTGTTGCTTCACTGAACTTTTGAATTATGGCTCCTTTATAACTTTACTAAAGTTTTCAAATTCTTAGTCTCTGTTTATTTTTCTTTCAAATTTTCCATTAAGTCAGATTTCATTTATCTTTTCCTTGTATGTTTTCACCAGATATTTCAGTCACTCTTAGGATTCTTGTGGGAGAAGGGAAAGGAATACGCATTTACATAATGTCTACTGTGTATTAGACAGTTTGCGAAGTGCTTTATGAATGTTATCTCATTTAGTTTATATCCATTTTCTTCTTTTTTCTGGGGTTCAAGATGTAGTTTTTGCAAAACTTTTCCCATCTGGAAATCTTTCTTGGTATTCTATTAACATATAGTACTTTAAAACTCTCTTCTTTTGTTTTCTCAATATCTGGTAATAGACTTGAGGGGACAGAGAGTTCTTTTCTATCTCCTTGTTACTGTCTTTGTTTTTGTTTTTCAGTTTGTCACATTTTTTTAACCAGTTTAAAGGTGATGAGAAAGATAGATTTAAATCACAAACTGTTATATTGTCTAAAGTCATGCTAATTAAAATTTGAGCCTTTGAATTCAGAAAATAAATCTTTTTGTTAATAGTGAAAATTTAAATGAAAGTTTAAGAAGCCCTACCTCAGCCATCCTCAGATGACTTTAAAGCAATTTTTCAAAAATTAAATGAAATAGCTAAGTTACATGCTTTTGTCATTTTTGTTCTCTCATACTTTTTTATGGCAATTTTCCTCCTTTTACACTCACCCTCTTTAATTCTTGAAACTGTGCCAACAGTTTGTGCAAAGATTCAGGCTCACTTAACATAAAATTTTTTCATATCTTATTATCAAATGCCAGTTAGGAAGATTTTGGGGAAAGCCCTGAAAATCAAGATAATTTCACATTCTGCCCTTAATGAATCCCTGTTGGCTTAGTCACCCAGGAAAATATTTGATTTCCAACTAACTGTATAATAGCAAATATTTTTTTTCTCTTCGTCATTTTGATAGGATCACTGAGGAATGGATGTTTGCATGGGGATGTTTGTTTATTAGTTATATGTTTTTATTTCTAAATAAATGCTCTTTTCAACTTCTGTCTGCAAGCTATGGCTATGGCAATCATTTTGGGGAAACCTCCCCTTTTGTCTTGTAAATTCAACCCAGTGTAATTTGTATCACAAAAAGTTATATCTTTTTTTTATTTTTTAGTAGACTGAGGGTCCTGGGGAAGATGAAATAAATATGATGTGATCCTTATCTCAGGAATTTTACAGCATTTTAAGGGCTTGTATTCTGGTTATTAAATTTGATTGTTTCTTCCTCTACGGTATTTTGTATCCCTTTCCTCTCCAACCTAATTTGTAATTTTCTTTTCGAGGCTTGATTATATTTTATCTTTTTCTCTGACTTCTTCCCTATTCTTGATTTTCTCTTTATTTTGTCTTAATAGTTGGCACAGAGAAGTTTGCTATCGGGTCACCATGCTCCTTATTTTGACCATTTCACCTGCCTGCTCAGGGCTTTTTAAATGGATTTCCTCTCAAATTGCTTTCAACATTTGTTAAACATTCACTCTGTGCAAAGTACCCTGGTAGGAATTTGGGATAAAAAGATGGAAATGAAATCCTTTCTGGGCTCAGAGAGCTGATAAACTACCAGGAGTGACACAGCATGGATAGAGAGAAGCAAATTTGAAGCAATTTGAGGAAAGAGTTTCCCACTAACCATGGTGATTGGATAAGGGATAGTATAAGTATAATATATTCCGAGTCCTCAGGAAAGTAACAGTATCCTTGGGGAGGTAAGACCAACACATGGAAAATGATGAACAATTCAAAGCTACAGGGTACCTGCTCAACTGTGTGAAGAAACTACAAAGATCAGAGGAATTCAGAGGCTAATGAAGTAAAGAACAGCTTCGTAGAGGAAGCAGGATTTGCATTGGGCTTCAAAACAGGAGGTGACTTTGGTTAGGCGACAAAAGAATGGAGGGTCCCTGAACTGTGAGAATAGGGTCAGTGTATACTATGATGCTGAGGGGATATTAATCTCCAGGAAAGTTCTTGCACACATTTATTTAGACAGACATAAAATGAGAATAATATTTGCTAGGAACCAGCATGGGTTTACTAAGAAAAAAAAATGCCAAGCTAAATTCCTTTCTTTCTATTTTTTCCACACAAAATGACTAGAGATGTCAATTAGAGTAATGTCATAAACATGATATTTCAAGATTTTAGGAAAGCATCCCATAAATTCTTTCATATTAAACTTTTTGGCACTATAGAGGAATTGAAGATGAATGATGATATAGTGAGGTGGGTTTTGTAACAAGTTTAAGGATATTTATTAGTGAGTCAGTGTTAACCTTGAGGAGGTCTCTTATGGCATGCTCCAGCCTTTCCATTAATATTTTGTAAGTTACCAGAAGAGAGAATTATTTTTTGAAATTTGCAAATGATATAGTGTTTAATATAATGGATGAAATGATTTATCAATCACTCAGCACTTATTAAGTACCTACTATGTGCCAGATGCTATGCCAGGCATTGGGGATGCAAAGAAAAAGAATGAAACAATCCCTACTCACTGAGGAGTTTGCATGCTAACAGAAGAAGACAATAAGGACATAGGAAAGAATATGTAGAATAAATATAGAGAGTGAATGCAAAGTAGTTAAATTTAAAAAGCCATTTGGGAAGGAGAGACCTAGAAATTCTTTATATAAAGTGATATTTGAGCAACATCTTAAAGAAAGGGAGGGATTCTAGGAGATAGTGGCAAGGAGGGAGTGTATTCCAGGCACGTGTAATACCCATGTAAAGGCATGGAGCTGGAAGATGTAATGTTGTGTATGAGGAATGGAGAGAAAGGAAGTTTAACCTGATTGCAGAGTGAAGGAGGAAATGTAATATATAATGAGACCATGGCAATTTTACACTAATGTGCCTTTTTAGCTGTATCTCATGCTGCTGCTTCTCATGCATTCTAGACTCTGTTCAAACTGTAGTATTAGCAATGCTAAATGTGCTTCCATGTTTTTTTTTCCTTTTCTTCATTATTTTTGCCTTGTTTTGTACCTTCCCATCCCATCTTCCACCCCCAGTCTCTAACTATTAAGAACTTACCCATCCTCTGTGAAAAGCTATTCTGATCATCTCAGCCGGTAATAATCTATCCATCATCTGATCATAGAATAATGGAATATTAAGGTTGGAGGCTTGGGGACATTAGTGGTCATTCTGTCCAAGCCTCTCATTTATAGATGAGGGAACTGAAGCCTAGAGAGGTAGTGGGAAATGACCAGATTTGATCTTTTAATAACTTTGTACCTTTATGAACTTATATTTTAAATCTATTTTACATTTATGTTCATCTTATCACCTTGATTAGATTTCAAAATCTGTTAGGGTCAGAGACTAGATCATATTTATATCCATATCTCCTCCAGATCCCAACATGAATCCCTAATAAATATTTGTTAAATCAATTGATTCTCCCTTACATTTGTATAATGTGAAATTCTTGAAAAAACTGGAAATCATGCATTGTTGATTGAGAGAAGACTAAAGAGGAGAAAGAGGGGAGAGATATAATAACTGTGTACAAAATTTGATGTGTTTTCAGAAAGACAGAGGCTTCTTCATACTTGCTGCAATTACTGAGAGAAGAGTTACAACTAAGGAGCAGAAATTACAAGGAGTCAGATGGGAAGAACTTTCTAATAAAACTGTTCAACTTAGACTATGTCTATACATAGCATATGTACAGTACTTCAGCAGCAATTATATTTTACAGTAATTTTAAAGATCTGTGATTTCATGTGCATAGGTAGCCCTATATGCAGTATAGATTATGGTCCCTCTGTGACTTAGAAGATGATTTCATGAGTTCAGCTCCTTAAAAATAAGAAAAAGAAATATTTGATGGCCAATCATCCAGTGACAAAACATTCCACACTTAGCTAGGGTGATCTAAGGACCAGATGAAGACAGTCCAGGTCCAGTTCATTACTGGACCTGGACATAGTCTTGCTGTTTTATTGTATATTGGAGCTCCTTGAATCTACATGCCTCTAACACAGTCTCCTGAACCAAGGGTCATCTCTGTACCATTATGAGAAGGACTTTTAGAGAGGAGTAGCAGTTAGAGATTACGTTGATATAGCATGTTATATGGTTTTACAGGAAACACATTTGAAATGGAAAAAAATTCCCCAAGAAATAAAATTACCCAAATGTGGACTAACGGATTGCTTTATGAGGTGATGAGTTCCCCAACACTAGTGGTTCAGGTGATGTCTTTATACAAAGTCTTCAAACAAACAAAATGTCTTTAAACACTTGCAGGGTACATTGACTACGAAGTCACTATCTTTGTATAAGCAGTCCCTTATGACTGGAATGCAGTGTAATTTTCACATCCTACCTCTTATTCAATGTCTTAATGTCCCTGCTTTCACCCACCCTCAATTGTTAGCATTGTCTCTTTTAAAATTACATTGTATTTATATATTTTGTATTTATTAACTTGTATACTTATTACCTTGCTTCAGTAAAAGATAAACTCCTTGAAAAAAAGAAAGGACTAGTTCATTTCTTTGTCTGTATCTCCAAAAATTTCAACCTTTGAGTTGCATGGAGAAGATTTTCCTTTTTGTAGATACTGGTTGGACTAGATGGTCTCACAACTCTTTCAGTTCTGAAATCATGTAATTCTGTATCCTCAATGTCCCATCTGGATCTATAAGACCAATTGAACATACTCAGTGTTGCTCTCAGATGGACTGGTTTTGATGTGGTAGATGCTATATTTGTTTCTGAATTATTCAACATTTAGACTTCGTGACCTAAAGAGTAAAATTGGTGGCAAGGATTTCACAACATAAGCCAGCAGTTGTCAGGTTTTGTTTTTATCCTCTGGGGATTTCATTAGCACAGGGTGCTCCTTGTTGAGAAAGCTCTGTCCACCAATGCAGGTGCGGAAATTCTCCTCTTAGAGAGTTTCCTGGGGACAGAGAAGGTAAGTGACTGTCACGTTCACCTAGCCTTTTGTTTAACACATATTTGTGTCAAAGGTGAATCTTGAATCCAGGTGGTCCTAACTCTAAGACTGGGTTTTTAATTCACCATACCAAACTGCCTGTGTACTTTATACCAAGTATAAAAATTGTATTAAGGGAAGTGAGTTAGATAAGTTATTCATACATTACAATACAAGTTCACTCCTTACTACAAATCATGAATACTGGAGAGGTGGGTGTGGGGGTGGATGGATTCTTTGAACTTAGGCTGAAATGCTGGGCTTTCATAAAATATATTCACTTTTTCTTCCTTAGCCTCTGTGAAATATATAGCATTTAGATTTTCCAAATTGAGTTTTACAGATGAAATTACAAAGTTTAGCTTCTGTCTCCTGTTTCCAATTTCATTTTTGACACTACATTAAAGGGGCTATTTTTTTTTACCCCTTTTCTCTCTCCCCCGTCTGCAGTCTATGACTTCCCTCAAATTAATTCAGTTAGTTTATTCCTGTTTCCTATGGTTTCCAGTTATAGGAAGGAGCCTGATTATTTTCATTCAGTGCCTTTCTCCTATCTCTTTCCTGCAGAAAAATGAGTAATTCTGTTAACTCTACCAAGTAAAGGGGAAACTGGAAACTTGAACAAGATGGCTAAATTCTCTTTGAAAGGCTTACAGGCAAGTGGTCGACATTGACTGAAGATAAACTCTTTGAGAAGGGACTGCTGCGATGACTGTTCTTGATGCTGTCGATCTGCGTGGGTGAAGAGGACTTTTCATTCCACGGAGGTGAAAAGTATGTGTGTTCCTGGTGTGACTTTTTTTTTGAATTTTTATTTATTTTTGAATCAGAAACAAACGAGCAGCTCTGCAGAACTGCAAGCTTCCTTCCCTTCCCAAAGTCGGTTCAGGGCTCGCTGCTGCTGTCCAGCAGCTACCCAGCTGACATCTCTGGATTCCAGCGAGAGGTGGAAGGACCCAAACTTGCTGGCTCCCCCTCCCCCCAGAGACTGGTAGTCCATTCCTTTATAGTGGTTCATTTGGGCTGTCATCACCAGGATGCTGGCAGGGAATGTGTGTCATGGTTACAATAGAGTGTGGTGACATATAACAGCCATGGAAGCCCAGCGGGAAAGGCTACAAATTCCAGGGTTGACCTTGGAGTAAGTATTGTCTGTCTTTAATGTTTTAATGCTTTCTGCATGGCTAGCTTTCCTGCAGCCAATAGCTATTTAGCATTTGTTTGTACTGACAGGCTCGGAGCACTGCAGTGTGAGGTGGCAAGAACGCGTCTTAAATGCATCCGCATTTGGTCTCTGCTAATGTGTGGGAGCCGAGACCCAGGATTTGGCGGTGCAGTTGACAGAAAGCATTGTTGCATATTTAAAGTTCCTAAATGTCAGTTCTGGAAACATCTTAACAGCTCATTGTGAAAGAATCTGTCTGCAGGCCACGGTGTTCCTGCCTGCCTGCCTTTTCTCCCCCTCTCTTACTGTTTGTTTATCCCAGTGCTGGCTTTTTTTTTTTTTGAAAGGCCTCTGTCTATATTGAATAAAGGAAAGCATTACAGAGGATTAGAGGGTAATAGAAATGTTGTTTGTGATCATTTATTAGATGTGATCCATGTTTTATGTGCGTAACAGAATATTAATGAACTGTGTTACATTTTGGATCATCTCTGCATAGTACCCAGTCACTGCATTCCGTGTGTTTACCTAGTTCAGCTTTGTTGACTTGGCTTTTTTTTTGAACTGATTAACTCATCTGTCTGCTTCCAGATTTTATTTTGCTGTAGCTAGGTGAAAATGTCCACATTTAATCTGTGGCGCAGAAGTTAAGCATGTTCTGTGATCCAGGAATTGTTGGTACATTTTTATTTCAAATCCCTTGTTCAAAGATAAGTAATAGTTGAGTGTATGTTTGCTTACATTTGTGATAGATACATTTAAATGAATATCAATCTGAGAGAAGATAATTTGAATATACTCTTGTTTTTGTACCTTTTTTAAAAGGTACTTTATAAAATTATATTTTAGGGAGATCTTAATTCTGGTTTTTTTATTCAGAAGCAGTTCTGAGAACTGCAGGTATTACAGAATTAAACCTACACTCACAGACTAGTATTGATCAGTCCTTGGGAATCCCACAGATGCGTCATACTAAAGAAATTGTTTCCTTGAATAATTAATAATGGCTTTGCTGCTGAAGTAATTTCTATCATTTTAAAATTTGATTTCCACTTATAATTATATTTAATATGTGCTGATGATTCTCCTTAAAAAGTTGGCAGACTATGCCAAGCTTCTGAGTTTGCCATTAAATAGGTAGAATATAACATCTCCCCCCACCCCCTCAAATCTATCTCCTTATGCCACTGTAGTCTCACTGTTATCATGGAAATATGGCCACATTACCTACATATTCCTCAATCTTTCCAACTGTGTGTAAATATGAAATTAGCATTTCTTTCTCTGTCTCTCTCTCTGTCTCTGTCTCTCTCTCCATGGATGTACACCCTCCAGTCTTTAACATTTGATTTTTTTAAAGGCTTTTTGAAATTAGTTATCATATTAAATTGTCATTTTTCTTGTTTTTTTTTCATTCATGGAACATTTTGTTGACTTTAATGTGGGAAACCTTCACAGTGAACTTTTAGTTCCATATTATATATTATAAGACTGAGGAACACTGGAAGTTTGATGACTTGGTCAGAGCTGCATCCTGAAAATTGGGATCATATAATAAAGGCATTCCTGACCTTTAGCTGTAGGTTCTGAATATATTGACAAACAACACCCCCCCCATTCCAAAACTACTCTCATGATTAATCATGCCATTCATATTAACTAGGTTACTATTATCCATTGAGGTTATCAAACCAACAACAATAGGCATCTCACTTAGCTGTCATGGCAGTCTTATTATGTAGTTTGCTCTGAGGCTTTTGTTTACCTTGAATTGTGAAACTGGTCTTAAATGTTCATAGCTAATTTCACTTTCATGCAGTAACCTAGTTCTGCTGTGTTGGAATAAAATAACTCTTCATTTTTGCAGGGAAATTTTTGAATTATAATTTCAGTTTTTCTTTTAATAAAAAAAGTAGTTTAACATATCCCATTCCTAGTTAATTTGTGAGCCTAGGCCAGGGTCCCAGTTTTTATAACTAGCCTTGTTTTAATGACACTTGATATATACTTAAGAAATGTTTATTTTTGAGACAGTTCCTTGGGCACTGCAGTCCTAGGACTCATTTTATGCTATACAGGTAATACAATCCAGAACAGCCAGGCTGACCTACTAAATAACATTGAGTCCATTTAGTTCCCTATTACAGCAACCGTAGTACTGGATTTAAGATTGAAAGCCTTCTAGATATACTTTGGGAGAACCAATGCCTATTCAGTATATTCACTAGGACTTCTAAAGTTCCTCAACCTTTTTGCAAACTTCTGTCCTATTGACCATATGGGCCTGACCTTGCAATTTTTTTAGGGGAATGGGGGTGGGGGATGGGGAAACTAGATTTCCTAGAGGCTGAAAGATTTCAGATGGTAGCATCCATAGGCATAGTCAAAATGTGTCCTTCATGGCAGAGATGACAGCAGCACTAGTATACAACTATTTCAGGGCAAGAAGGGGTGAAGAAAACTCTATTTGGAAATGACAGTTATGTTTAATAACATTTTGGAAAGCTTTCCAGTGAGCTGCTAAGTTTTTGGTTTTGTTTTTAAATATAACATATTAGAGATCAGTAACTTTTTGCTATGTCATTGGTCTGTTGGATGCTAGCTATTTAGAGTATTGATTCCAAAGCAGAATATAGTTTTCTATACTACAAATGTCAATAAATTGGATGAATATAAATCACTTTAGATTTCAGATTTTAAAGTGTTCTTTTAAACTAAATGTAGCCAGCTCTCCATTATCCAAAGTAATAGGGAACATGGTAAGAATAGTTCATGTAAATCCACAGTTAAGTTCCAAAATATCATTTTAGCCACAGTTGCTAAGATTCTGAGTGAGTGAAGGATAAAGATAATTGAAAGTAACTAACTTTTGACATAGTCAAACCAGAGACTGTGGTCTTTCCTATTATTGGAATTAGGAATATTTGTAATAGGAATATAAGCATTTGACCCTAGTTTATCTAGTAAGGAGTGTTCAAAATCTACTGTTAGAAACTTTCTCCTTCACAGCAGATTTTCCTGTTGCTCAATCTAACTTCGAGAGGTGGAATTCTTAGTGTATGCACAAGAGATCTGATTATTTGTTATGAATCAATCAGGAGTTGACTGTAGTGTCAAATTCCACCTTCGACAAAACTTTTGCCAGAACTTTTAAAAGTAACAAATTTGATTGAGCTAAGCTTTCCTGCTTTTCTCAAAAGTAAGATTAAAGAGACAGGAGAAGAACACACACACACACATACACACATACACACACACACACATCTAGGATAATTCACAAATTTATAATCACTTTGCTAAATAATGGAGAGTTGGCTAATTACTCTTTGGGAAGGTAGGAAGTGTTATAGAGCAAGGTGTTATAGATGACCAAGCAAGATGAATTTGAAAAAATTTAATAATTTAAATAATTTAAATTTAAATAATTTAAAATAGATGTTTAATGGGTAAAAATCATTTTATATAAATGTAAAGGTCCTCCTCATATTTTTGTTAATATATTATTTCGTAAAGGAGAGGTACATTTCACAAAAGAAACTCAAATCACTATATACCAAACTTTATTTCTTTTTACTTTTTAAAAACTACAGTATTTGACCTCTGATTTTTTTATGGATTAGATTCTATTTTCTTTTAATTATATACCTGATTTCCTAGTAATTCTCACTCCATGGATAGAGCAAGCCCTTATTAGAAATAACACTATATTTTCTATTATGAAAACTTCAAATTAAAAAACAAATATCCAAAGCTGTGTTGGAACAAATAAAAGATTATTTGCTGTAGTTTTTAAAATTTCAGTAGCATCTGGAAGTTTTGTTTATTCTGAATTTGGGAGCAAGAAAATATCTACTGAATGGTTCAGTACATAGAACCAATGAGAATTCTTTTGGGTTTCTTAGAGTGACCAACATCCTTTAAATGACTCATGTTATTTTTTGCTAAATTATTTTTTTCCACTGGGAATGATATTATTTTAACTTTCAGTCTCACTCCAAGAAGTCTGAGTCCAACCCCAACCAGCCCTTGCAGTCCCTGCAGTCCTCTGTTCGCTTTTCATTTTTGGAGGTAAGCAAGTGAACAACTGCTTTTGGTTGGCTTGTATTTTTTAATTTTAATTTTTTTTTTTACCATTCCCCTATTTCCTTCTTTCTGAAGCAACTGTAGGAAAAAAATAAGAAAGTCACTGTCATCACCTTCATTCTTATCACTTGTAACTTCATTCTATGAGTGGTGAACCTTTTACTCAAAATCATATCCTAGTATAAAAATAAATCAAGATAGGAAGTTGATTGAGTACAGATGAATTCTTGAAGTCCATGGATTCCAAAGTTTAATGTCCCTCTCATCCTGTGGCTCTTTGGATCTAACTTAGTTCAGTTGACTTACTCTCTTCTTTTCCGTATGAAATGTCACAGCATTTTCCCACATTAGAGCATACCCTATACAGAACCTCTTTAAAAATAAACAATCCCTTCTTTTCAATGAAACACTTATTTTTGCTTTGTATTTAGTGCTTCTAAGGGTTGATGTCAGAATACTCATTACCATGAAAGTAACATTTTTTCCTTATAGCAGAACTTCATTAATTAAGATTCAACTTACAATTTGTCATGGTTTGTCCATGGTTGGGCGGTAATGTTATCCTTGCTTGTCTTCATAAAAAAGGACTGATCTTATCAATAGGAATTTTTTTTTAAGAGGACTTCATAGAATATACAGTTTTAGGCACTGCAGAAATACCTTGTGATATACAGTAAGTTTGCTAATTATAAACTATTCTTATCTGTTGAACCCCTAAGGGACCTCTAAGTTCTTAAAATAGGTTACTAGGTCACACTTAAAATCCATAACTCAGTGATTTTGATTAGTTTAAAAACTAACACACTTAGATCATGAACTTATATGTGATTGTGATGCATACACTTTGGGGAATTTTCAACTATTCTAGAGTAACCTCTGCTGGCTTAAGATAATGGTCCAAATACGGGCCATACAATAAAAAAAAAACTCATGGGTTCAGTCCTCTTATTTCATGAAAAGGGACTAAGAGGTAAAATGAATTGTGCATGATTACCTAGATAATAAATAGAAGAACTAAAATTTGAATCCAGACCTTCTGACTTCAAGTCCAGCATTCTTTCAGCCATGTTGTGTTTTGAAAGTAAAAAAAAATAACTCATTGCATTTGTGATATGATCTACCATTGCACATTGCAAGTCATCATACTGGTATATACCAAGAGTAATCATTTCTCACCTCTGTGTGACATGGGAGGACAGTACTTGGATCCCAGGATTTCTGTAGGCTTATCAGAGTTGAACAGGAGATTCAAACTGAAAAATTACTTGAAAATACTTTTAAGTAGCTCTCTTTCTTAGAAGAATATCTGATTCCTGCATCAGTTAACAAGCATATACTTAGATAGAGCATATGTTAAATACTCACTATGTGCCTGGCAGTGTCCTTAGTCCTGGGAACAAACGAGTAAAAAGACCTCTGCGCTCAAGGATCTTCCAATCTACTAGTATAAGACAACACATAAAGGGTAGTTGGAAAGCAGATGGTATAATACATGGTATAGAAAGGAGCTCAAAGTGAGCAAGGCCTCCTTTAGGGCAAGATAAAGCAAGAGTTCACCTAGCTGAGCTGGAGAATCTAGAGATAGAAGCCAGGTGTTGGAGTAGGGGGGCAGGAAGAGTGATCGAGAATGATTCAGTAATCAATCGATTACTTAATTGATTAATTAAGAATGATCACTGAGAGATGTGTGATGTGTGTGAAGAGTAGTGAAGAATCAGTTGAGAAGTGCGTTTATTAATCACATCAGGCACTGTACCACGTGCTGGGAATACAGTGAAAGGCGAAAACTGTTCCTGCCTTGAAGGATCTTACATTCTAATGGGATGAGGTGGGAACAATATGTAAAGAAGTATATATAAATTGTGCAGGGTAAATGTAATGTAGTCTTAGAGGGGAAGCCTCTAGAAGCCGTTGGAGAGACTGAAGGACAAGGCTCCTTTACATAGAAGGTGACGTTGAAGCAGAGTCTTGAGAGATGCTAAGGATTCTAAAAGTCAGTGTTGAAGAGGGCCAGTATTCCATGAAGAGGGCACATTCAGTGCAAAGTTACAGACAAGGGAGACAGAGTTTGTATGAGAGAAATAGCAAGTTAGCCATTGGGGATGGATAGTTGAATCCCAAGATGAGGTAACTCATGCTAATTGCAGGCAAAAGATCAACATGTTCCCAAGTGCAAAGCTAAATATAGAAAATGACAACTACATCATCATGTATCATACCTGTGTAATGGGTCTTGGGCATATGGTGGCCCATCATTCCAGCCACATGGTTCTGAGTACCATTGGAATTAATGATGCAGGATTATCTCAGAAGAGTTGTTGAAACTCCATGTATGTACCAACTACGAAAGTGACTACTCAGCTAAGCCTCCATTGAGGTTAGATTTTACCAGTTAAAAAAAGAGTTTGGATTTTGGAGATCCTATGAGGCCATGGGGTCCAGACCTCATTGTTTTCCTGTTGCACTGAGTTCCATGGAACAAGTAGGAGCCCTGGAAGAAGATATAAGGGCTTTTGGAGAGGGGCACTTGCATGAAATTTCATCTTCTTACCTGCTCCTGGAACTACTTTGTAGTTCCCAAAAATTGGGGTAATATATGTGGTTTGGGATGGATCTCAGTCAGAAGGAAGAGTAGGTAGGCATTGCAGTGAGATTCCTACATCAGCCTTCATTTGGACCAACACTGTTGTCCAAATCACCAAGACTCTATTGTGTTTTTATGTCTTGCCTGAAGGGCTTCCCAGTCTGAGAAATCAGAAAAAGAAAATGATTATATAAGAATATGTATTTCTTAACTTTAAGAACATCAGGAAAATTAGATTCTCACTGGATGAAAAGCAGGCCTCATGATTAATACTATTAAATCATTTGTTTGCAATAGGAAATTCTGTATTTCATATTTGCATATTGATGAAAATTCATGACTCATGGTTCAGCTGCTTGATATTACCTTATATGTTTTGTGTGTACGTGAACATAATACAAAGGTTGTCCACTTCATAATTTCAAAACAACAAAACAGACAAAAAACACCTTTCTGCACTAGAATTTGGTAATCCTTGTTGCTACGGTGAGACGTGGAGGTAATAAGCATATACCACAGATGTTGAAGTTTGGTATTGCATGTTTGCTATTCATAGGCAATCTGCAAATGTCTAGTGTAAGTTACTTTGTTTTTTGTTCATTGGATTGCAGCGAGTAGGTAAGTGAATTTTTTTCTTGCTATGTATGTTCTTCCTGGGTATAGTACAAAAAGGTCCAGGGAAGGCGGTTAGTCCTGCACAGTGGCAGTATTTGTGCCCTTTTGAGGTGCTGACAGGCACAGTTTCTAAATATGGCAATAGATGATCCATTTCCTTTCATAGTAAAGCTTCGCAGGCAGGCTGCATTGAAACATGAGTCAGCGCTCAAGCTGAATGGGCCTCTCCTGGCCTATCTTCCTCAGACTTCCCCAAAAATATGATAACATGATAGTTCTGAGGAAATACAGTTGCTAAGTGCATTTTAAAAGTCTTTCCAGTCAGGTCACAAAACTATAAGAAATCACCTGATCTATTAAACAGACTTAAGAATCTACAGTGTTCCTGAGGATAGGCCTGAAAGATTAAGATTGAGAAGAGAAGCAGCTAAGAGAGGGAGGCAATCAGTGCTATTTTTCTTGAATGTAGCAAGGGTTTTTAAAGGCACCATATTCTGTACTAAAACACAAAGCAGAACAGCAGGGGTGAAACCTTAGAACTGTTAAATCCAAAAACCTAGTCATTAAGTATTACAGCATGTATCAGAGCAGAGTCATCTCTCCAGCATCCCTGACTGCTGAGCCTTGAAGATATCCAGTGTTGGGGACCCACTCTCTAGCAATCCAGTTCATTGAATTTTTGGCTAGGTGTTATTTTTAGGCATTTTCCCCCTATATATATATACCCAAAACATTCATGATTATATCTTGTGAAGATTCCCTGGTATGGAAATTTCATTAACCAGTAGAGATGAGTTCTAATAGAACTGGTCTTTTGAGTCTGGATAAATTCTAGGAAATTAACCATAAGTATCTTGCCCAGACTTCTGCAACTATTGTCAGAGGCTAGATTTGAGTTCAGACATTTCTATCTCCAAGCCTAGTGTATTATCAACCTCGTCATTCTCTCTTTTCTTATCCTAATATGAAATATAACACCCCTCAACTTGTACCCATTGCCCTTAGTTCTGCCCTATAGGTGAAAGCACAAGTATAATCATTCTTTCATAAGACAGACCCCATCACAAACTTGGAAGACATTTCCTCCTTAAATCTTCTCTTCTCCGTGTCCATTCTTTCCACCTGCATCATCCTGGTAACTTTCCTGGTTATACTCCAACTTGTCAATGCCTTTCCTAATATCGGAACTCTAGATAGAATGTAAGTTCCTTGAAAGCAAGGATTGTGTCTTTTTTTAAGTCTTTTGTTTCTCCAGTGCCTATCACAATGCCTGACTACTACACTCTCTATTACAGTAGTAGGTGCTTTCGTGTTTATTACAGTCTACACAAACATGCATACAAACACATAATATGACTATAGATAGATATGTATAGTCCCTACCTGTTATAGTGAATGATACAGTAAAATTATAACTTCATGCTTTCACACTGATCTCTTTAGGGAATCTTTGCTTTCTTATAGAAATTATTTCTATTCATTACATCAAAATTTTGTTCTCTTACATATTCCATCCTTTTGTACCAATTTTCCCCAAAGAAGATTAAGTCAATGGGATATCACCTATCTAATACCTGAACTTTTTGAAATCTACCCTTCCAGTGTCATCAAACTGGGTCTTCCATGTATCACAGACTCTAATATGGTACGATAAATTTCTTGCCATTTCTACTAGGATGATCAATTCCTCTTTATTGATTGTAATTAAGTCTAAAATGGAAGTCTCCTTTTCTTCCTTCTGAATGATAAAATGATTAACAAAAATATATTAACTGCTCTTCTATTAGCATCTATCCTGGTCGTTGAGCCCCTCCTCCTAGTCCCTACCATTAATATCTACTGCCCCCATACCACTTTTATAACCTGCTTCTGGACCTCCAGATGGTCTGTAATAAACCACCACCACCATGCTATCATTCTGTTTATTTTTTCATGGCTCCACATCCAAATACCTTCTTACTAATAGGAGCCCACGAGGCCATCAATTCAAACTTTGTGTTGTTGAATGAGGTAATATTTGTAAAGTGCTTAACACAGTGTCTGACATCTAATGGGTGCTATAAAAATGCTCACTACCATCATCGTCATCATTTTCATTATCAAACGGTCAAGGGCAAACTCGATTCCAACATGAAGAATGAATGAGCCAGAACCCTAGTCAGGACATCCAGGAACTGAAGCATGGAATCCATTTTTAAGACTATACGTGTCCCAAGACTCTCTTTTGTGGTTCTCCAGCACATGACGATGTTCCAAAACACAACTGCCTATGGGATTTGCTGGCATTCTTGTGATGTCATGAGGATGGGTATCAGTAATACCGGTATTCACCTATACCAGTCTGCTTCCTCTTCATAATCTCACCTGTGATTACAAAATAAAGCCCTATGGATAGGAAGTGTGTCCTGCAATATGCAATAAAAAATTTTTGCTTGATTGAATTAATTGACAAGTATTCATTAGCCTAACCCTAACACTACTAAATAAACTTCTGAAGGCAAAAAGGGATGGCAGACAGAGACAATCTGGTTCATCTTCAATTCCGTTTCCTCACTTCTTAAGAGAGGTCACCAGTTAGGAGGGTCATTCCTTCAGTCTTTCTATTTTTCATTATTTTCTCCACCTTTTTTTTCCTCACCTCCCTTTCTTCTTAGCTTTTAGAAACTGAAAGATATTAAAATGTTACCAAAGCTAGTGGTAGAGTCTACACTTCCTTCTATACTTATTAGTCTTTATTCCAACTTACTCCATTTACTGCAGTAGAATAGGAGTGATGTTCAGTATTGTTTTGGGGGAAATGTTCAAAAGGAATCTATCCTATGTGTAACCTTCTGGTGGGGCAGAATAGGGCATTCAAATATTTAATTCAAAAATAACCTTCTGTTAATCATGTTGGAAAATCAGAAAGATATTTTGACAGCTGAAACTGAAATAGGGAAAAAGGGAGAAATCTTTAGAAATAAGCATAGTAAAATTTGATGGACAAAATTTCAAGGTAGCAGGCCTCTTAAAATGTTTGTTTAGAAGGAGAGGAGGAGAGAGCGAAAAAAAACACAAACAGCTCCACAGCGGACCCAAAGCAAACATGTTCTGTAGCTGCCTGAAGAAGAGGAGGGCATGTAAGGAAGTGCCATTGTGTGACTTGGAACAAGCAGGATGTTTTCTCATGCCATAAGTTCTGAACTGTGAGAATATTCAGAGAATGTTGCATTTTTTTTACACTTTGTTTCCTGACTCATTTATAACCTCTGGTTTTTCTTGAATGCCCTTTACACCCTGCTTTGATATTGGCAGTGAAAGTTAGAGTGTGAAATTAGGAGATTCGAATGGCCCCAAACTGGAGCTACGCAGTAGAGTGGTAACTATGGTTGCTGAGTTTTAGGCCAATGGCAGAAGAGCTGCAAAGGCTTCCTCAGATCTAGGTACCAGGCACTGGAATACTTATTAATTTACTATAAAGGATATTTGCCCAGCATTTTAAGGTGTTCAGAAGGGGAAGAAGAACCATTTTAATTTTTTAATTATTTTTTTTTTAATGGACAGGCATTTGTTTTCTCTCCCTCCTCATTTATAAAGAAAAAAAGGCTTTGAAACAAATAGACATAAAGAACAAATCTCCATGTTGGCTATGTCCAAAAAAAGTACATTGTGTTCTGTGTCTTGAGTCCCTGCTTTACCTGTCTCCTGGAATCATGGTTGGTTATTTCATTTATAAAGTTTCTCAAGTCTTATGCAACATGTTCGATATTGGACTGAATAAGAAAGCTCCATTAGAATATAAGCTCCTTGAGGACAGGGACTATTTTTACTTTCTCTTTGTATCCTCAGGGCACATTGCCAGAGACATAGGAGGCTCTGCATAAATCCTTGCTGAAAGATGATTTTTCCCATTCTATAGATGAAATAGACCGAGAGATTAAGTGACTTGTCCATAATCACACAACTAATGACTGTAGGAGGGAGAACACAATTCTAAGCCTCTACTGAGTTCAGGTCTTGGCTTCTTTCTACAACACCCAGGCAGCCTCAAGCTATCCAGAGTTCTAGGAACAATGAGTCAAGCCTCCCTCCCAGTGCTTCTGGGACTAGTGTGAAGTGTCAGTATGGCTGAAATTCCAAGAAAGAGAAAGTTTTTGAAGGAGAACTGGTAATATTGCTTAAATTTTTAAAAAGAAAATGTTAAAGAACCAAGAGAATGTTTAGTATTGAATACACAGACACACAAGGAGGTGTGATAAGCAACCTCCCACACAGTTTGCATGTAAGATAGGACTTTGCTTTGTCACCACCATGGACAGATCAAAGAGGGAACTGTTGGAACTATACAACAGGAGGGCTTTGAGGTAGGGCAAAGACTGTCATAAAGAATGTTAGAAGAGATTTTAGAAATCATAGACCTTAAAGATAAGGGATTTTAGAGGAGACTTAGCAGAAAGAACATTATCTCTAGAGTTAGAGGACCTGAGTTTAAATCTCACTTTCGTGGCATCGCTGGGCCTGAATTTTCTCACCATAAAATGAGAAGAGGTAGTGAGGTCCCATCTATTTCTCCATCTATGGTTCTTTAATCTAATATAATTCCTTCATTTTACATTTGCCTTACAAGTAAAATGCCTTTGTAGCAGCCAATAAATGTTTTTGAATCTATAAGCTCCATGAAAATGAAAACCTACCTGTCTTGTTTAAATTTTGTAAGTCCTCCTATACCTAACATGGTGCTCTGTACACAGAAGACATTTAATAAATATCAATAGATGAATAAACAAGAAAATATTTGTGACAGTGATGATCTCTAAGTATAATATGTTACCTCAGAGCTAAATAGTACCCTTGGTCAGGGATTCTTTTCTCATGACCCCTTTTGGCATTCTGGTGAAGACTTTGTACCCCTTCTCAAAATCATATTTTCAAATAACTGAAATATATAGGATTCCAAAGGAAACTATTTTCAAATATTGTTAACAATTTTTAAAGAAAGAAAAGATTACACATTCCAGGTTAAGAACCCTTACTTTAGAATTCTCTTAGTTCTGGCCCTCTCATTTTCTAGATGAAGGAACTAAGACCCAGAACATTAGTGAGACTCACTCAAAGTATCCTAGATTGTTAGTGGCAGAGGAGATGCTAAGACCTTAGACTTTCCTCCCAGAAGAAAGGCTGTGCGAGGAGCTGTTCATGAGGAGTTACTGCCAAGCTTTTTGGTACTGTGCAGTGCCTCCCACATCCCTTTCTTTATCAGGATACTGTCAATATAGTTTCCTCCTGAAGAGAGCTTAGGTCATTTACCTTAGGATTTATTCTTTGTGTCAGAAGCTGTCCTAGGTATGGGTGTATGAATTCTAAAATGACAGAGTTCCTGCCTTCAGGTAGCTTACATCCTGTCTGCCACCCAACAGTAATAGAAAAACATAGAGGGAGAAATGAGATGCCCATTGATGGTGTCTTTCTCTGACATGCAACCCTTAACCATGCTTATCTCATAGGGTGAGTGCTACAGAGTATACTTTCCTGGAGATGGTTACAAAATAGAATTCATACTGTAATTCAAAAGTTCAAGTGACTTGTGAATAGATAAGTGACTGTCTTTCCATGATGCAGACAAAGGAATAAGAATTTATTCTTAGAGTTGGAAAGGACCTTGGAATAGTCAAATAGTCCTACATCTCATTTTACAAATGAGGAAAGGGCCAGAGAAGACAAATGGGCTGTCCACTGTAGTACAGGTAGGAAAGATCAGAGCTAGGATTCGAACCCAAATCATTTGACTTCAAACCAGTCTTCTTTCCCCCACACCATACTGCTTCTTCAGATGAGGTGACCTTTCCAGGGTCCATTAAGTTTATAGTTCTATAAATCTGGCAGATAGCCAGCCTAAGAGTTGAAAAGACCTGACGTGAACTCTTATCACTGTTATTGGCTATGACCCAAACAACTTTCCTCTATAGTCATATGTTACAGAGCAGATGTTTATCCTCAAAGGCAGTTTCCTCACTGGGATTTATTTTCCTATGTCAATGAAATTACAGGTCTAGATAAAAAAAAATCCTAAAATGGTTTGCTTTGATCTTTTGCTAAGACCCTTATGCAACTAAACATTTGTTTTTACATTAAATTGCCAGATAAGAGATTGAGAAGTAAACCAAGTTTTAAGTCCTCAGAGTTCACTGCCAACAGAAGGTAAATTAAAAATGCAATGTGAAGAGCTAGTTTCATAAGTCTTGGGTTTGAATGCCAAATCTGCCCTTTACTACTTTATTTTGACATTATTGCTTACAGCTCTTTACTAATTCACTGCTACAAGGTCACTGTGTGACCTTGGGAAATACCATCTATGCTCCGTAGGCCTCAGTGTCCTCTTCTGTAAAGTGAGGAAGGTGGACTGACTACCCTCTAGATCTCTTCCATGTTCTCTCTCTATGATTTGAGACAAATGAAAAACTTGAGAGAGTTTCTGGGTAATTAATAATCAACTTATTAATTAGGCTAGGTGATAAGCAATAAATTCATGGTCAGTGATTTCTCTCTGTAACTGAAGATCATGGAGATCACTGAATGCTTAAATACCTTTAGAAAAGGCAATGCCCCTGACAGGTGAAAATCAACACTGACGGGTGAACCATCAATGAGAGGGTGGACTTTCAAATGAGGTGATGGGCTGAAAACCTCCAGCTCCTCCTGCTGAGAAGGTGGTTTGATCATGAGACTCAGCCACCTCCAGGAATCTGGACAAAGGAATCCAACTCTACCCAGACCCCTGTGGTTGGTTTTCTCTTTCATGAGTTGGGTCACCCTAAATTCCAATGGAGGGCTGCAAAGGCACAGACTTGATGCTTTGAGGTTAAAATTCACCTAATTAGAATCTATTTACATTCTAAATGGAATTAAGGTCTCCTAGTTTGGTGGGGTCCTGCCCAATATGACAAAATATGTTCCAGGAGAATTTAGGCAATTTCATCTAACAGCCTTGTCCTTCAGAGACTGACTGACCTAATTTAACAATTGGTAATTAATATAATTAAAACTAATCAATTTTCTCTGATTGATGTAATGGGGGAACGATTCAAGTTAGCCTTTGAATATTTCTGAGGAACTCTTTAACATTCTGTTAATCTCTGCCATTCTCTTTTAAGGTAGTCACTAAAAGGGTATATATGGGTGTCCAAGGAGAACCAACACCTCTCAGGTGAGGGCTTGCAGGACCTTTTTTAAGGCTGCTCACCCACCTGTGGTGTTCACCTCCACGCAACTCTCACCTGTGACTCCAGGAAGCTGTAGGGAGCTGCCACTATATAATTCACTGTATTGGTGAAATTATAGGTCCAGGCTGAAAGTCAATTCACGGGACATTTAAGAAAAGTCTACTATATGCCAAGAATAGTGCTATAAGGTGCTAGAGATACATAGACAAATACAAACAAAAAAATCCCCAAGCAGTCTCAGCCTTCTAGAGCTTATATTGTATGTGGGGAAAATACACACATATAAATAAATTCTCTCTCTCTCTCTCTCTCTCTCTCTCTCTCTCTCTCTCACACACACACACACACACACACACACACACACACACACACGGAATGCAAAGTAATTTAAGCTGAGGGGAGAATACATACTAACTTTTGGATGATTCCAAGAGGTGGGTGAAAAGAGGGAGTTCATTCCAGGCATGGAGTAGAGAAGCAGGTTGATGGGAGCTTGATTGTCATGTGTGACATATGGCAAGTAGGCTTGTTTAGTTGGGCCATTGAGTATGGGAAAGGGAAGTAATGCATAATAATCCTGAAAAAGTAGGCAAAGGCCAGATTGTGATGGGCTTTAAATGCCAAGCTGAGGAATTTGTTTTTTTTTTATCTTAGAGGTAATAGTGAACCACTCAAGGTTTGGTTTTTATTAATGCCTAGGCTTGACTCTGGTACACCCATGTTCATTTAAAAGTCATCTTGTTTGCCTAGGTATGACATAGCTTGCATACCCAGACACTTGAGAATTCAAATAATGTGCTATACTAGATTTTGGTAATTTCTGTTTCCAGGTTGAGAGACAGAGATAATAAGCATATGTCCCTAGTACATCACAGGATGTCATTATTTTATGTTTTCTATTCAAATGGAATCTGTAAATGTCTAAAAGCATCACCTGATTGCTAAACATTTTTTTCAATTTCATTTACTTTTTAGGATAAGCAATGTCATTTGTCTTTTTTATGATTCTTCTCCCCTCCCCCCTCCCCCTTTCAATTTGTAGAGAACATTGGAAACTCTGAAGGAGCTACTACCAGATGGCATTTTTTTCATATACTGCAGATACTCGTGTTGTACTCATATGAATGTGATAGTTTAATGAATTGCCTTATGCATTCCTGAGTTTTATTTCTGAATTGCAATGTAGGACAGACCCTGTTTTATGCAGTCACTTCAAAGAATGGTACTGCTCTGCTCTGCCGTGCCAAGAATTGGATGACATTACTGCCAAGTTAGAGGCTGGAAAGGTTCAGGTTTTCACCCTAGTCATTACAGAAGGGTATGTGTGAGCAGTGAAAAAGGGAGACAAGAATTGTTGAAGTTTCTCCTGTCCATCAGCCTCTCTCTTCTCTGATCCCCCTCCCTTCCCTGATGCTGCCACAGAGAGTAAGGTTAATGACGCTTCCAAGTGTACCAGCAAGGGGCCATGGGGACAATGTATTACAGTGGAAAGAAGGCTGAATTTTAATCCTGAGTGCCTGGATTCAAGTCCAGCCTCTGTTACTTACTACCTTTGGGACTTTGGACACATCAAGTCATTTCTCTGGTCTTCAGTTTACTCATCTGTAAAATGATAAGACCTTGCGGTCCTATCAACTCTAACTCTATGGTCCTGTGTTGGGGGAGGGGGATATAGAAGGGAAAGGTGTCAAAGTAGTGTTAGCAGGAGAGTTGCGAAACTATGTCGTCTGAGCTCTCCATCTATTGCTATGAGTGGATTCTTTACTCAATAAAGAGTAAATTGTTGGTTAACTGGATTGATTAATTGATATACAGAAAGGTGATGTCTGCCTAATGAGCACTCACTCAGTCACTTCTAGTACAAGCTACTTGGGGTTAACATGGATACTTATTCAAGTCTTGTTGTAACTATCTTAAATTTTTTTCTTTTTTCTTTTCAGTATAATAGAGATGAGGTAGACCTTGAGAATTTTAACTTGCATTCATCCTATTAGTTGGGAACATTAGTTTCCTGCCTTCCTTCCTTCCTTCCTTCCTCCCTCCCTCCCAACCTCCCTTCTTCTCTCCATCCCTCTCTCCTTTCTTTCTTTCTTTCCTTCCCTCCTTTCTTCCATCCTTCCATCCATCCATCCATCCATCTATCTATCACTTATTGCTTCAGGAACAGCTCTGGTTGCTAGATATGTATCATTTCTCTCTACATCTTAACTATCATACCTTTATCAGAAAAATGTATTGCCAAGATATTTCCCAGTTAACTGCTCTCTTTCTAATTTTATCTGCATTGGATTTTTCTTTTACAAAAGCTTATTAATTTTGTGTAACTGAAATTGTCCATTTTGTCTTTTAGATTATCTTTATCCCTTTTTTTAGTCAAGAAGTTCCCACGTGTTCATAGTTGTGAACTTCCCTTTTCTAATTTATGATGATTCATGCCGCTATGTGGAGTCAGGAAGACATGAATTCCTTCAGCTCTGGTACATACTGGTTGCTGGACCCTGGGCAAATTATTCAGGCTACTTTCTAAGACTATAATTGCATAGAAGGTGCTGACCTATATTAATAGAGGGTCCTTCCTCCAGTAAGAGATCCCTATATAAGTGAAATCTCCATTTCAGTTTTTTACCTCTAATCTTTTATGTTTATGCCATGTATTCAGTTGTAGGTTTTTAGGTTACATAATATGAAATGATAATTGAAATCTAATTTCCGTCAGATTACTTTTTAGTTTTTTTAAACAGTTCTACTTTATTTTATCCTCTAATTCCTACTAATTCAGTCCCTTGTTGAAAGGATCAAGTCTGAAAAGAATTAAGGTAACTGAAATTAGTCAGGAAAATGAAATTTAAATTAATATTTGTAATCTACTAAACTGATATGACGTGCTAGGTAGCAATGCCTTTTGTAGGTGCTTCTGTGGAGCATCATGATATTTTTCTTGATTTGCCCCCAGAGACTAATGTTTCTCACCTACCCACTTAAATTATTTTGAATCTATCACCTATATTATTTTATGCATATTTAATAATAATTGCTGCACTAATGACTTTCCAGTATTATTTCATTTGATCCTTACAGAGGTAGGTATTGTTATCACGTTCACTTTATAGTTGAGGAAACAAAGAAATAAGCATTAAGTGTTTTGCCCAGGGTCACATAGCTAGTAAATCAAATTTGAACTCAGGTCTTCTTGACTCCAGGCCCAGCACCCTCTTCACTGTACTACCTAGCCACCCCTGACATTTACTGTCACCCCCTGATAGAATGTGAAAATATGAGGTCTCCAAGGGCAAGAACTGTGTCATTGTTGTCTTTGTGGGCACCTCCACCATACCCTTACTTGTACCTAGTAGGTGCTTAATCAATAAATCACATAAATACAAATAAATAAGCCCTGTATATAAAGGCAACCCTTTATGTACCATACAGTGCTTCAAAAGAAAAAGGTCCACCCTGAAGGTCATTGTGGTTTACACACTTTTTGTAGAAAAGGAAGAAGTAGAGAAATCCCAGATAGGAATTTGTCCAAGTCCTACAAACTTGATCAGTTCCTTCCTGAGAACTTTACTACTTACCGAGCTCCATGCAGAGGTGGGCATAGGGGAAAATCATGAAAAATGTGTCAGAAATGAGGTTCAGGATTAAGAAAGGCAAGCTGGTCAGTGACTTTCACTTAGATATCATGAATTCTTCCTTCAGGAAGAGAGTGAGAAGGAGCCAGGAGTGATAAACAGCAAACATCAGAGACAAAGGATATTGACTATCTCATAATACACCAGAAGTAACTATTCACTGCTGAAGAGGAAGTGGGTAGGTGAGAAACATTAGTCTCTGGATGCAGATAAAAGGCAGAATCATCACCATATAAGAGAAGGAAGAATGGTGAGAAGGTCTTATGTATGGTTGCAATGACTACTACCTGACCCCATACAAATAAATTGTTGGCTGAAAACTGAGAAATGGATTAAAGCGGGGAAAACATTGACTCTCAACATCACCGACCCTATTCAAATAAATCAGTGGTGCTGGAATATGAGAAAGGGGGAAAATAAAAAGGGGGAGCAAATCATTAATTCTCAATATCAATGACCCTATTCAGATCAATTTGTTGGTGCTGGAAAATGAGAAAATGTTAAAGGGGGAAATGAACACATTGATTCTCAATGTCACTATTTCCTTCAGAAATTTAACTGGTAAAATAATTGCTTTAACCACGAGTCCAAAAGGCCTAAGAAACAACCTCAGGTATCAAACACTTGATCCTCTTACCAGATAGAGAAATCATGGTGAAGGGCAATGTCAGTTTATAATATAAACTTATTTGTAAAACATTATTGAGGAGAATGGAAGGAGAGTATAAGTGGCATCACCTCACAAAACAATAGGACCCAAGGGTCTATAAACAAAACTTCACAAAGACTGGTGTAAGAGTCTACCCCAACCCCTCCCCCTCCCCAACCAGACTATACCAAGGACATTCATATATGAAATTAAAAGAATATCATTGGAAATGGAAAAGATTTTCCATATTTATCCATATTCCTGCCAGGGAATCTTTTAAATCCCTGAAGGTAGTGGCCTCCTGCTATATTTGGACGTATCTCAGAATGTCGTGCATTAGATACAGAGGTGCCAATGGTCCTCAAATAGACAGATTACAAAGAGCAGCTGGTCAACTCAAATATACAGCAGGAGATGACTTCTGAAAATGATGGGGAATGAATTCTCAGGATACCTGAAAGAGGACAAGATATCACATGAGAAAAAGCATCAGATAATATTCTTAAAGGGGTAGGAGGAACTATTAATCAAGGAAACTGGCAGGCTTTCACAGTTTTCTATAGCATACCATGCCATACAGTGGATTGAAAAGTATAGATAATGCAGGGTTCCCATTATGTTTTTGTTCATTTCTCTTGTAAAAAAGCTTTTGGGTAGAACTAGAAGCCATCTTCAGGGCTCTACTCAAATGATCATTCACTAAACATTTAAGTGACTACTATGTGCTAGGTACTATTCTAAATTCTGGGAATACAGAAAGAGGCAAAAGATAATTCCTGCCCTAATGTGGAGATAACATGCAAATAATATATACAAAACAAGCTATGTACACACAGGATAAATGGGAAATAATTAACAAAGGAAAGACACCGGAGTTGTTGGGATAAGTTTCCTGTAGAAGATAGGATTTTAGTTGGGACTTTAGTTGGGGATCCACTGGAATTTATTGAGTTGGGGGAGGGGTGTGTGTGACATGATTTAGGAAAACCACTAGTGGTAGAGCATAGGATAGATTGGAATGGGGACAATTTGAGGCAGACAGTCCCATCGGTACCCTATTGCAGTCATGAAGGCATGAGGTAATGAGGGCCTGCCCCAGAGGGGTGTCTGTAGGAGAAGACGGAAGGCTTCTTCCATTCATATCATCAAAGGCTTAGAGATATAGGGTATTTTGCTTCAGTTCCCAAAGTTAGAAGGTATTAGAACTGGGATTCCAGTCAGCATTTTTCTTCATGTTTAACCAATGCTCTTCCTTAGCACACCTTGCTTCTCCCCAAAAGCTTAAGAACCAAATTTATAGAAAATTGCTTTGATTTTCTTACCTCAGAGGTTTCATAGTCAACTATTACCTTTGCTTTTCTTAGAGAGTCACAGTTCTCTTTTACTCCTGAAATGTCTTATTTGAACAGCAATGTCATTCCTCAATGGATAAGTGCCCAGAGGATATGTCTAATGTTCCAAAGAACTTCATACACTAAATGACCTTATGAAAACTTGCTCCTGATAATGGTAGAAAATTGAAAATTTCAAATAGGCAAAGATAATCCAAAACCTGTAGTTTTTAGTATTGGGGCTATGCAAAGAATAGGGTAGCTAGGTGACACAGAGGATTGAGTACCCGGCTTGGAACCAGGAAGCCTCATCTTCCCCAACTCAAATCTGGCCTCAGACACTTACTAGCTGTATGACCCTAGATATGTCACTTGACCCTGTTTCCTCATGAGCTGGAGAAGGAAACGGCAAACCACTCCAGTATCTGCCAAGAAAACCCCAAATGAAGTCAAGAAGAGTCAAACATGACTGCAACCACTAGACAGTAAATGCAGAGAATAGACACACCAATGTCCCGAATAATTTGGTCATTTAAGCAGCCCCATGACCAGAATGTTAGTCTGGAATTAAGCCAAAAGAGTTCCTAAATTGTTTTTACCATTTGACACAGAAATCCCATTGGCGCATAAATTTAGGATAAAGAAATATCCAACAAACAGAAACAAAGGTCTGATATATTCCAAACATTCCTAATAGCATCTTCTAACTGCTTTCCTTTGTGTCCTCAGTGCTTACTTAGTACAGTGCCTGGCACATAGTCAGTTCTCAATAAATACTAGTCATCCGACTAGCAAGAAACTGCCAAGAAATTAGGTATTCATCCATAGGGCAGTGAATTTACAAAAACAAACAAACAAACTGTGACTTGTGAATGCCAAGGAATATAACTGTATAACTGTGTGGTAACTAAAAGAAACATGAGGGGATTTGTATTTACTGATGCAAACCCAAATAAGCCAAATTAAAAGAACAAAAAGGAAGGAACTCCTAGTAATGGTTCGAGCAAAGACATAATAAAGCAATTCTTGTTACAGAGAGGTGAGAGTTTACTTGGGCATAATATTGTGGACATTATCATCCTTGCTCTTTATCTTGGACCATTTTGCCCAGTTGGATTCATTTGTTACAGAAGAGTGTGGCATCCAGAAAGACAAAGACAGGGCATTTCCAGATATGACAACATTTTTAAAAGTTCTTAAAATATATTTTGAAGTCTTATTTAACATCATGTTTTCATCGGCAAAGTGATCTTAAGCCCTTTGGAAAGTAGTCACAAAGGAATATAAATTTGAAATATTGAGTTTCCATTTGATACCATCTTCTTGGCCTGAGGTTCTAAAACTTGGAATCAGTTTTGCCTTTTCCTTCTCCCTCAATTCCACATCGAGTCAGTTGTAAAATCCTCTTAATTTTGCCTACGCAATATTTCTCCCACCTTATTCTCTCCTTTGTTTGAGTATTTATCACCTCTCACTTGGACATTTGTGAAAGCTTCCTCACTGGGCCTCCTACCTTCAGCATCCTTCTTCTGCATTCCTTCCTTCTCACTGTTCCCAAAATAATCTTCCTGCTCTATCACTAGGGCCATGTCACTCCCTAGCTGAAAGCCTTGAGTGGCTTCCTGTTGTGAGTAGAATAAAATATAAATGCTTTAGCTTGACATTTAACAGCTTCCACAATCTGTTTCCAACCAACCTTTCTCACTATAATTCACATTACTCCCCTTCATGTACTTTTTGTTATTAATAGTTATAATTTATATCCTGCTTTTGGGTATACAAAGTGCTTTGCATACATTTTTATATTTAGTTCTCACAATGACCTTGATAAAAAGAGTTTTACCTACAATATTTTATTTGGTCCTTATAACTACAAATATTTTTCCTCCATTTGACCAGTGGGGAAACCGAAGCTTGGAGAGACTGAGATTTGTCCGTAGATGCACATACAATCGGGTGCGAATTGGTCCGTAACCCTAAATCCAATTTTGAATGCCTCCAGTTCCATCAAGTCCGAATGCACACAGGGTCCTAGGTCTAGAGAGCTGGAAGGGGTCTGAGACCCCTCATTTTATACCCAAAGGGAGGAATGGGATGTACCCAAAACCACACAGGAAGAGAACATCAGAGAAGTCCTCTGATTGTTGAGAGATTATTCTCTAGGCACCAAATGATTTTCTCTACCTTCCAGTCAGGTTACTTATTCCCAGACATGTTCTGTTTCTACCCTGAATCTATGAACTGATGATTAGATTTTCATTGTTAGCATTTAGATCTTAGAAATAGGCAAATGCTGCAAATTAGAATGTGATTTGTTAATTGTCTAAACTTTAAGAGTGATGGAGAAAATATTAATAATGCAATTAAATATAAAAACTCATGATGCATACTATTTTTTCAGAGAAATGATTGATATTTACCTGCTTTTCCCCCACTACATCTCGGCATCTCCTACTTCTACATTTTTTCAGGCTTTTCTTTCATGCCTAAAATGCCTCCTCATTGCTGCCTTTTTCTAAGACTAAACTCAGGTATCTCCTTCAAACATGAAGCCTTTACTGATTCTTGTCACCTTCCGTCACCCTGAAGTGAAAATGCTTGCTTTCTCCTTAGATTTTCCTGTAATACTTTACCCACATCTCTCCTTTGAACTTCTATCACTCTCTACTTGGTATCATTTAATTGGTTACATGCTATATCTTCTTTCATAGATTTTTAAACCCTGAAAGGATAGGCAATTTCATATTGTGTTCCAACCCCCAGTACCTACCATAATGCCTTATACATAGTAGATTGCTTACTACAGATGGAAGTGGGGAGGGCTGGTGGTGGTGGGACTTGTTGCTTTGATTCTGTGTTCTGTATTATTTCTTACATTGTTGTTTGAAATAAATTTTATGAATGATCAGAAAGATGGGTGGATATAGGAAAAGCAACACTGTATGCTACGCACTGTTCTAAGTGCTAGGGGTAAACAAAGAAAAGACAAGCCCCGGTAGGAAGGAGTTTACATTTTATGATTTTGAAGAAGGAGAACATATGTAGGAGTTTTCAGCTACAAGTCAAATGGAAAGTGTCTGTGACCCTAAGGTCACACTGGCAGAACAGTTGATAATGCAACTTTTTAAGTGCAATTTCCTTTTGTGTAACTCTACTTCTGATTTGACAACGCCAGGGACTTTGGTAATGAGAGCTTTCTTTCCAGATCTTTAGTAGGTGTGATTGCCAACGTGATGGAGGCTTTAATGCCTATAGAGGCAATTAACAGGTCATATCTGCAAATGGGTTGCTTCTGTATTGGGTTTGCGGGTCAGGCTGAAAAGAATACATTTCTATGGTCTGGGATCTTGGGTTTTCCTGCCTGTTGGTGTGATTTGGTGGGTTCTTGGCATAGGTAGAGACATGATTGCCATGGCCCTTCTCCATAGTGTTTGGTCTCCTCTGTGATGGCTATTGGGGCTTGACTGAAAGCAGAGTTTTGACCTAGAGGACACTGCTATTCCCAGACTTTTTGTGTTCAGAATTCTGGACTGTCTGGACCAACATTTGACCCACTTGGCATATACTGCCTCATGTCTTACCCTCAGAGTGCTTTGTGGCAGTTTTTGCTACACTACAAAGTGTTGCTATGAATATTTGGGTGTATCTTACCTTTCGGTTTCTGTCTTTGTACTTATTGGGATATATGGCAGTAGTGGGATCCACAAGTTATAACTTTGATTTTTTAAAATATAAACTCTAGAATAGTTGAATAGTTCAGTGAAAGAGAAGTAAAAGTTAGTCAAGAAAATACACATCATTCTCTCTCTTTCTCTCTCTCTTTCTCACACACACAATATACCTTGAAATATATAATATATAAATGTATAATATTTATATTTTATATATATAATATATATTATACAAATATATAAACAACTTGAAAGACTGTTCTAATGTGTCTTTTCTTTACCTAAGTATATTTAGTCTAATCCTCCTACAAAATAGTTTTTCTATAGTTGTCTGATCCTGTTCCAAGTAGAGTGGATTATTAGCCTGTACATGTTAACTCATTAAGTCTTCATACGTTCACCTTAAAATACAGTAGAATGGCTGTCATAGTGCCTTGATGGATCTGCTTTGTTCTTCAAGAAGCCTTGGGTTTTATGCCAATCATAGGACTTCTCCTTTCTGCTGAGAAATGGATGAATGAAGATCTAAATTCCTTCCAGTAATTTTTGTTGCATAGCTTTGGGACTTAGCATACGTCATTTCACTTTTTTTCAAACCTATTTCCTCTTGTAAACAGGGGATGTGACTAATAAATAGCTGACCCCACAGAAAGGATAATATAGTTGTAATATTCTTTGAAAGTATAAGGTGAAAGTGATAATGGGAAGCATGTGAATGCTTTGGTGAAATGAGCTACATAAAAACATGGTGTAGAAAATGACTTCACGAGCCCCAATGTGAAGTAAACAGTACATAGCTCATCTAGGTGCTGAAAGAATTAGTCAATGTTTGCAATGTTTCCAAATCAGTGCTCAGTTTCATTGTCCTTAGAAATGTCATTTCCAAAATAAGGTAAAAAGAATCGACCTTTCCCCAGAGTCACAACGTTACATGGAGATGATCATTGACTGTGACAGTGAAAATGATGAAAGAAGCTGAATTTGTCATGTTAGTGGTAACATGTGGAAAGGAAAAGAGCCCAGGATCCACAAAAAGATCCTTGGGCTTTTGTAGACTCTTCATGCTGAATTCGTACCACTTCTCATTGGCAAAATATGATGGAGATATCCTAAAATGAGGGTGGCATTCCTTTTCTTATCGTGGCACTGCAACAGCTTTCTCTGTTTCCTTTCTGTGTGGGAGAAGAACATAGCTCAGTGATCTGACTCCCTCTCTTAGTATACATTTAGCTCTCTTAAGTTAGCTGTGTGTTATTTTCTATTTATCGGAAAGGTCACATGAACCTTGCATTTAATATGGGGCCATTGCTCTTTCAACTTTTGGTTGATGCCCTGCGGAACAGTGGAAAGAGTGTGGCTGTGGAATCAGAGGGCCTGGGTTCAAATCTACCCTCTGACCTATAACATCTGTATGATTTTAGGTGAATTACTTAACTGTCTTGAGTCTGTTTCCTCATCTGTACAAAGAGGGGATTGGACCAGATGGCCTCTAAGGTCTTTGCCAGCTCCATATATACGAACCCATCTGTGATCCTACATGGGACTGGTAAAATTTCAGTCGCTCATTGATATCATTCCAGGAATGACTCTCTTTGAAATGGCACTTGACAGTTAAGGATAAGCATTTTTGATGCCCATTCTGCTTTTTCAAATTTTCTAAGGATATGGCCTGGCTTTATAGTAAGAGGCTTAGACTAACCCCTAGCAAATCAAGCCAAAGACCACAGAGATCAGGGTCTGTGGCCTGAAGTAGCACATATTTATCAAGTATCTCTTGGTTCAATGCCCAACATTTTACTTTGGAAACTTTCAAAAATAAACATCTCTTCTTGTTATACTTAGGAGCAAAATGAATAACGCATTAATAGAATAATGCAGCACAGAACTAATAATAATGTTGGTAATCTTTAAGATTTGCCGAACATTTTATGTTCCTTATTACAATGGATCCTCACAATCATTCTTTGATATAAGTTTCATGCCATTATTTCCATTTTACAGATGAGAAAACTGAGGCAGACAGAAGTTAAGCGACTTGGATCTTCCCAATTCCAAGCCTGCACTCTACCTGTTATGCAGACAATGTTAGACCTTGAGTCAAAAGACCTGAGTTCAAATCCAGCCTTGGATATTTGGTTGTACCCAGACAAGTCAGAGCTTTTGTCTACCTCAGGTTCCTCATCTGTAAAATGGGAATCAGAAGAATATCTACCTCCCAGGGTTGTTATGAAGATAAAATGAAGTGACATTTGTCAAGTGCTTTTGCAAACCTGTAAGCACCATTGAAATGATAACTGTGATGATAGTGATATTTTACCTATTGTGTAGAGAATAAACTAATTCAAACTTTCAAAAAGGAGGGGCACGTGGTCACAGATGGCTTTCTAGAATTGGGACTCAATATGGACCTTAAAAGATAGGCCTTAACTAAGCAAAAAAGTCCTGTGGCCACTTACTCAAAGTTTACCTCAACTAGTTATTCCATATGTGGGCTCTATTGCTTTCTAGATTTTGAGAAGTGTAGTTAAGTTTGTAAGACAAAATGGAATTTACTTTTATTTCTACGAATTCAGACTTCTTTAATGATTGAGACTGATATGTATATAACATGCAAATCACACAGGAATTAAAATTCCTTCAGCTTTTTAGATTTAATCGCTTGTAACAAGTTCGACAAGATTTTGTATCCCATAGGACTTTGTGTACATATACATCTCATAAGGGCAACTAGGCCGTGCAGTGGATAAAGTGCTGGACCTGGAGTCAGGGAGATTCACCTTCTTGAGTTCAAATCTGGCCTCAGATGCTTACTAACTGTGTGACGCTGAGCACTTAACCCTGATCTGGAGAAGAAAATGGCAAATTTTTCATTATCTTTGCCAAGAAAACCCCAAATGGTGTCAAGGAGAGTCAGACACAGTTGAAAAACAACTCAATGATAATGTATGTCTCAAAAACCAAATAGGTCCTAATTCAGGATTAGCTCTTCATGCCTAGACTCTTGGGAGAGAATTCCTTTATCATGTATGCAAGTGGAGGTTAGCTGGTCAATAGAAATCCAGTGAAAGTTAGCATCAATGTTTTTGGATAGAAAATATCCTTTTAGACGACCCATTTATGCATTAATTTAGAAAACCTCTTTATTGAATTTTGAAGTAACTGTTATGGGGGAAGGCTTTTAGTTTAAGAAATTAGTCCTACAAAGTTACTTTTGTTCCATTGAGAAACTTTTAACTGAATTACTTCTGAAATCCATTTTCAACTCAGAAAACTTTTTAGCTTCCAGTTCTATATCTTACCAGCATTTTGTCGGTTCTGCCTGCCAATATTATGGTATCTGGCCTGTTTACAAATGGATCAGTTTCTGCACATTAGGTCAATATATAAATGTTTTGTGTCTCATAGAAAATATGAAAAGTCATATTCTAATTCTGTATTGGTCATAATCTTTGGATTCACAGCATATTACCCAATCCATTTTAATATGTTCCTAAACCACTAAAGACAAAATAATGAGAAAACACCAAAATAATATTAGTATCTTACATATTTCCTTTTCTTTGAAGAGTTCAGAAAACTGTATTATAAACGTACCAGTGTCATGTATGGCTGGGCAGAGAGAGATTGTTCTTCCTTAGGATTTTATCTCATTGGGTGATGGAGGGACCAGAGCACATCAGTCTCAAAATACACTTTCTACCATCTCCAACAAGTTCTCGTCATCATCATCATCATTGTCTCTCTTAGGTCAGTTAGAGCTGGGAGCAGGAAGGGGCCAGGAATGTTGTCTTCTATTTATCCACAATCTCTAAAGAAAAATAATAACTCACATTGCTGTCAGGTTCAACATTTTATACAGGGTGTTTTCCTCAAAACAGCTTTGTTAGGTAGTGAAAAAAGTATTATCCCTAAGTTATAGATAAGGGAACAGTCACAGATGCTTGTATTATGTGACTTACTTGTTATTTGACAGTGAGTGGGTGTCAGCTCTGAGGCAACCAGCCCATGATACTTCCCCCTTACAAATGTCATATTGAAGCAGAGACCCTTAGAGCTAACTGCTTTGGGATCTGGGTCCAGGTCCTGACCACATGTGGCCTTTGGAAAACCTCCTGGGCCATCAGCTCCTGCATCCTGGATCAGCTCCTCAGATCCTGCCTTTGTTCCTTCCACAAAGAAGGATTCAGAATAGCATGTCAGCAGGCACAAGAACCAAAATGGTTGTAGAAATAAATGAGATTTGATTTCAAATGCCTTTTGTGGTGGGAAAAAACATGCAAAGGAATTGAACATGTAATGTATTTAATATTGTTTGCTAGTGTTGTACATGATCACTTTTTGTGTAATTTGATTATAATTCATTCACCATTTCATGATAATATATCTGTGGTTGCTGGGACCCGCAACTTGCAGCTTAGAAATCTTTGATTAGCCAAAGCTTTTAAGGGGGTTTTCATTATGTGTCTCTAATTCTTTGGCACTGCAGGCTGGATTTTTTCCTGTGTACTATGTATGGCCTAAAGTGGATATGCTGTAGAGTTAAGTAGATATTCTTTCATAGTATTTCCTCTATCATTGGAACCTTTCGCTTGTATGTGGCACATAAGTTGGTAGTGCATGGGATCAGAGATTTAGAGCTGAGGGGCCTTAGAGGCCACCTAGTTCAGTTCTCTTATTTCACAGATAAAGAAGCTGGGGCCCAGAGGTGAAGGGATTTGCCCGTGGTAGCATGTCTAATAAATGACCAAGGCACATTTAAAAGCCAAGTCTTCAGATTTTAGACTTACCACTCTTTCCACTGGGCTGTACTATTAGATGCTCATCAGTGGACTCGTAAGGAAGACAGAACTTCAGAAATTAGTAGCCATAGTGATAAGAAAGCAATGAAAATCAGAAATAAATCTTTGACGTTCAGTAAATTAAAAAGGAAAGCCCTTCTCTTCTATTATAATCTAGCTTTGAAGGATAAACAGACATTTTGTCTTTTTTAAGGATACTTTTTAAGGATAGATAAGTTTTAAGAGTTTCTGGAAGCCAAGACCTTGAAAAGGAATGTGAAAGCCTGCTTATTTATTCCTTTGCTTTAAAAATTAGACCCATGAAACAATCCAGTATAACTAAGTACATTTAATAGTAACCCATATATCTATTAACAAGTATTCATTGACTTTTTGCTATGTACAAAAGACTAGTACAGTCCCTTGGTACATTGTACTGGTACATTGTACCACCCCGATATCTGATATGAAACATCACCTGTAACTTAACTGAATCTAATTTTTCCCTGTAATCACCATGGACTCTTGGGAATGATCTGCATAGGAAATGATACCTTGGCTCTGTATAAACTCTAGATTTTCACTAGGACATGCCTTTTGAATTGGGATGTCACTGAAATGACAACCCCAAAGTACTTAAGGAAATGAATAACTGAGTTTATCTTTACTTTCGTATCCTTTCCTTCCACATCTGTGATTCTAATATTTTTAACCAAGACCTTCCTGCTCTGTAAGCATTCCATAAATTTTGTATAATCTAATATATTAATATTGAATATGCTATTTGAAAAGTCATAAGAGTTGAAACACTACTAGGAATACCCTATAGCCCTGAAGCCCATATAGATCATTAAATATGAAATAAAATGGAAATAGTAAAAATTCAATAGAAGTCAGCTTTTATATTTGGTTAGTCAACAAAAAATTATTAAAGGCCTACTATATACCAGGCACTGTGATAAGTGCAGGGGATACAAAGAACAGTTTAAAATACAACAACAGCCCCAGCTCTCAAGTAGCTCAGTCTAATGGGGAAAGACAACCTGCAAATAACTATGTATAAACAATGATAAATTAGAAATAATTGATAGAGGGAAGGCATTCGGATTAAGGATATTGAGAAAGCCTTCCTATGAAAGGCAGGATTTTCACTGGGACTAGATGGAAAGTCTGGGAATCTAGAAGGAGGAGATGAGGTAGGAGAGCAGTACAGGCATAGCAATGGTCATTGAAAACATCCCCATTCAGGAGGTAGAATGTCTTGTCTGAGAAACAAGGAAGTCAGTGCCATTAGCTCTCATACTGGGGTGTGGGGAAAGGATTTTAAGACATAAGAAGACTGGATAGGCAGGGAGAGGAGCAGGTTATAAAGGACTTAGGAACACACAGCAAAGAATTTTCTGTTTGATCCTGGAATTCAGCCCAGTGATGCCACTGGTGTTTATTAAGGAGGACAGTGGTCACATGGTTAAGTGTCTTCTTCAGGAAAACCACTTTGACAGCAGAGTGGAAGGTAGACTAGAGTGGGGAGAGACAATTTTTCATAGAAGGTCAAAAGCTTGAATTTTTCTAAGAAAAATGATTGTTATAAGCCAAGTTGTGATTGAGTTCTGAAGTTTGTGTGTTTCATTTTATTAAGAATCTAACAGCATACATTTTCAATCATAAAATCATAACTAAATATGGAAGAGGCCTCTGAAGCCTCTTCAACTCCCTCATCTTATAGACAAAGAAACTGAGGCCCAGGGAAATTAAGGAATTTACCCAAAGTCACCCAGGTCATAAGTGACAGATGTGGGATTTGAACTCACATCCTCTGCCTCTTTCCAATATCCTGTGATGTGGTACCACTCCAGAATCTTAATGGCAATATGAACCTATAGAGTTAATTTAGTCTAGTACCATTTTACTGATGAGGAGATTGTAAGTTGTAAGTTGTCCAAGCTCCCTTAGTGAGATAATGTTCATATTTTGATGAAAAGTAATGTCTCATCACATCACCATGTCATGATAACTATGTGACCAAGATTAAAGAACTCTTATATTAACACAGTTCAAATCTGCCATTTCTGTGGACTAGCCAGTGGCTAATGTGGTAGACTGGATGGGCTGCCATGTTTTAAGGATGAGAGCAACTACAGCTTTAGCTTTCTCCAGGCTCAATTACCTTTTCGAAGTCCTATCCTTCCTTATATGTCATATATAACATATATGACACTTCCTTCTTCCTATTATGCATACATGCACATATGCATACATGCATACATGTGTGTGATTGTGTGTATAGAGTCTGTTCTCATATTGCATCCTAAACTGCTCCTTCACCCCCTGGGAGGATGTTAGCTCCTTTAGGGCAGTTGGTTTTGCCTTGGAACTTCCATCTCACTTTCGTGTCTCTCTTTGTAGAGCCTAAAGCTAATTCTAATGAAAATGTATCTCAGTCTAACTTGGACTAGAGATTCTCTCAAAATTTTGGAGGCAGCGAGATAACATAAACGCATTTGGACACATTCTCCAATATATGATGAAATTATGTTGTAGAAGAGCCTACAGGTTTTTTATTCAAATGATGAAAATTTTTCATTATTGATTTATGAAAGCTTGTGTGTTTGAAGAAAGCATGACAACCTGCTGGAGACTCCTGATGCTTGTCAAGGGAAACCCCTGAGTCCTAGAAATCTGACATCAGTAAAAATCACTTAAAGATCTGGCTTCAGAAACAAAAACTCATGTTCCCCTTGAGAATGTCACGTTGCAGTTTGAGTCCAAACACTGGGTTATCTTGGCTGGGTAGCAAAATCTTGTTCTGACAGTCTTTGTTCTCCCTGGCTGGTGTTTTGGCGGCATATATCAGTACATCAGTAAATGTGATTTCTCTCTTGTAGGAACTGATGTGACTATAGTTACATTAAGTCCATATTTTCTCCCTCATTACAGTGCCTATCTGTTCTTTGTTCAAAAGTGAATACCACTCTCACAATTCAGTGCTAAATTTTTCTGACTTTTTTCCTGCTAATCAGCATTTTTAGCTTCATTGGATAGGCACTGGTTAAATTTTAATTCATGTCAGCAAATCATGTATGCTTAAATAATTTATGTACAAACAGGATCCCATTCAATTGAGTGTGGTCGGTTCTACCAAGGTGATCCTAGCTAAATGGTAATATTTGTTTTCGACAAGTAATTGAGTCAATTTGCACAGCTGTAACACATGGTACTTACTTAGTGGCATCATGGGATGATTCAGTTGGTGAGTTCTTTGTGATCTTTTCTGTTGGTTGTATCCCCAACCCTGGAGCATGTGACTTTTTTCATTCATTGGTAACTGATTGGTAATCTCATAAAGGAGGAGTGAAATTTATCAATGACTCATGTTTAGTGGCAACTCTTGTGAGGTGGTGGTATTAGGATGAAATGAGTAATTTGTATGGGATGATTTGTCTAAGACATTTATATGAGTTGTGTCTAGTCTTGTAGAATTCTTCAAGAGTTGGTTTTATTTTATAAATTTGAAGAAGGGCCATTTCCATGTATGAATATAGGTTTAATCACACTTACAAATTACTTTCTGGTGTTCAGTTATTTCAGTTGTGTCTCATTCTTCATGACAACCATTTGGCGTTTTCTTGGCAAAGATACTGGATCAATCTGCTGCTTCCTTCTCCAGTTCATTTTGTAGATGAGGAAATGGAGGCAAATAGGATTAAGTGACTTGCCAAGGGTCACATGGCTAGGAAAAAACTGAGGCCAGATTTGAACTCAGAAAGATGAGGAACTCCAGACCAGGTGCTCTAGCCACTGTGCCACCTATCTGCCCCCACACATTAGCTAGGAACTATAATTTTTGTTGCTGCTTTGAAAGCAATTGAGCAGTTATGGTGTTCAAGCCATAAAATGAGGCTCCTGGACCCAACATTAATAAGATATGTTGTGAGAGAGGCATTGTTGCTCCCTTCCCCCAAAATCTGTTCCAGTGACTTATTTGTCAGAAACTATGTTATCAAAAATAGGAGTTATGCAGGAGACACAAGAAAGTACTCCAAAGTGTCAGATAAAGGAAAATATATGAAAAGATCATTAAATACTAATTAAAATAACATCAAGTTTGCAGAAAATTGTAAATGTACATAATGAAGCACCAGGACAGAAGGAGGATGATAGATGATAGATAGATAGATAGACAGACAGACATAAAGCTCGATCTTAATGGTAATGGGGAAGAGAGTTTCCCTGTGCTCAAAAAAAAGCAGATCTGTGCTAGATAGAGGGATCTCCAAGTATTGTCTTGAAAGAAGTTGGCACCAAAAGTCTTAGAGCCCTTTATCCCCCAGCATCTCTAAGAAATGCGTCCCCTTTCAAGGAGAGCCAGGGAGCATCTCTGAGTTCAGGATGAGGACAGCACTCTTGTTGACTACCCCTAGTGTCACCTTGTAAGCACTGCCTTATTGTTCCTCTTCCCCCTTAAAATTAAGTTTACCTTCCTTGGCCAACCTTCAGAGAATGATAATAGTCTTTGTATAGTGCTCTAAGGTTTGTAAAGATTTTGTTGCCACCACTATGTGCCCACTCCAAAACCCTTTCCCCCCAATCTTCTACCAACTTGCGAAAGCTCTAAAATTCCACTAATAAAGGGGAAACATTTTATTTTGTAATTAGCTATAGAAGACTTACAATGAAAATACTATTAGAGAGAGCTAAAACTTGCTTACATTGAGGCAAATCTATCCATTAATATTTATAAATGACCAAGGTCAGATCTTCCAGTGCTTTGCTAAATGAAAGAAAGGGCTAGGAAGAAAGGAAGGGGAGGAGATTTACCTGCTAAAATGGGGAAAGAGGTTAAAGGAATGGAAAAAGAGTGAAGAATGATGGGTTGGGGAATGAAGAAACAAGCTTTTCTCTCATAGTTTTGCCTTGGATCAGCTTTATTATGTAATGTACAGTCAATAGTAACAATTTATTACATAATATAACACAATTTACATAGCAATTTAAGGTTTACAAAATATTTTTCTTAAAACAAGCCCATGGACTATGATGGAAGTGTTTTGCATGACTACACTTATATAACCTACATCAAATTGCTTGCCTTCTCAATGAGAGTGGGTGGGGAGGAAGGAAGGGAGAGAATGTGGAACTCAAAGTTTTAAAAATGAATGTTAAGAATTGTTTTCACATGCAACTGGGAAATAAGATATAAAGGCAATAATATATAGAAATCAATCTTGCTACAGGAAAACAGAAGGGAAGAGGATAAGAGAAGGAGGAGGAGGTTGATAAAAGAATAAGAGAAAGCAGGGTAGATGGGGGAAGGGGTAATCAGAATGCATGCTGTCTTAGGAAAGGGGAGAGAGGGGGAGAAAATTTGGAACTCAAAATCTTGTGGAAGTGAATATTGAAAACTAAAAATAAATTAATTAATTAAAGAAAAAAAAAACAAGACCATGAAATAGGTAATAACTCAGACAGTAATTGAACCTCCAAAGTTAAGTGACTTACTTATGGTCACCCAGCTAGTAAATGTCTAATGTAGTATTCAAATTCTTCCTCCTTCATCCAAATCTTTTCTTTCCTCAATGCTATGTTTTGCCACCTCTACTTTATTTATCTCCAAATGGGCAAAAACAGAATAGAAACTGCATTATGATACATTTGTCATGTCTATTTGCAAACACAGACGCTGTCCTTTAAATGATTTATGAAGAATTTTAGACATTGTATTTTACTATAAAAAGTAGACTCATAGAACCAGAAAGACCTAAGAAATCATCTAATCTGATCATCTCATTTTGTAGGTAAATAAATTACTGTAAGAAGTATTTATTAAATGTTTATATTGTGCTGAGCCCTGCACTAAACCCTGGGGATACAAATAGACTTTGTTTCTCAGGAGCTTCCATCTTCATTGGAGAAGACACCATACATCCATCAAATAGCCAAGCAAAAAGCATTTATTAAGTCCTCATGGTGGCCAGCACTGTGTTAACCTCTGGGGATAAAAGAGTCAAGTCAAAAACTGCCCTTCCTTTCAAGGAGTTTATATTCTAAATGGGGAAGAGAATGTACTGTCAAGGATTTAGCTGCAAGGTCTATGGAAAGGTTCGGGGCTTTCATGGTTCAGTTCTGGTTGGCTGGCTGGTTGACTGGTTGGCTGGTTGGTTGGTTGGTCTTTGTTCTTGAAGACAACCAAAATGGCATCACTGTGCTAGGGTCAAGTTTCAGTGTGTCTGACTGTGGCTGATCAAACCAATACAAGCTCAGAATATTCTACCACAGTTTGGGCACAAATGGTCTGTGATTCAGTGCAAGATGAACAACAGGGAATAGGCATCCTTGAGGGGAGCAGGTGTAACTTCAGAGAAAATCCTGAGGCCCAGTTGTCCTTGGGGCAGAGCCATAGAGCAGGCAAAGTAGTTTATCATTTTACTGGATAAAATGATGATTCCCCGTCCGTCAAAGCAAAGTGAGTCAGTGTGATTGCCTCTCTTTTGCAGGTTGGTGCAAGGTGGAGGATCTTTCATGACCAGATCCACTGAGGCTCACTGAGCTTAAGTGACTTATCCTTAGTAAATAGAATCAGAAATGAAATTTGAGCCTAAGACCTCTGATTTTAGAACCAGTATTCTTTCCATTGTACCATCCCACCTTCCTTCCTTTCTACAAGATTCATTCACAGAGATCTGTGGTGAGGATGGATTTGTACTCATCCATCCGCGTAATTTATTTCTACTAATTATTCAGCAAGTATGTTCACTAGGAGAGAAAAAGGAAATATTATGTGGTCCCTGATTCTTAGAAGCTGACAATTTGGGGAAACAGCATTAGTCGATGAAAACAACTAGAAAACATTTCATAATAATTTTGATATACATTTCAGGAATTTATGGAGGAAGTCTAATGTGATCTAGGCTTTAAAGGACAGGCTCTGGATAAGTGAAAGACAAGATTTTTCCTAGGAAGGAGCTGAGTGTGAAGGTTAAACACAAGTAGAAATAAGTAAGGACTGTGCAGAGCCATATTCTAAACCAGTGGGCCTTAGGCTCCCTTAGGGCTGCATTTATTACAGTGTTTCCAGAAATCTACATATGTATTAAATGTTGCCTTTTTGATCTATGGTTTCTAAGAAAATACATAGCATAATTTAATGAGTCATAAGAGGCAGTGTAGCATAATAGATGGAGAGCCTGCCTTAAAACCAGAAAGACCTGGGTTCAGATCTTGCCTCTGACCCATAATAGATGTTGACCCCGCATAATCTCAGGAGTCTCTAGGCAACTCTCTAGGGCTAAGGTGCAGAAAAGATGCAGACTGCCATTGGTATAAGTAGTTTTCTCATCTAGAGTTCCCTCAATTAATGAAATAAGAAGTCTAGTCCCTCTAACCTCTTTTCACTAAATCAATAACATTTCTCAGACATATATGTTATTAGTATTTCCAAATTACATGTAGATTTATTGGATTAATAAGATGCAAATTCTTTTAAGAACACTACTGAATGAGTGGTGAGGCATTGGGGAGGGAACCACTGCTCTACATGAGGTATTTTCTTAAAAAAACAAAACCTAAATACTGTATTATTGTATCATTGAAAGGAGGTGACCACTAGGAGGCGACCCAGGTCAAATGTGAAGGCCAAAGGATAGAACCCATAAACTTTCAAATCACAGCAGGAATCAAACAAAGTTCCTGTAATAATTTGGGAGAGAAGAGTGAGTTGAAACGAGTAGAAATCAGATATAGTGAATTTGATTTCACATCGTTTTTAAGGATGAGCAAGTTGGGTGGCAACAGAATGTTTTGAAGTTTTTGTTTTCGTTTTTTTAACCAAGCTCTCATGCAACTTGGCACATGGATTCATTTCTATTTTAGAGTTACTGCTTGAGTGTTCTGTGGCAAATGAATATCTCTGGGATTAGATGAAGTTCATTAAAGTAGCCCAAGCACATTAGAAATGAAAGATATTGTCTCTTCCTTGCACAGACTCTGTCCTTAACCTAGATATATTGTCATTTGCTCTTGCCTCCCTTCCGTGACAATGTATTTCCTTGGTTTTCCTCCTAACTCTCATACCCTCCCTCTTCTGTTAACTTTTTCCTTCCCTAAACAGGAATTCTGACTTATACTTTGCCCTTGTATAAAATACTCCTTTCTTGTGGCTTTAACTAAATAACTTGTTATTTAACTGTTGCTATTTTTATCACCTAAAAAGTGGGAGATAAAATATATTTACATGATATGGCTGCTTTTACGTACAGTTATATGATATATGGCTGGTATATTGTATGAAGTATTTTGAGGAAAATTAGATTGGAAATTTTACATTGTTATGGATACTCCCTTTATTTGTGAACATCATAAGCCATCCTTACCTGCTCATCCCGTGCAATTCTTATCCATATTCTCCTATTAGGGGAGATTATTTGTTATGAAAGAAAACCTTCCCACATATGTCTAGTGAAGCATTTGAATTTTTTCCATCTGCTCTCCCCTCCTTTGATCAATCATACATCTCCTGGATGATAGACAGACAGTCATATATACTAAAGTTTATCACCAAGCTATGTATTATTTATCTATCACCTAGCTATCCATCACTTACTTGTCATCCAGCAATCATCTAGTGATCTGTCATTTGTCTGTCTGCCTATCTATCTGTCTGTTTGTCTTTGTCTATTGGTCTATCTTTCCATGTCTATCAATATATCTATTGTTCTATTGGTCTGTCTGTCTGTCTCTTGGTCTATCTCTCCATCAGTCTGTCTATCTATCTGTCTTCCTCTCCATCCATCTGTCTGTCTGAATAAAGCATCATGAATAAAGAGCTGCTCCCAAATCCAGGACTGCAGGGTTTGTATCTTGCCCCTAACACGTTCTGACTCTATGGCCCATGACAAGTTAGTTGCTTCTCTGTTGCCAAGGTGCTGATCTGCCTTGAATGAAGAGTTTCTTCATCCAGGGCTTCATTCTGCCACTGAAATCGTAGAAAGGTTCAATTCTTACTGTTGATATAGATATAGATACATACACAGACATAGATGTATACATGTATATGCATATGTGTCCTTGTATATGCTTGTATGAGTACATCAGTGGTGTCAAACTCAAAGAGAAACAAGCATCACTAAACCATACATCAGGATTCCTTTGAGTGTTAAAAACCACATATTTATATTATCTGTGTTTTATTATATTTTTATTTATTTTGTGCATACTTCCCAATTACATTTCATTCAGGTCATACTTGAGAGTATGTGGCCCATGGGCCATGTTTTTGGCACCTCTGGTGTTTATAATTACTTACGTGTGATAAAATAACCTACTTCTTTGTATATACAAACAGACAGGCATAGGTGTGCGTGTGTATTTTTATATGAATTGTCATACATCTCGTTACTGCCTAATTTAATCCTGGGAAGTGTCTGTTGCTGGTGTTATGACCACCATTTTATAAACCAGAAAGCTGAAATACAGAAAAATAAAGTAAGTTTCTTCAGAAATACCAAACCTAGTTCTGAACCCAGATCTGACTCTGAATCTCATGGCTGCTGCTTCTATAATGCTCCAGTTGACTTCCAGATCTGTATTTCTAGCTTGATCTTTTCACTGTATCCTAGATCAATTTTTCCAAATGTTGGCATGGTCATCTCCCCGCAATCACAGAGTCATATCAAATTGTTTGTGATGTTCAATCCTTTTTAGTCATGTCAGATTCTTCATGATCCCATTTAGGGTTTTCTTGACAAAAATACTGCAGTGGTTTGCTTTTTCTCCTACAGCTCATTTTGCAGATGAGGAACTAAGGCAGTCAGGGTGAAGTGACTTGCCCAAGGTCACACAGCTAGTAAGTATCTGGGGCTGATTTTGAACTCAGGTCCAAAGGACTCCAGGGTGAGGTCTCTTATTTACTGTGCCACCTAGCTGCTCTATTTCAAAGTAAATAGGTCTAAGACTGAACTCATTTTTTTCCACAAATAGGTTCTGTGCACATATGCCTGTAAATAAAGTGTACATGTATAAGTATAGATAGTAAGGGTGTATATGTATGTGTGTGTGGGGGGGGTTTGCATATGGATTTATATAAATTTATGTGGTCAGATTGGTGATACTTTAAAAGATCCCAAACTGTTCTATGCTGTATTTGATGTTAATAATTTTGTAGTCATTTAACAATTCTAAATGTTAAGCAGAAATAATGGAACATCATGATCCTAAAAGAATGAAAATCACAGATAACAGAGAAGTCAATGGCTTGTTAAAGTCATAAGGAAGTTGCAACATGTTTAAGAAGTGGAACATAAGCTGTGATGTTTTGGTAAATGTTCAAAAATCAGGTCTCTGAAAATGTACAACACACTTTTATGGCTAATCTTCATTATTTACATTTTCACCATCACTTTCTTAAATCTAGATATTAACATAACAATAAGTCTAGCTCTTGTTTGTGTTACTTACTCATTTCTAAGGTGCAAATGCTCTCCACCGAAAATCTGGCAAAGTCAATCCAAGCTATCTTCAGCAACCTGATTAAAAGCTATTATCAAAGATGTAAATAATTTTTTTTTTATTTTTTGAATGCAAATTTACTTTTTAAATTAAAAAACTGAATATAATATTTCAGTTACATTTTCTGTAGTATTTTGACCCACGTGCAGTCAGGAGCGTTGGGACTCATTCTGTTCTCTGAATCCAGCAAATCTCCCATTCTCCTCAGTCTGTTTTATTCTATTTTTTTAAATAAATGTATTTATTTAACTTTTTACATTCATTTTCACAAGATTTTGGGTTCCAAAATTTTCTCCCCATTTGTCCCCTCCCCCACCCCAGTACACTGAACATTCTAATTTCCCCTATCACCCATCTGCCCTC